>CAAE01014601.1:1345078-1473970 GCA_000180735.1 Tetraodon nigroviridis
GGTAATTAATTAGCAGTTGATATGGATACACCTTTTCATCGCAGGTCCAGCACCCAGCCGCTAAAATGTTGGTGATGGCGTCCCACATGCAAGAGCAGGAGGCTGGAGACGGTACAAACTTTGTTCTGGTCTTCGCTGGAGTTCTCCTCGAGTTGGCTGAAGAGCTCCTCAGAATGGGCCTTTCCGTCTCAGAGGTTAATGGGTTTTAATGGGTTTTATATATATATTTTATACTATATTTTAGTGATCCAAAATTTGCTGGGTCTTTCTCCTTGCATCACAGGTGATCGAAGGCTATGAGAAGGCCTGTAAAAAGGCCCTGGAGATTCTACCAGATTGTGTCTGCTCCTCAGCCAAGAACCTCCACGATGTGAAGCAGGCAGCCTCTTACATCCGTACAGCGGTTGCCAGTAAACAGTATGGCAATGAAGAATTCCTCGCGAACCTCATCGCGCAGGCCTGTGGTGAGTCCGTTCTCCGAACTGTTGATGCAGTCAGACTTGATTTTTATTTTTATGTTGTTTTCCTTATTTCTCATTTCATACGATTGAAATAGTTTGCCGTTTTCTTCCAGTGTCCATTTTTCCAGAGTCTGGCAGTTTCAATGTTGACAACGTCAGAGTTTGCAAGATTCTGGTGAGAATTTGTTTTGGGTTTTTTATTGCTTCTGCTCTCATCAGTTTTGTGAAATTTGGTGGGTGTGTTTGTGTTTTCATCTCATTTGCCTGGTCTGTTCAGGGTTGTGGGGTGACGGCGTCCTCCATGCTGCACGGCATGGTCTTTAAGAAGGAGGCCGAGGGAGACGTCACGTCGGTCAAAGATGCCAAGATCGCCGTCTTCTCCTGCCCCTTTGATTGTATGGTGACAGAGACCAAGGTACGCTACCCATTCCTGTGTTATTACAGCAGCTGGTGCGCCTCTGTCGTGGTTGACGGTCAGTTTTGCTGATCACAAACCCCAGTCCGAGCTAACCGTGTTGCCGGAGTCTTTGTCCTGGAGCTTCCTGTTCAGCAGTGAGTGGTTCTGTCCTGCCTCACAGGGCACAGTTCTGATAAACAACGCGAAGGAGCTGATGGATTTCAGTAAAGGAGAGGAGACCATGATGGAGGCTCAGGTGAAGGCCATCAAAGATGCTGGCGCAAATGTGGTGGTCGCCGGCGGAAAAGTGGCTGACATGGCCCTGCACTACGCCAACAAGTACCAGCTGATGGTGGTGAGGTAGGTGCCTCAGGAACAAACCCCAAGCTATCCCAACCTGGTAGATTGATTCTAAGTGTGTTTTCTTGTGGCATCGTTGTCCTCTTCATCAGGCTCAACTCCAAGTGGGACCTCAGGAGGTTGTGCAAGACTGTTCAAGCCGTAGCCCTGCCCAGGATGGTCAGAATCTTTAGTTCGTCGTTAGCATTTGAGCCATGAAATGAGGGCCGTATATTCAGAAGGCCTCTTCTTTTGTTGGTGGTGGCGGTGGTTTGTAGGTGGCCCCAACCCCAGAGGAGATGGGTCACTGTGACAGTGTGTATTTGACTGAAGTTGGGGACACGCAGGTGGTGGTTTTCAAACACGGTAAATCACTCGGTTTTTCTTTTATCGCGGCCGATTATCTTTGTTATTACGTTACGGTTGAGTGCATGTTCCCCTCAACAGATAAGGAAGATGGTGCCATCTCCACCGTAGTGATCAGAGGCTCCACCGATAACCTGATGGATGACATTGAGAGGGCTGTGGATGATGGAGTCAACACCTTCAAGCTGCTGGTCAGGGTAAGCCACCACGGGAAACGTTGTCATGAGAGGATGAATTTATCTGACCTCCAGCAGCAGTGTTCACCGAGTTGTACGTGCTGACTCCTTAGGACAAGCGACTGGTGCCGGGAGCAGGCGCCACAGAGATCGAGCTGGCCAAGCACCTCACTTCCTACGGAGAGGTAGCCAGCACTGTCCGCACACTCCTTTCTCCTGTGGCCTCTGCTGACCAAGAGGAGAAACATGGCTGTGTTTTTGTGTGATAGTCCTGCCCTGGACTGGAGCAGTACGCTATCAAGAAGTTTGCCGAAGCCTTCGAGGCGCTGCCGCGCGCGCTCGCTGAGAACTCTGGGGTGAAGGGCAGCGAGCTCATCTCTAAGCTGTACGCCGCACATCACGAGGGAAACAAGAACATGGGCTTCGATATCGAGGTGTGTGTTGACTGGATGGAGGGGTGTTGGGCCACGTGTGGTGGATGGAGACGTGTTCGCTGACGTGCTTGTGGTTGCCTTGCTCGCAGGCAGACGGGCCAGCTGTGAAGGATGTCTTTGAATGTGGTATTGTGGAGCCTTACCTGGTCAAATACTGGGGCATCAAGCTGGCCACTAACGCCGCCATCACAGTCCTGAGAGTTGACCAGGTGTGTACACACACGCAAAGAGCACAGCTGATCCACTTTTTCGTCTGTTTCCTCATGAAAAGTCTGTTTCAGCCCCAGTTCTCCTCAGTTCAGCAGGCCAAGGGCCCACTGACCATCTCCAGATGGTTGACTGTAGTGTGTGTACGTATTTGCAATGCAGATCATCATGGCTAAGCCTGCTGGGGGGCCCAAGGCTCCCAAACAGAGGGGCCACTGGACAAGGACGGTTGGACGAAGAGCCTGATAAATTTGAAACCCACCACTGAGGGACGCCTGTGTGCGCCCTCCGCCAGTAGGTCCTGGAATGGGTGTTTGACTCGCTCACTGGGGTGTGCTCACTCACAGGACTGTTCCGAGGATCGTCCTCACCACTAACACAGACGCACCTGTTCAGGGCCTCGGTGACCCCCTGATCATGGCGTTCGTTAGCACGATGCATGTTCTCACTCTTAATTTTTGATAACATCCTTATGGAAAAGCACAATTAAAAGATAACATGACCTAATCGTGGCCTCAAAGTGCAAGGGCTGGTTTTTAAAGCCACCTGATGAGGTTTTGTGCTTCTTGTAGCGATACTGAACTAACTTCTTCAGCAGTTGAACTGACGCCACCAGGTCACCGTGGTTTCATGCAGAGTGGGCAGCTTTGGTCAGCCTGCTTTTCAAGCATGGTCCAGTCATCAGGGCTCCTGCGGTGCCGCCCTGATCGTGTTCCGCTTGGATTTCATAAACTGAGAGGCATCTTTTTCTTTCTTCCAGATCATCATGGCCAGGCCAGCGGGGGGACCCAAGCCTCCCCAGGGCAAGAAGGACTTTGATGAAGACGACTAAGGCTTGTCCCCCTGCTCTTCCACAAACGTGTGGATTTGCAAAACATTTTCTACTCGTTTATTTAAAGCTCAGCCCTTTGGTTTGTTTTGTAGTAACAGCCTCCCATCGGCTGTCCAACTATGTGAACGCAGAATTTATGGATGGCACTGTTTGCTTTTTATGTTCTGGGTCCCAAATAAAAGGCACTCGCTGTCATGTTTGGGGGTTTGTTTGGTTTTTTGGGGGGGATTTCTGTCATAAAGACAGAATGTAGGTGTCCGTTCGTGCGTCTTTGCCAGCCTCAGTAATGGTGCCGACGCGCAGGCTCGTTCCAGCGGCAGCCTCCACGGTCGCCAGCAGGGGGCGCTGCAGCCGCGTTGGACGGCGCGGCCGAGGGCGGATTTACGCTGACGTTGACCACACTCGGGATTAAGTGTGTTTGATGTCGCCATATCTTGTCACATTCAGCGTCGGATGCTTGGTCCGACTTTTGCCAGCGCGGGTTGAGGTTGCCCGCCCCAGCAGCTGGACGCGTCCTGCCCCGGGCTGCTGATGGAGGAGCGGACGCAGGAGCGCCTGGACGAGGAGCGGCCGTCGCGCTGAGCCCACAGCGCCCATGTCCCGGCACACTGATGGGGTCCGACGCCAGTAAAAACAGGAGCGTGAGTACACTTTTATTTATTTATTTTAAATGCCCGATAAGTCGGGCTTCCTCCTCTCCGTGAGATTTTTTTTTTTTTTTATTTACTCGACAGGATCGCAGCCGTGGAATTGTTGGATAAACTGTTAAATCTCATTCCACTCGATCCTCAAAGATTCCTGTGTGAACTCTCAGTAAACTTGACAGGTTACAACACAGGCACTGTTGCTGAAACCCACCGATGCGTTAATCTGACACACTTTAGTGTCCAAACGAGCTCTGACAGATCAGTTTCCGAGGCCAACGCCACACCGATGGCGATGATCTCCGAGTAACCAAAGATGTGTCCCTTCCTTTGGCTCACATGATAAGAACATCCTGCATGGTTGATTACACCCATCTTGCGCCACTCTGCTCCAGATCTCCAGGGGGAGGGGGGGGGGGGGGGCTTTCTGACCCAGTCACTGCAGAATGGGTGTCAGTGTTCGGGAAGAAATCCCAGTGGAGAATGACCTCGGTGCGTGGTTGCGAAATCACTAACTTGCATCACACAAAATCCTGCTATCATTATGCGTATCAAGCTGGTTTTTTTCTCTTTTTTTACGCGCAGGTGGGTAAATATTGAGTCATTTGGTGTGGGGAAAAATGGGTGAGCAATTACGCAAAACAGCCTGATGCAAAATGAATAATTGAGCGTTTTACACAATCTGTGCAGTTCCTGAAAAAAGCTTCGGGCTTTAAATCATATCTGAAGCGGTGTTTGCCCTCAGTCTGAAGCGACGCCAAGGCTTTACCTTGGGCGACCATGAAAAGGCAGGTTTACAAAGCGCTGGAATGTTTCTTTGCTCTGAGCTGCTTTCAGCACAGCACGGCTACGCCGATAAGAGTTCAGGCCGGTTCTCCCATGAAACGCCCTCATGTCTGGCCATACTTGCTCAAACAGTGTCTGTGTGGTGACTGGAGTGGATTCAAGCACCAAAGCGAGGTGTTTGACCCTCCTCCCAGGTTGTGCACCTTCTGGTTCACAAGCACCTTCCTGTGTCCCCCTCAGAGGTCCGAGGATGAGGACTCATCTGGGTGGCGCGGTTTCCTCTCCAGCATGGGTCTGTCCATCCCAGCGACCCTCTGCCGCCTTGCCCCGCCCGCTTTGCGTCTGAACCAGCGTCGAATGCTCCAGGGCAAGGCCCCAGACATCCCCGAGCACGTCCTGAGGCTGGCAGGGGTCGGCCCAGACAAGCTGAGAGCAGAGTGGACCTTTCCTGCTTTCATCGCCATGTTCCTGCCCGAGTTCCCCCACAAAGCTGTGCCTGGGCACGAGCACTTGCAGGTGAAACGCACGTCCACAAAACTGACACTTGACTTTCCTAGACACTTTAAACCCTTTTTGTTTCTGTGTGTGTTCCAAAACCTTCCAGGTGTTGAGTTACATCGCCAAAGGTTCCTTTGGACCCATACTGAAAGTGAAAGACAAGGCCAAACAAAAGACATATGCTGTCAAAGTCAGTCTTCTACGACAAAACGCAGCCCCCCTCGTTGCTGCCACCACGCTCTGATTTGTTTCATTCCTCAGGTTATACCGAAAGCTGAGATTCTGAGGCTCGGAGTGTTGGAGCAGTCAAAGGAAGAGGTCATCATCCAGGTTGGTATTCGGAACCGCCCTTTGAAAATCATGACACAAAATGTTTTATGACGCACTCTTCATGCAATTTCCAGCGTCTAACCTACATAAAATAAAATCACTCTGCATGCATGGTTTACCTCAGGTAAATGTATTTTCCTATATTCATTACCAGCGCCTGTGTAGTGTGTATGTAAATCCACGCTTCCTCACATGTGAGTGACGGAGGGGTTTCATACTGATTTGATTTATGATTCTAGTGAAAACATCTAGATTCTCTTTGGCCAAAAGTGGGATTTTTCAGGTTGATTTTGGACCTTTGTCCACAGCGTCAGGTTCACCATCCGTTTGTCCATGACCTCCAGGACTGCTGGCAGACTCAGCGACACATCTACATTAGTGAGTCAGCCAGATAGTGACCCACCAACCTAGAACCACTGTCCAGAACCCCTGCACTCCACTCTCACCTCCACACCAGTAGCCTCACCCGGCGTGTACCCGCAAACCTCAACCCAACACCGAGAATAGAACGAAGAGCATAGAAACGAGTCCCTTTTTTTCCCGAACGCTTTGTATGGTAACCCACAGCCCTGCATCCTCCGTCTGCCGCTGCGTGTTGGTGCATCCCGCCCATGCGTCCCTCCCTCCCTTTAACTCTTCCAGAGCGGTTAACCTTTCCCTCCAACCAGCTCGTGACCCGAAACCGTGTGACCCAGTTTGTTTGTGTTCCCCCACCCCCTGCAAAAAGAGCGTGCTCGCCCGGGGACCAGATGTGGGACCCAGTTACTGCTCATCAGCCACACACACACATGCTGCATTGGGAAGAGACGCCGCCGTCGCCGTTCAACGCAGTGATTCACTGCTGCATCATCAGACATGCGTGCAGATCGAGGGCATAATTGCAGGAACCAGGCCGCAGAAGCGAAATAGATAAATCTTCCAACAACTGTTCTCCAGATACACACCTTTCACAGCAGCAGTTTCTGTCACCGCTGTGTGTTGCGCACACCCCCTTTCCTTGTCCACACCTTGCACCTGGTTCTGCACGAAAGGTCATGTTTTAATGGTGCCTTTGCTCCCACAGTGTGTGACTACTGCAGCACAGGAGACCTGTACACCTACTGGCAGATGAGCGGCCAGTTTACTGAGGACACGGTGCGAGTGTTTGCAGCGGAGTTGGGTTGTGCCCTCGGTGCGTATAGTGTTTAAAACTGCATTTAAAGTAACAAGATTTTATGAAGAAAACTGAAGTTTTAACAGGTAAAGTTGATGTCGCATCTGCGGTTTGGAAAATATTAACTGTTTTATTTTTTATGGGTTTTTTTAAAGGTTTTCTGCATGATTTTGGCATCATCCACCGAGATGTTAAGGTACTAGTGACAGGAAGTAAAAGGGAAGAATAGAATATTTTATTTACATCATCCCTGTATTTTTCTTTTCCGAGATGGAGAATATCCTGCTGACAGACAACGGTGAGTAAAGACTTGTCCCCAGCAGGGAGCATCATTGGTTTGGCCCAGAATCCAGGAGAACCTTTCAGAAAACACGTGAACACAGCTCAGAGATAACAGCCTAAATACCAGTGTATTTGATACAATTCATGCGCTTTTTCAGGAAAAAGATAATAATGCTGGAAAAACGGTCTGTTCCAGGACACCTGCGCCTAGCTGACTTTGGTTTGTCCCGTCGCCTGGAGAGAGGAGGACGAGCGTTTACCATCTGTGGAACCATCCAGTATATGGGTGAGCTGCCCCAACCGCCACCTCCATCCGTATTTACGCTCGATCTCGGTCTGTCAAGCTTGGACGCTGTTAAATGGGCGCGTTCGTAGGTGCCCATCCTGTGCTGTCAGCATGCTCTGTTTGTTCTGCAGCCCCAGAGGTGCTGAGTGGAGGACCGTACAACCATGCAGCTGATTGGTGGTCACTGGGAATTCTGCTCTTTTCATTGGTCACTGGAAAAGTGAGCTCCTCAGTACTGTTGTCATGACACAGTGTTTCTCTCTTTTGTTTGTTTTTCTGCTATAGCTAATATATTTTAATGCCTTCTTTGATATTACAGTTGTGCGATTATTAGTTTATCATTACCACTGGCTGAAGTAAACATTTGCATAATGACACTGCAGAAAAATATTGTTCCTCTGAACATTTTTTGCAGTTCCCCGTGCCTCCAGAATCCGACCACTGCACTATGCTCAGAAAAGTCAGAAGTTTTCCCTATGAAATGCCCCTTAGTTTCAGCCCCCCTCTGGCTTTGCTAATAACCGAGGTAAATACATACAACTGTGGTCACTCTGCAGCGGCGTTTTCAGCGTTTACACAGACGGGGGCTTTGGGTTGATGCTGAGCAACTCTTCTTCTTCTTCTCCAGCTGCTGTGCAAAAATCCCTCCCGCCGTCTCAGGACCCTCGAACGTTTCAAACGCCAAACCTTCTTCATCGGCACGACGTTTGATCTCACGCTGCTACAGCGCCAGCCCGTGGAGGTAACTGACGTTGTGATTGGGAATAACGTGATCCATGGAACGTTACACTCGGAGAGACTTTGTTTGCCCCCACAGGTGATTCTCAAGCTAAGAGAGAGACCTGATCGTGCCGCCAAAGCCCGCCGAGGCCTCACTCTGTCCCTGCAGCCTCTCAAGGGCTTCGACTATGACTCTTTCCTCAGCCCGCCCGCCACCCCCGAGACGCTCCTGGAAGCCGGGGCCCAGGTTCACGGCGCTGGGGCCCTGCCCGGCCCAGCGCTCCTGCTGCAGCCTGCTGGGGACAAAGGCCAACGCTTGGAGGTGTTTGTGTGACTCTTCTTGTTCTTGTTACTGACACTCTGAAAGTGCATTAGCCTGCTGTAAATGTTTTTCTACACATTTCGTCACACTTAAACACGGCTGTGGTGAACATTCTAAAGTAGAACAGTGACAACCAGGCGCGGGAAATGGTTTAATTGAGTTTTCATTATTATTTTTTAGTAAGTAAATTATGCAAAACCCACCTTATCTACAAATACTGATATGGTTTTATTGTTTCGTGTTTAACGGGAGAACGTTTTATTGCTACGTGTTTGCCTTTTTCTCCAAAGAGCACCTTTTCAGGCCTGTTTTGTTTGCTCAAATATTGCAGAAGGAATATTGCACTACTGTTTGTTTTTATCCAATGGCCAATTGCAGCGTACAATATTCACCTTTTATTTTAAAAAAGTCTTCTTTTAAAAGGATGCATTCAGAAACTTGTTTTTTTCCCCTGAATCATTTAATCATCTTTATTATCGAAGCTCTTGTTCTCCTGTTTAATGCTGGAATTCATCTTTCCCAGACTTCACCTTTGCTCCCTGTTTTAGAGCAGCAGAAACATTTGCCGTTCCGCTTTGTCTGTGTGCACTGTAAACGTGAAGGAATATTATAATCACCAGTGTCTTTGCATTGACTCCTTTTTGATCCTGTGTCTCAGGGAGGAACTGACAGCTTGACTCTGAGATGGAGTCCAAGCTGTTCCAATCTGAGCTGGTGCAGTATTTTGATAGATTTCTTTCTGTCTGTCCAAGACTGCTGCTACCCCAGCCAATAACCACACCTTCAGGCCCTTTACCAGATCAATATATGACTTTGTGTTGTACCCCCAGTTGCCTCCTATCTCACACTGATCTTCCTTATATGTCATAAAAATATTTATTTATGAACATCTTTATAAATAAAATGCTTTATTATTATTTTGAATGATATTAGATGGTATGTTACAATGTATTTTTGTAATTACCTTGTAGCACCAATGAAATATTAAAGACCTACTATACAGTAATCTGAATTTTGTTTTTTTTAAAATGCTAAATGATTTATGCTTCAAAGATAACATTTGGTATTTAAATTGCAAAAGTTATATTTACTTATAAACAATGCATAGAAATCCAGTAATTATTAAATAAGTTTGTGATTATCAGTAATTTAATTACACAAATGTGAAATAATAACAAGCCCTAGTGTGATCAATATTAACACAAGATCCAGGAGTCATTTTCCATTAATAACAGCTATGACTAAAATTAGATTAAAATTTTCACGTTGCTATTTTTAGTTTGACTTGAAGTAAGACCTGTAAAAACTATCGGGGAAAGAGGACAATTGTTCCTTAGAAAAACAATAATAATAAAAAAACCACATTTCCCAAAGGATTATGGAAGGATCAGGGCTAAAGTTTCCATCTTGAGACTATATGGCCGGTAAAGGCTTCAGATATTGAAACAAGTATTATTGCAAGATGACTTTTTAAAAGAAAATTACAGCGTGTTCAGTTACATTTCATAGAAAACATTAGTATTTTTGGTTTCCCGTGTTTAGGAAAAATTTTGAACATTGTAATTTAACAACCTTGCATTTTTGTTAGTTCCAAACTGAGAGAGTTTTTCTGGTGATTTTACGTGAAAATAAATAAAATCTGTCGGAAAATCTCAAACATATCCGTTGTTGTACGTCCACAAACGTTCTGCAGGGTTTAATGCAGACTCACGCTGCTGCAACGCTATGGGCGAAGGGACTGCTTTGCGCATGCGCGTCCTCTCGTCGCCATCAGTCACGTGACGGCGAAGCTCCGCCCCCGGCTCCGGGCTTTAGTAAAGGGTCACGTTGCGCTGCAGCAGTGAACCAGGAGACGCCTCCGCATCCTCGACACACATCATACCTGATCTGTGCGCTCCCAGTCCACCTTTCGCAGGTAAGAGTGATCCCAGGACCATCTCGACTATCTGACACGGTACTCCGAGTCACAACTAACGAGTGTCATCGATTATGGAAAGATTTAATATCTAATGTCCGGGATGATGCTCTGCGTCAACTAAGCTAGCTGTATCTTTTAGCTAGTTAGCTTTAAACGAAATATTATCGTCAAGATTTCAACTGTTGCTTTGAATTCGTCGTGGTAATACTCGGTTATAAGGTTGGCACATGTAACCGCGTTTATGGTTCTGTAAAAACTGCCTTTATTAGTCCATCATCGAAATACGCAACAGGAAGGGCGGAAATGGTGACCTTCAGGGATGAACGTGTACTCAAAGGTGACTGTTACCTATGGTTTAAACGGCCTTTTGTCATCCTACTGTGTGAGTCAGATTGGAGAAAATGGTGGTAATATTGTGCCTGTCTGTTGCGGTCGTGTGCCGTCGGTGCGTATATGCGCCAAAGCACGTAGACCACTCTGATGCGATGGGAGGAGGGAGCGAATGAGGAGGAAGAGGGGGAGGAGGAGGAGGAGGAGGAGGAGTGCAACTAAAGTCATCTGTGGCAACGCCATCCAAACTTAAAACGCCATTTAAAGATCGCCTTTGATTTCTTTAGAGGAATCTTGCAATACACTGATATATTAGGTTATCGTCTTTTTTGGATTTTTTTAAGACTATGAGCAATATAGAGACCATCCAACACCACATGACCAACAGATATATTAGCTAATGTAATAATCTATCAGTCATCCATTGCCAGGGGTTCCTGCTCCAGAGTAGCCCTTTTTAATTTATTATATACGTGTGGCGTTTTCCAGTGGGGGCTTCACCAGCCCGTCTTATAGGGGGAAACCCGAGTCAGTGAGTCCTACTCTTCCTGTTTCACCCTGTTGTTCCAACCACAATGGCCGCAGCTTTGTCATCCCTCGCCCTTATATCAGAGAGCTGAATGGGAAACGGCACCCCGTCTAGCGGGTCCAGGCCCACGGATAGAACCCAAAGGCCAGAGACGTGCACCACTGCCAGGAGCACCCGCCCACCCGGTAACGAGACGCGGCACGCGGACCAGGCTTCTCGCTTGGGGTAGCAGCAGATTTACCTGCTCAGAGCTCACCCAGCCCGCACAGTAGAGAATAAGCAACTTGGGTTAGCCTCCCCCCGGCCGTAACGACCCTGATCAATAAAATCCGTACATCACTGCCGCACGAGTAGCGATTGGGAGTTTAGCTGCACCTGCTTGCTGTAACGCCTGTCAGCTCATCAAACACCTTGATCGCTTTGGGTGTGGTTATTTCTCTTTTGGGATGCGTTTAGACCGCTGTCGTACTGGGTCGTGCTCTGCAAACGGCGTCTGGCACATGCTGATGTCGCACTGCAGAAACTGTGGCGTGTCAGCCATCCACTGCGCAACAGGCACAACCAAGAGCGGCTGGAGCAACAGTCGGACAACCGCACACACACCAGCCAGGCATTTGATCCTGTTTCAGATGAGTCTTTTCCGGTATCTCTCTGCTGCTTCTCACCACAGGAGTTTCAGCCTGTCAGCTGACCTCGGGTCATAATATATACACTTCAAACATTCAGGTTTCAACTGTGTGTTGCTGCTTAACCTTTCGCAGGTTGTGTCAGCGTCAGATCTCCCCCCTGCAGGCAGCCGTTGTCCTTGAGTTCCCCTTTTCAAAGCCTGTGTGTGTGGTAATGGATATGCTGTAATGTCCTTCAATTTTCTTTCTTTTAATTTTACCAGCATTATTTGAACAGGTAAACATTAGGAGAGGTGGCTTTGCTATATTTTTTCAAATAAATCCCGCAGGCGTCAGCTGTAGAATCGGTAAACTGGATGGTTGTAGCTCACATGCAGGCTCCAAACAGAAGATTGCAGGCATTTGCTGAGGCTGCGTTTCCTTAGAAACCCGCACAGAACACACGTGTGCGGGTGGGCCGGCTCTTAGCAAGTGTAGATGAACTCCACACATTTGCATTGACGCGTTTTAGAGTTTCAGCAGCATACGTGAGCTCAGAACCAGAGCTCTGCGTGTTCTCTCGGGTCTAAGCTGCGGATTAGCGACGGATATAATGGACGGCAGGTCGGGCGGCCACAGCGGCCTTGTTGTTGTTTTTGGTTTTTACGTTTTGGGTGACGTGGACGCAGAAATGCCCTTCAGGAATAGATGGATCAGCTCGGTTTCTGTGTTTTTACTGAAAATAAAGCAACGTGACCTAAAAATGGAGCCCTAGAAACAAACCTGGGCATAACTGCCGATTCGAATCCATGCAAGGGGCCGTGTTTGTGGCGCTGAGGGAGGAGAACCGAGGGCCAGCATCCAGTCCCGACTCTAATGAGCGCCGGAGCAGTGGTGGCGGTGGTGGTGCCATGTTGCGTAACTGCTGCCGGGCCTCTGTGAATGGGGGAGGGGTTATGTAACTGCAGACACGGAGACGGAGCAAATGAAAATGGAAGCGCGCCTGTGCATGCTTATGCTCGCTGCTTCTGTTGTTCCCCAGGAAGCAGGAAGCCCATAAACGGCTCACAGCCGCTAATATTTATCAGGTTGGGGGGGATTTGGAGTTATCGCTCGCTAACGCCTCCTTCCCGTCGCAGCTTTGAGAGGCGCTTCATGCTCCAGCGACATAGGCATGCTGTAGACAATAGAAGGAGCAAACGCTGACACCCGTTCCTGTCGTCATCACACCTACCGTCCAAGAGTGTGAGCTTGCTCACATGCTGCTTCCCTCTTTCAGCCGCCATGACTCACCAGTACCCCGCCCTGACTCCTGAGCAGAAGAAGGAGCTGCAGCATATCGCTCAAAGGATAGTAGCTCCAGGAAAGGGCATCCTCGCTGCTGATGAGTCCACAGGTGAGCAAGCACACACTTACCCAAGTTCACTTTTACCTCCATGATGCTTTCGGTACGGCTGCTTTACTATCTTTGTGTGCCATCTACAGGCAGCATGGCGAAGCGCTTTCAACCCCATCGGGGTGGCAGAACACCGAGGAGAACAGGCGCCGCTACCGTCAGCTGCTCTTCACAGCCGACCAGCGCATCGACAGCTGTATCGGCGGGGTCATCTTCTTCCACGAAACGCTGTACCAGAAGACGGACGAGGGCGTTCTCTTTTCCAAGCTCATCAAAGACCGTGGCATTGTTGTTGGAATCAAGGTGCACTTCCCTCTTGGTGTTATTGACCACCAACAGCCAAGATAGCACATTAGTTGGCCTGTTTTCTGTCTCTATTACCATTCCACAGCTGAAGGTGTGTGTGTGCGCTAGTTTTTACCGCCCCCAACTCTTTTTGCCTTTTTTGGTGTCTGTTTGCTCTGAGTCGCACCTCCCCGGGGACAGCGTCGCCATTTTACTGCAGCTCAGTATGTCAGATTAGCTGAAAGCGACCCCAGCCGTTGGGTCAGCTGGTACAGCATGAAACGTCCTCGCTGTTTACATGACACGAACGCCGTCAGCACGCCTGCATGCTCCCAAACCCTCATGTAAACGGGGCAGGTTTCCCTGAGGATTGTTGTAGGAAACACTATCACCTACCGTTTCTGTTTTGTCTCCACAGGTGGACAAAGGTGTTGTCCCTCTTGCTGGAACCAACGGGGAGACAACCACCCAGGGTGAGATGCATTGGATGTTGCGTGGCTGAGTAAACGCCTTCCTGTTTCTGACGGCGTGCTGCGTGCGTGTTGGGGTGCAGGTCTGGATGGGCTGTCGGAGCGCTGCGCACAGTACAAGAAAGACGGAGCGGACTTTGCCAAGTGGCGCTGTGTGCTGAAGATCAGCAGCACCACGCCGTCTGAGCTGGCCATCTTTGAGAATGCTAACGTCCTAGCGCGATATGCTAGCATATGCCAGCAGGTTGGTGTCCGCTCAGGAACTGGGATCAAGTCAACATGAGAAGGGTTCAAACCTTCTGGGTGAATGTGTTGCAGAATGGTATTGTTCCCATTGTGGAGCCTGAGATCCTCCCTGATGGAGACCACGACCTGCAGCGCTGTCAGTATGTCACCGAGAAGGTAACCCAGACATCTGTGCTTTTGTCCTAATACTTGGTTAGCGTTTTGTCACAAGTGTTCTCCTAATTGTTCTGTTCAGTGTTTGAAAGGTTGTCTCTCTGCTCAGGTCTTAGCTGCGGTGTACAAAGCTCTGTCAGACCACCACGTGTACCTTGAAGGCACTCTGCTGAAGCCCAACATGGTGACGGCCGGACATTCCTGCCCCATCAAGTACAGCAGCGAGGAGATCGCCATGGCTACCGTCACTGCCCTGCGCCGAACCGTGCCCCCTGCCGTGACAGGTCGGACGCCGTTGTGCCGTTGTAGATTGTCTCTCTAGTCAGACGCTGGTGTTGAAACTTGAAACTAGTTCCCAGACAGCGTGCCTAGAAATCCCCTTTGTGTGTGCCAGGAGTGACGTTCCTGTCAGGTGGCCAGTCTGAAGTGGAGGCCAGCATGAACCTTAATGCCATCAACAACTGTCCTCTGGCCAAGCCGTGGGCCCTGACGTTCTCCTACGGCCGTGCCCTGCAGGCCTCCGCCCTCAACGCCTGGAAAGGAGAGCTGAGCAACGAGAAGGCTGCCACCGAGGAGTTCATCAAGCGCGCCGAGGTCAGACGCCCCTCAGACATCGCCTGCTAGTGGCGTTAGCTGTGGTCTGACTCGCTGTCCTCTGTCCTCTCTAGGCGAACGGCCTGGCTGCTCTCGGCAAGTACGAGTGTTCAGGAAGTGGCGGCGCCGCTGCGCAGTCCCTCTACGTGGAGAACCACGCCTACTAGATACCTGAGTTCCACCCGCGGCTGTGGTCCACCTGTAGTCTTATAACTGCTCTGCTATTCCCCTCACTCCTCCATCAGTAACAGGCCTGCGCTGTCTACTGTACTTTAGAGTTGTCAGAGTTATTATAATTACATTATTATTCCGTGTGTCTTTAAAGATTGTGGAACTAAATTCAAGGAGGAGAGGCTTTTTTTTTTTCTATTATGTTTAACAAACCACATCAGACAAATGGTCAGCCAGTATTCCGTTGTGCCTCGTGTGAACTGTCTCCACTCCGGAGCCACTCCTAAACACTCCAGATCAGCACGTGTGTGTGTCGGTGTGTCTTGCTTGTGTCGGATCATTAAACACCACACAGGACCAAACGGCTGGCGATGGCGCCAGTGGGAGATGCTTGTTCGCACAGCTCTGACAGAGGTCAGTAGAGCGCTCTGTTAACCACAGCACACCAGTTTCCATCTCTTCTTCTGTCCAACCTTTCCGTTCACACACTTAGGACCACCACTAATTGAACAAACGTCAAGTGTCTGTTTCAGTCTAACAGTAGCTTTAAATGGCATCGTGTGCGTAATGTTTTTAGGTTGTGTAAAGGTGTCAATGTTCCGATGCTTGTGTGTCTTTCTTCCCCCTGGTTTCCCTCTGCACGCCCCACAGAAAGACGGTTGATGGAAACCTATTTTTAGTGAGGACCAAGATGTGGGGTTAGCAGCAGCGAAACCGTCACTGCTGTGTTTGGTACTGTGATGTTTGTGACGTTAATATCGCTCTTAAAGCATTTGGTGTCTCATAGTAGAGAAAAATAAATCCTTAAACCCAGCAGAGGTGTTCTTTACATTCATTCCTTTGTGTTTCAACAGTTTTGCAGGCGTCTTCCTGTTAAGCAATTTCTGCTCGTTCTCTATAGTTTTACAAATTCTTTTGTAATGTGAAGCATGAAGACTGCTGTAACATGAAATGACAGATGAAAGTTTAATAGATTAAAAGATCTACATACTGGATACAAGACAAATATATCAGGGCTCAAACGAATATGTCATTTCAGAAGCGCCCAGAAGAGATCCACTGTGGTTGTATCTATAAATCAGCTTCATAAATCAATGATGCGTTTCCTACATGTGCACTAGATAAGCTACTAACTAACTCTAGCTTTACCAGGTTTACATGTAATCTGGAACACGTCGAAGCAGCCGGCAGCTTGTGTGTCTCAGTTGCAGTAGAAGTCCCAGTTCTGTAAACGACAGAGAAGAAGAGGGGTAACCAGAAGCGTCCATCCCTCACTCAGCCACGCCCACTTGCGTTCACTCACTGAGGTCTTCACTTCAGTTTGGGCGGCCATCAGAGGGTGGGTCTCCTCCACGATGCTGCTGGGAAAGTGTCCGATGCGAGCTTCCTGTTGTCCGTAATACGAGTCCTGCACCTGTCAACAGGTCATGTGGACAAAGTTGTGCGTGATCAAACACGTCTGCGCAGCCTAACGTGTTACTGGTTGTATCGACGTACGCTGCCAGCCCAGAATTGGCTTCCTCTGCCCTTCAGCATGGCGTAGACATAGATGAGCTGCCCCTGCCTGATGGGGATGAACCTGCAGTCAGCTGGGTAGTAATCTTGCAGCGCACGAGCTATCATGATGGGGTCTGCAGGTTGAAAAATACTGAGAGGACAGACGAAACATCCTCCTCCCCGAGCCTCGTTCAGGGCCAGAGACCTTCTCAGACATTCAGCCACGCCGCGAACGCTCGGTGGGGTCTACTCACGGCTGCAGTCGGGGTCGGCACACAGCTTCTTTTTGGAGAGTTCCGCCATCTGCCTGCCTCCTTCACAGGAGCACAGCAGAAGCCAGAGAGAAAGAGCGAGCCAGAGCCTGGAGGCCATGTCTGCAGGGGCACCAGCTGATCCCATAGTTCAGGACTTTCAGGATTCTCTTTTCTGCCTCCTGTCCCAAATAGGGGTCCCTTGTTTTGACTCCCCCAGCCCCAAAACACACACAAACACAAAGAGAGAGAGCAAGAGAGAGAGAGAGAGAGAGAGAGAGAAAGGGGGGGGAGAGAGAGAGAGGGCAGGGGGAGAGAAAGATCCTTTCAGGCTGTTCAGGCAGGTAAACAGAGGAGGGGAGCAGGAGGAGGGGCAGATCAGACAGAACCCTGCTTGTGCTGGGACCTCTCCCTTCTCTCTCTCTCTTCTCTCTCCATTCTCTCTCATTTCTCTCTCTCTCTCTCTCTCCATCTTGCACTTGCACACTGCTGGGTTTCACACCGCTCCGCTGTGCTTTCGTAGGCTCTGGTTGTCAGGGCGGCAGTGATCTGAGGGCTGATCCCTCTCATCCACGCTGTCGCAGCAGATTCCTCCATCTGGGGCCTGTCTTTGGCTCCAGAGGTGGAGCCACTGGCTGTATTTACATACCCTATGTTTCCACTGCCAGGGAAACCAGCTGAGCCTCTCTTACGCAAACACACACTCACACACTCACCCAACTTTACCTGCTTGGTATGAGTGAGCTCTCAGGTAGGACACACTCCATTTTTGCTTCCTTAAAGTCCAGTAAAAATTGTTTTGTCTCTCACAAGAGATCAAATCAATTTAAATCTTGAGACAAAAGCTTGTTTTGTTTTTTTATACATATGTTTTTCATTAAAGACCAAGGTTTTGCTTCCGGACGGACGTGTTCAGGCTGTGAATCAGCAGCACGTTTCATCGTTCTTAGAGGCACTGACAGGTGAGTTGGGCAGAGGTGATATCAGAGAAGGAAGATACCAACACCGAGGGAGATTAGCCTCATTTAATCCTTTACTTCTAGATTTCTCTTTTAATCAATGTCCAGAGCCAATGCAGAGGCAGCGGCATCTGTTTCTTATGTTATCCCTCATAGACAGGTTTCAAAGGTAAATGAGTTTCACGGTTTAAGAACGTAAAAGTGTCTAAATGATCGGTGAAACACAATGTTCTGGGAATTTTGGGAGGGAGGTGTAGCGAAGATAATAGGCTGGTATTTCAGTCAGAGTAGCAACAATAGAAACTCCTGTAGAGAGGAGCTCCTCCGGGGCCGCGTGAGATTATATTACTTGAAAACAACTTGTCAGTATTTGACTCCTGAAGTTTCCGGTTATCCTGCTGGTTTGCAGTTACCTGGGTCTTCATTTCACCCTCGGAGGCCTCTGGGAAGAGGACAGGGCTGAACCATGGATAGGTCGGAAGATGGGAACTGAATCATCCACTCCGGATCAGACACCTAACAAGGGGAAGAGTTGGGATCTAGCAAACCTTCATCCCTCCGTCCGCCTGCTGCTGCTGTGATGTTTGCAGACTGAGCCCGTCCAGGATGTTCACTCCGAGGAAAACCAGCCTGCCCTCTCCCAGCCTGGAGGACTCCTTCTTTCCTCTGTCCTCTACCTCATCCGCGTCCCTGTCCTTCGCGCTCCCTCCATCCATGTCTTCCCCGGGCAGCTGTGACAGCGGCGGAGGGCTGGACCCGGACCTGATCCTGGCGGCGGAGCTGGGGCAGGCCCTCCTGGAGAAGAACGAGGAGCTGGCCGCCTCTCTGGTGCAGAGCCAGAGGCAGGTGGAGGTAGGAGAAAATCCCTTTGTTTTTTCTGTGCTCACAGCTCACCCGGAGTCCCACTTTCATCTAATCCTGGTACTAAAAATACTTTTAAGCTTCGGTTCAGTGTTCAGGTGGAGTTTGATGATCTAAAAAAGGCTGGTCTGATGTGTCAGGCTTTGCAGCAGGAGAAGCATGTTCTTCAGAGGAAGATGGACATGAACGAGCTGGCGTTTGGGCAGAGGGAAGCCGAGCTGGTCACAGATTTAGCCGCAGCCAAGGCCGAGCTGGAGCGGCATCACTCGCAGGGGCGCGACCGGCGGAAAGACGAGTGCGGGCAGCTGACCCAGCTCAGCAGTCACAACCAGCGTTTGGTGGAGCAGCTTGCAGAGGTCAGCCTCAACAAGGAACCGTGCAGAAAAGTGGTAAAATGTGTCAGGCGTCGCTCAGACAGGAGAAAAATGCAGCCCGGCAGGTTTGGCGTGGCAGGCATGCGAGCCTGTGAGCAATGCTCCCTCTCTTCCATTCACACAGGCCGTGACGCTGGAACACTCCCTGAGGACGGAGCTTCGCTCCCTCAGGGAGGAGATGGAAGAATCCTCTTTCAGCCGAAACATCAACTTCAAACAGTTAGAGAGCATCCAGGCAGAGGTAGGTTTGAAATTCAGCTCAGCACCACCGTGGCCACTACAACACCCCTGCAAACGAAAGCTTGAAAACATCACATCTTAGGACTAATGAAACAGAGGCTTCTGTGATGGACGGTTAGGAGGTAGAAGCCTCTTGTTTTGGAGCCCTGAAGTGTTGTCAAACTTCGGTTGTAGAACAGGGTTTTGCTGGAGCGGCTGGCGCACATGGAGGTGCAGCTGAGAGCCTCGGAGGAGGACAGCGATCGCCTCCGCAGGGAGCGGGAGCAGCTCCGAGAGAGGCTGTCGGAGCTCCAGAGCACCCTGAGAGAGAAGGAAGCGGAGGTGAGCGTCCCGCAGGTGGAGCCCGCTCAGCGGGGACTGTCGCCTGTGCTTCTCACGGCAGCGCCGGCCGTGTGTTTGGCCCGTAGATGGAGCAGGAGCAGGGCCTCGTGTTTGAGCTGCGGAGCGTCAACCGCTCGCTCCAGCAGAAGGCTCTGAACATGGGAGAGGACGCCATCCTGGACGGGCTGCAAGCACAGCCTCTGTCTCTGCTCAGTGAAATCCAACAGTCACAGGTCTCACATACTCACACACACACACACACACACGCATACAAGAATGTCTGTGTCTGATGTTTTTTGCTTGTAACCAGGCTAAAGATGCTCTTCTGGCTCACTCCTCCGCCCTGCAAGCCAAAGATGAGCAGATAGAGATGCTCAAAGAGGAGGTGTGTTTGCCCTTCCGTCTGACTTTGACCTGCATGTTTAACGTCTCAGCATGTTTGGATCCACCCATGTGGAGGAGAATATCGACCTGTCTTCATTTTACTGTTTTGATCTAGCTTTAAAAAGAGGGATGACATGTTGTGAGGAGAAAACAGTAAACAGATGTGCTTTTGGTGGGTTTCAACGACGTGTATTCGAAGACCAGACCTGGAGAGCTGATGCTGACGTGCAGAACTTTGAGGTGCTTCAAAACTTGCTCTGAACTTGCATTTCACACATTGCAGCTGCAGTCTCAACGAGAAGAACTGGAAGTGTTGAGGGAGGAAATCAAACCGTTTAGGAACAGTCCTGGAACGCCAAGTTACAGGTGACTCTCTTCTTTTTCTATTGCAATTTAACTGACTATTTTCATGCATGTAAATTAGGATAACAGCTTTATTGTCCTAATGCACATGTATGAAAATAACCGATCATTGATCTCCCACTTTGATGCCAGACACTCGCAGTTATCAGTCTTTTTATGCTCTCTCCTGCCTGGGTGTGCAGCTCTCTGGAGAGCGAGCTGGCCTCGGTGCGCCAGGAGAAGGACTCCCTCACCCAGCAGCTACTCAACACTATCAAACACAAGGTGGCGCTGTCCCAGGAGTTGGACGCCTGGCAGGTGCGGCCCTGCGTGGGTGCTTCTGTTGAGGTCTTCTGAGTCCTTCTGTTGACTGGGCCTTTCTCGGCGTTGCAGGAGGACATGCGGTTGGTGATCAACCAACAGGTGCTGCAGAGGGAGGAGGAGAGGAAGAGGGAAAAGCAGCAGGAGAGGGAGAAGGCAGGAGGACTCCAGAGGAGCAAGTCTCTGAAGGTGAAGGGAGAGGCAGGGAAAGGATTCTTCTCCTTTTTCAAAGACAAGTGACCGAGACAAGCGGGAGCAGTCCCAAAGACAGTCTCAGCCTTGCTGGTCTGAGACCAGCTGACCACGTTTACGGCCTCAGATTTCATCTATTTATGGGGACATGTGAACTCATCTGTGCCAGTCTTAAAGTTTTCAGGACTTCACATTTTTACAACGCTGTTGTTTTTATTTTTTCCTGTAAGGTTTCTCCCATGTGGTGTGAAAAAATCCCAAACCGGAACTGATAGAAATGATATTTTTTAATAAATTAAAGTTCCAAAAGACAGTCATTCTCCTCAGCCGCCCTCTGTGGTTACGTCAGATAATGCAATATATATAATAACATCTATGCAAACCTGCAGATAACGCGACGTATCCAGAAGCAGCATGAAAAGTGCACGTCATTATCTTCATGTAATACACCTAATTTACACCTCATTTACATACAGTACAGTCGCAGCTGGGCACAGGCGGTGCAGAGCCGCCCTCGCGGAGCTCTGCTGCAGCACCAATTTATCCTCCAGGAAAAAGCAGCTTTATGTTCACATGTAGGACCTCACAGGCTTTAAAAAAAGACTTGCACGTACTCAGGGGTGCATATTATTACTGGCCTGTGGCCGCTGTCCCATAATTGGGGGAAGGAATCCATTTAAAAGAGAGCCAGTTTTTAGGAGTTGGATCTGGGACTGTCATAGCTAAAATACTAAACAGTAAGAAACTTTTTATTTTTATTACCAAATCTGATTGGATTTCCAGTTTCTACTGACCAACATTTCTTCCTATAATCAAAGAAAAAAATGCAGTTATACAAATGAGTCCTTTACAAACGTTTTAGCAGAAGAAACCAGGTCAAAGACTATATCTCTGAGTACATAATCACAGAATCATTAGCTGCAGTATAAAACGTGATTTTGTTTTCAGTGCATTAAACCTCTTATCTTATCCTCCTGTATTTTCCATCAAGTGAAGTGCAATCTGCTTTCAGGTCAAATGATGCACACGCTCCTCGAAAGCATCCGTTTTTCCTTTCAGAACCAATGGAACTAGATGAAACGAGACCTCATTTTTGTGAGGTAGACGTGATAAAAGGAACTGGTTTGGGCTGGAACACCTGGCCGGGACAATCGTGTCGTTTGGGGCTTGACTGAAAAACGGTAGTGCAGCCTCGCTAACTGGAATCAGTCCTCTGCAGCAGGTCTGTGCTCCGCTGTCCCGACGCTGCCATTCAAGCAGGGCTTTAACCTCATCCGACGGTGACGCCGAGTCCCACCTGGAGCTTGTCTCCACGGTGATTTACGAAGGCTCCCATTATCAACGTGGCTGGGAGCGGGATCAGACGCTTCTCCAACACCCCTCCTATGATGCAGCGACTGTTAATCATACCTGGATACAGACATAAATGTGTCACGGTTCTGATTTCACATCATTGCCTAGAAATGTCCATCTTTGCTTGTGTTTTCTCCCTTGGAGCTGGGTTAGATCGCACAAAAATAATCCGATTATGTCAGGTCATATAATCATGTCTGTTTACCTCGAAATAGCATGTTGGCCTCCGGGAGCTCCATCTGGTACCCGAATGAGGTCGTGGTCTCCTGTGTCCGGGTGCTGGCTTCGAACTCCACCCCCACCTGGATCTGGGGCGCAAAACCAGAAAATCAACAATTCAATACTGATGCTGGGCGGCTGTAACTATCCTCACTACCTGCTTGTTGACTCTGTGATAATAGCTGGCGTGAGCTCCTCCTTTTCCAGCATTCAGTGTGGCTACCCAGTTCGGTCCTTCGGACAGAACCGCGGAGAGGACGCAATATAAAAGAACTGAAACCTGCGGCAGTATTGCAGAAGTATTGAATATTCGCAAACACTTACTCGAGTACTGTCCAGCCAAAGTGAGGATGCCTCCTTCCTCCGCTCGGCCCCGATGGTAAACCAGCTCCCCTCCTAACACCAACCCAGAGGACACACTCTGCAGGAAGTGTGCCACAAGGATGACTGCCGGCAGAAAAGCAGCAAATACACAAAGACAAAAAAGGATGAACAACAACAAAAAAAACACTGACTTCGTTTTTACAGCTAAAGTGACTAAAGTTATCACTTTAAAAATGTTTGTATGCGTATGAAGGTGCATCTCAGGAGCTGACCTGACTCCCTGAGGATGTCTGGGTTGGCCACAGTCACAGCAGCAGTGAAGTCACTCCCTCTGTACTCCGTTTCAAACTGCCAGGTTACAAACTGGGACTGCTGGGTCTACAGCACAAGACGCAGGAAGACGGTTGTTACGGACGTGTCAGAGAACACGAAAGGAGAGCCAGGTTTCAGAATCTTGCCTGGAACACCGTCCTAGCTCGCACACGCTCGGTGAGATGCAGCAGAGCGTGAGCGTTCAGACTACCGGACGAGTCCATCTCCCCAATCAAGGCCGGAGCATCCTGAGGATTGTGTTGTCATCGTGAAAAGCTGCACAAGTGAGGTCGTTGGTATTTTGAGAGAAATGTAATGTTAGACCTTGTCTTTGCTGTAATCATCAGACTGAAGATGCTCCACGTGAAATCTATAGTAGGAAGGACAAACAGCGCTTAGATGCAGCATATGACTGACCTGGAGACAGAAAAACAACACGTTTTAAAACGGAGAAGTTCGAAACGATCTACGGAACACACTTTAAACGTGATTACGCGAGGGGAAAGTCACCTTGAAAAAGCTGCTTAAAGTTTTATTGACAATCATCTTGACGCCCTCAATTTGTTGTGGAAAGACATCTGAGACCGGGGGAAATAAAACAAAACATTACACTCATCATTAATGGCAACGGACATCTTAAATTTACACTAATCTGAAAGTGGTGGTGCAGACCTTTACAGCTCCTGTGGAGAGAGTGGAAGCTGCCTGGGTTGGGCAGGCGTCCATCCCTCCTCTCCCAGCGCGGAGGACTGTCCCAGTGGGCAGGGTGGGAGTCCCAGCGACAGGAGGACTGGTGGCTGGAAAACGGCCAGTTATGATGGCCCGGACTGGAAGATAATGCCAAAACACTTCCCATGTGGGGACACACTTTCTGTAAGACACAAAGTGAGAAAAGAGAGTATTATGATTAGATTGTTATCTGTATAGACACCCGGTTCCTAAACATGCCACACACAGTGGGTTCATAACTAGATGAACAAATCTGAAGACATCTAATGTTTTTATTCGGTTGTTCAAACTACAGGTAATTTTTGATGCGCCCAAGTTTTTATTTGGCGTAGATCAAATCAACGCCAATATTTTTATATGTGGGGACATCAAACCGTTAGCTAACATGACCTTAGCATCACCAGAGAACAACACTCACGACAGGCACAACGTTCTTTTGATACGTACGTTCGTTGTCGTGGACACACTTTAAAATCCCGAATGGAACACACGGTGGCTGTGCATAACAAAGATTGACAGATGAGACATTTTAAAATGACGAACAGAAACTGATGCAGGTATCCACTGATGCTGCAAGCGGATCCCTCCTTCTGCCAGATGTGATGAACCACCCTGAAAATACGTCCCTCGTGAAACCGCAAAATCAGAATCTGCAGCATGTTGCTATGATTTAGCCTACCAAAAACATTTGTATTCCGCAATATTTTTGCTAGCAAAATTAGAATGGGTCAATATTTGCCCTGAAATTCTATACGTTCGCATTGTTGAGCTGGAACGTAAACTAGTTGGGGAAATTGTTTCTCGTCGGACTACTGTATGTGTGGCACTACAGCTAAAATGATTTGATTTTCGATTTTTGGGGACATAATAAGGTTTTAGAATTACTTTTAACAGATTTTGTTATTTAACCGAGCATATATTGGGCAGAAGCGGGTTTTGTCAAATTAACACAGTTGTCGTAAGCCGTGATGGAGGAATTTAAAGGTGACAAGTGTCGCATTTATCGTTCTTGGGTACTCAGAACATTGAATGGAAACGCGTAGGACAGGAAAAATTCGTTATTTTTTCCCTTTAAATCGTTTCCATTTGGATTACACATGTCTTTGCAAGGGTCGATATTGCTTGTTGGAGAAGGAAACTTCTCTTTTTCTGCTTCTTTGAGCCAGCAACACAATGAAGCCGCGAGCGGCAGCGTGATAGCTACTTGTCTGCAGAGCGAGGAAGAAGCACTGCGGCAGGAAGGAGCCGCAGAAAACATTCAGATTATTACCGACTCAGGTACGAGCCTATGATTACTGCATGTTAACCGCTCTGTGCCAGTGTTTGGCAGTGCCAGGTACGCCCATATACAATGTCTCTCAGGTAGGATCTCGCATTTAGGTCAGGGAAACTGGAGAACCAGTGGGTGCCATCAGTCTTTCTACTCTGCAAGCAGTGACACATGAGACTGAGACAAAGCAGAACTTAGTGGTTCTGTTTCTGGTGTCTTCACATATTCTGTGCTGCATTCTGACCTATGAAAGTGCTTCTTTATTGCGTGTTTAATCAGGTGGAGCGGTGTTGTTTGGAGTGGACTGTACAAGGCTGGGAGAATGTGCTTCTCTTCAGGGCTGCTTGTTTGACCGCGTGGTCTTCAACTTCCCTCACTGTGGAAGAAAGAGTGGCGTTAAAAAGAACAGAGATCTCCTCAAAACCTTCTTCCTCAGGTAAAACAACATCACGTTGCACAGATCTGTCCGTCTAACATACCTACCGTACTTTCACGACCATGAGGCGCACTTAAACGTCAAAAATTTTCTCCAAAATATGCGGCGCGCCCTCTGGTTCAGTGCACTAATGTGTTGTTGTAAGGCGGACGTAGTTGAGGACACCATGAGAACGTTAAAGGTGGATGTGTGGGCGGCTTTCCGCGGAAACAAGGCGAGGTGGCCGAGTTGGAAGAGCGACTTCAGTAAAGCGCCACCAGACTCAGATTTGCTCCCGCTGCCTTGTTAAAAACACACACTTGCAGCCATGTTTTACCGGCGTGTGTCACCATGCCGGCGGCCTATGAACCGGTGCGCCTACAGTAATGTGTTGTTGTAAGGCGGACGTAGTTGAGGACACCATGAGAACCATGAGAACGTTAAAGGGGGAAGTGTGGGCGTGGCTTGTATATAACGGACACCATGAGAACGTTAAAGGGAGAAGTGTGGGCGTGGCTTGTATCTAGCGGACACCAGCGCCGGTGTGAGCGTGATGCTGAACATCGGTGTTTTGGCGACCCTGAAACCGGCAGAGACGCTGATGAAGCCCAGTTTAACCTGGAGGCGATCAGCTCCGAGGAGGATCGTGGGAACCGAGCAGCCGCCAGAGAATTTAAGATCCATGAATCCCTGGTTCGAAGTGGAGGAAGCTGGAAAACGAGCTCCGGCAGGTCCAGAAGACGCCGCCGAGTTTCCGGAAACGAGGCGAGGTGGCCGAGTTGGAAGAGCGACTTCAATAAAGAACCAAAACTCAAAGTTTTGCTCCCGCTGCCTTGTTAAAAACACACACTCGCCGGCGTGTTTCACCATGCCGGCGGCCTATGAACCGGTGCGCCTACAGTAATGTGTTGTTGTGAGGCGGACGTAGTTGAGGACACCATGAGAACCATGAGAACGTTAAAGGGAGAGGTGTGGGCGTGGCTTGTATCTAACTGACACCATGAGAACCTTAAAGGGAGAAGTATGGGCGTGGCTTGTATCTAACGGACACAATGAGAACGTTAAAGGGAGAAGTGTGGGCGTGGCTTGTATCTAGCGGACACCAGCGCCGGTGTGAGCGTGATGCTGAACATCGGTGTTTCGGCGACCCTGAAACCGGCAGAGACGCTGATGAAGCCCAGTTTAACCTGGAGGCGATCAGCTCCGAGGAGGATCGTGGGAATCGAGCGGCCGCCAGAGAATTTAAGATCCATGAATCACAACCAAACTCAGTTTTGCTCCCGCTGCCTTGTTAAAAACACACACTTGCATGCATGTTTCACCGGTGTGTTTCACCGTGCCCGCGCCCCATGAACCGGTGCGCCTGAATGTGTATGTTAAATACAGAAAAAGCCCCCGTAACTGAAACTGCGCCCTATAACCCAGTGCGCCCTCTGGTCGTGAAAAAACGGTACTTAGATTTTTAGGTTACAGACATTTGTGCTAAACATTTCTAATGTTCACCAATGTATGCCTCCAGCTGTGTTCAAGTATTGGCCGAAGGTGGAGAAGTTCACGTTTCCTTGTGCAACGGACAAGGAGGCACACCGGCAGACCAACCCAAGCGAGAATGGCACAACAGCTGGCAGGTTACTGCCATGGCAGCGGAGGCCCAGCTGATCCTCACCGAAGTCCGGCCTTTCGAAAGCGAGAAGAACCAGAGCTACAAATGCACCGGCTACAGGTGAGTGCAGCGGAGCTAAAGTAGGAGCGGATGGTGCGGAGTGACAGTGCTGTGTTTGGCAGGAGCCAGGATAAGGGTTTTCATGTGGAGAAAGCCCTGGTCCACGTGTTCACCCGCAGCCTCCCTTACACTTCTGCGCTAGCGCTGACAGTGGAGGAGACGGTTGGCGGGCAGAAGGTTGAGTATAACCTGCCAGCTGAGCTCAGTGATTACATGTTCAGGTACAGTTCCTGTAGACGCGTTTGCTTTTTTTAGAGGACAACAATAGATACATCAACTCATTCTCTCCGTCTCCCCTGTTCCACCAGAGGGTTCCTCTCGGCTAATTCTGTCCACCCTGTGAGACTGGTGCAGGACTTTCTTCATGCAGGGCTGACAGAGGAGTGGTCGGTCCGCATGGGCCTGGAGAGCGTGCCTTCACTCCTCACAGCCCAGCAGCTCCACACGTGTAGCCACGGAGTCGACGCCGCACGCTGGTACTGGATCCAGCCAGCTGAAGAAGGACTGGGCGCGGACACAGCGGACAGCAGCTCGGATAAGGTGGAGCGGGTGAGGAGTAGAGAAGGTGAAGACGCGGCACCTAGAGGGGAAAGCGCTCTTTATGTGCTGCGTCCATCTTTGCTCCCCCAGATGGAGGAGCTTTTCACTAAAAAAGAAGAGTATGGTAACAGCGCAGGGAGTAATGAAGAGAATGGGGAGGATGATGGTACAGTTGGGGGACGTACGCATGTGGGACGTACTGGTGTCTGTAACTGCGCTCCCAGTTTACTTGGCCTGAGTGGCGTCGTTTTCAGAAACGTGCCTGTCGGCCTCTGGGCTCTGCCCGCCTTTCACCAGCTTGTCCTCAAGGGCGTCTTTCCTTCAGGAAGTAAACCGGTCTCACTGCTGGGACAAAGGCTGGAGTCTCTGCTCGCTCCCTACGGGGTCTCTCTGGTAAAAGAACAGGGAGGTCTGAGCCTGACAGCCAAACCCATGGGTGTCGTGGGGAACCTGTTTGCAGGGAACGACACCGACCAGCCCGCCATCACAGTCTGTCTCAATCTGGACCTTCTGGCGGCGCTCCTCTTCGCGCTCCCAGACTGGCGGCTGCTGTGGTCGCGAGACCCACGCTTTCTCCAACAGTTCGCCCTCCGCCCCTCACCCGGGCAACCCTTCCGCCCATTGTCTCTGTACCCTGAGCCCTTCATCTTCGACATCAGCTTCTGGACAGGGTCGGCGTATAAGGAGAAAGAGTTCCACGCAGCGGTCCGAGAGGCCAGCTGTGGCACCGTGGAACGAGTTAAGCTCATCGATAGGTTTTCTCACCCTGAACTAAGTCAGACCAGTTACTGCTACAGACTGGCATACCGCTCACACACACACGCCCTGGCGCACAGCCGAGCGCTGCAGTTCCACAAACAGCTGGAGCTCTTACTTTCCTCCCGTTTGCAGGTCACCATCAGGTAGCTTAGACAATTAGGCCTCCTCTTGGAATTAAGGGAAAAATACAAGTTATTACCTGCAAAAAGGTAACTGAAATATTTATGGGACAAAAGGCATTTTTTTTGTAATGTTGTATGTATCTGAAATGTGACTGGACCTCTGTCCCAAATTATGTACTGTGGTCATTTGTGCTGTACTGAAAATGAAGGTAAGTCATGAAAGCCAGTGTGAACACGTGTTAAACCAAGTGAATTATAATAAAGAAGCCATAATTTCAACAATCGGTGGCATATTATTGTTTGAAAGAAAGTCTGTGGATCAAACATTAATTGACGAATTACTCAAAATTAGGTTAAATACCAGTTAACATCCAAGAATAGCTGTTTTGTTTTGTTTTGTTTTTTGTGTATTTTATATTATTCCTGGGACTAAGATTAAGGTTTGAATCAGATCTAAAGATAGATGTCATTCTGCAAACGATATATTATTGTTAATGCAGCAATTTGAAAGCTAGAGCATGTTTATAGGTGTTTATATGGTACAGGATAAAAAAAAAATCAAGTAAATAAAAGAATGAAGAGGTCAGCAAGTTCTTTGAGCGCTGATGATCGGTGACTGGCGGAAATTAACGAAGAGTGCCGAACGGGAAACATGGCGGCCAAAGCGCTCCGGCAGCGAACCAGGCGAGGCAGCAGACAAGATGCAAACAATGTCAGCGTCCCTTCCGAAGCCCGGCCACAGAAAGAGGAAAAAGGCGGCGATGACAGTAAAGATGCAGAGCCTCGACAAGAGTAAGAATGACCCAGGAAAAAAGGGACACCGGGGCCGGTGCTGTGAGCTCCATCACCAGCACCGTCTGGCGCACTGCCTTAAGCAGCAGAAGCTAGCTAGCTAGCTAACTAGTTAGCTATTTACCGAAGAAATGTGTAACAAGTTTCAGTTCATGACAGCGTTTGACGTTTTCTCTGTGGAATTTAGGATTATATGTTTCCGTTGGTTTTGGCCACAGCGTCTATAATTAGTGTTTAAAAGCACGGCTTTGTATTCTGCGTAAGACATTCGAGGGTACCTGTTCATTCATTCACCTTAACCGCGACACTGCAGACGCCATGGACCAACGGGCACCTGTGAGGTTCCACTGGTTGGAGCGTTTGAACGTGCACAGACACCCATTCAACAATATTCTGCCAGTTTATTATGAGATGACGTGTCATAACACGAGGATCAGTGCTAATCTGCAGTTTGAGACAAGTAATCGTACTAATCTGATGATGGGTGCAAAGCAAAGAAACACATGTCCAAATGCAGAATATTTCTGCAGTAGACGCAGTGTTTCCACACAACTGACTCATTTCATACTAAAGAATCAACGTTAATTCTGTGTGCACTTAGAGTATTGCACCCATTATGCTAAAATAATGAACAATGTAGTGATATCATGGTAAGGGGGAAAACATGTCAGGTTAGAGTCTTTGGATTCACTCCCTCCTCCTAATAAAGACACACTGCTCTT
This sequence comes from Tetraodon nigroviridis, assembly GCA_000180735.1. Classification (NCBI taxonomy): domain Eukaryota; kingdom Metazoa; phylum Chordata; class Actinopteri; order Tetraodontiformes; family Tetraodontidae; genus Tetraodon; species Tetraodon nigroviridis. The sequence goes on from CAAE01014601.1 coordinate 1,375,031, forward strand.
TGGAATTTTTAGGTGTTTTTCTTGTGTTTTGTAGGTCAGTTAGTCGAGGAAGCCAAGTCTGGGCCCCCGAAGGCTCCACTGCGTTTAAATGCCTGCTGTCGGCACGTTTCTGTGCAGCTCTGCTCAGCAACATCTCTGACTGCGATGAAACCTTCAACTACTGGGAGCCTGTGAGTGACAATCCTGAAAGACTGAGGCTTGTCCGGCTGAGAGCCCTACAGAGCACCTCTTCCTCCCGTAACACTGTTTTTCTGAACGTCCTGACAGATGCACTACTTGCTGTACGGCACAGGGATGCAGACGTGGGAGTATTCTCCTCTGTACGCCATCAGGTCATACGCTTACCTGTGGCTACATGCTCTCCCGGCCTGTTTGCACGCACACGTTCTACAGACGAACAAGGTACTTTTCATTATTACCTATCGTGGATTGCTGTTTTTGCTGTTTGTCCAGACAAACAAATGGTTTTCATCCAAAAAGAAAGAAAGAAAGAAAGGGCTTGTGTTGCAGGTACTGGTGTTCTACTTCGTACGATGTGTCCTAGCGTTCGCCTGCTGTGTCTGTGAGCTTTATTTCTACAAGTAAGTTCACTCTCCTTGGGCCTTAACTTGTGTGTCTTTGGCCACTCTGTCGCTGCAAAACTGATTATACTTGTGCCGCAGGCCGTTTGCAAGAAGTTTGGGTTGCACGTGGGCCGTTTGATGTTGGCGTTCCTCGTCCTGAGCACAGGAATGTTCTGCTCATCTGCTGGTTGGTCACATTTAATAGCTAAACTGTGCTGCTTATTGCCCCCTCAATATGTGTCATAATGCTTATGTCATTTATTTCCAAAGGGGCAGATTGATAAAATCTATAAAGGCTGTAGGGTTTTTCCTGGCCGTGTGTTTATTTTCTCCACCCTGCTCTTCTCCCTCGTCAGCCTTCTTACCTTCGTCCTTCTGCATGTACACCACGCTGGTGGCGATGACGGGCTGGTTTCAGGACTCGCCGCCCTTGGCCATCCTGGGGGTGGCTGCAGGTGTCCTGGTGGGATGGCCCTTCTCTGCTCTGGTTGGGTAGGTGACCTAAACGCCTGCTCGGTGGTGATTTGCATCCAAAAGTACTCGCAGGAATTGAAATGTCATTCTTGCCTGTGCAGGGTTCCGATTGCCGTTGATCTGCTGGTGCTAAAGCGGCAGTGGAAAACTTTTATCCTCTGGTCAGTTTTGGCTCTGCTCATGCTTCTGGTGAGAATTCTTTTTTAAGTATATGAATCAAATATGATTACATTTAAATTTGCAGGACAAACAACCTTCCCATTCTTGTGTATCTGTGCTCCGCAGGTACCGCTAGTAGCCGTGGACTCCTACTTCTATGGAAAACTGGTCATTGCTCCTCTTAATATTCTCCTTTATAATGTTTTCACGCCACACGGACCAGACCTTTATGGTACGTTTATGTTTATTTTTGACTATTTATTAGTCTGAAGACACTAAACTAGCACAATGTTATCAAGTTTGAGCTGTGGAAATAGTTGAAGCTGCATTTTGGTGGCTGACCTCTAGAGGACAGACCACGATCATAAACGCCCCTCCAAAAAAGCCTGTCTGCGCTTCAGCGGAATACTGATTCACTCAGCTTGGCACCGTCCTGGCAGGATCTTTGGACCCGAGTGTCCACATCATTGCTCAATATTTTTCATCTTAAATTGGTGCTTGTTTTCTTTTCAAAGGTACAGAGCCATGGCATTTCTACTTTGTAAATGGAATCTTGAACTTCAACCTGGTGTTTGCTCTGGCTCTGTTTTCCCTGCCGCTCACAGCTCTCATGGAAACACTCCTACACAGGTTCAATGGTGAGTGTGTGCTGGTTTTCATACACAGGTACTCCGAATGTAGACACTCGTAACTTTAACACTGCAGCGGTTTAGATTCAGCACTAGACGCAGGCCGGCCGAGCTGGTTTGATCCTTAACAGGGTCCGTCTGTGTCCAAGCATCTTTGAAGGTTTCATGTCTCTTCAGTGCAGAACCTGGGGCGTCCCTACTGGCTGACGCTGTCTCCCATGTATCTGTGGATGCTGGTTTTCTTCACCAGACCTCATAAAGAAGAGCGCTTTCTTTTCCCCATCTACCCACTCATCTGCCTCTGCGGGGCAGTGGCCCTCTCCTCACTACAGGTGTGTGAGAAAATCAGCATTATCAGGCCTGGCTTGTTTCCAGGTGTATTAAATAAGTTCTTGTGTTTCATTTATTTGCAGAAATGCTACCATTTCCTCTTCCAGCGGTACCGACTGGAACACTACACAGTGTCCTCAAACTGGTTGGCCCTGAGCACTGTTGTGGTCTTCACAGTGCTGTCGCTCTCTCGTTCTGTCGCCCTCTTTAGAGGTGTGTGTGTGTGAGGAGACACGCTCATGGCTTCAGGTGGTAGTTTGTACTCAACCGTCTTCTTTCCGCCTGTAGGCTACCACGCCCCTCTAGACCTTTACCCAGAATTCCATCGCATCGCCAAGGACCCGACTCTTCACTCCGTCCCCGAAGGCAGGCCCGTCAGTGTGTGTGTGGGCAAAGAGTGGCACCGGTTCCCCAGCAGCTTCCTTCTGCCAAACAAGTCAGAATCCAGAATTCCTCCAGACACAAATTTACACTCATTTCCAGCTATTTGGCTGATTCTTTTTTTTTTTTGTTTGTTTGGTTTTGCCCTTCTCTAGCTGGCAGTTACACTTCATCCGGTCAGAGTTTAAAGGGCAGCTGCCGCAGCCGTACGCCCCGGGTCCTCTGGCCACGCAGCTCATCCCAGCACATATGAACGACCAGAACCTGGAGGAGCCGACCAGATATGTGGGTTCCTCTACCAGACGTGCATGTTGAACCGCTGATGCTCAAGCACCATGTGACTGTGAGATTTCCCTCCGGGCAGGTGGATTTGCGACAGTGTCACTATTTAGTAGACTTGGACACAGAGGAAGAGACGCCGCTGGAGCCCCGTTACTCAGCCAACAAAGACGAGTGGAGCGTCGTTGCCTACAAGCCTTTCCTTCAAGCATCAAGGTAGCGACTGGCAGAACGGAACCTAAAGTGTGTTCGGTATGAGGAAGCAGATGACTCTTGTCATGAAATACTTTATTCTCCTAGGTCTTCACCTCTCCTCAGAGCATTTTACATCCCGTTCATATCGGATCATCACACCACGTACAGGCGCTATGTCATCTTGAAACCGCGGCGGCAAAAGCAGACTCGCAAGCGGACCCACGGCTGACCTCAGCCTGGCCTCAGAGCAAAGTATGAACAAAAATCAATCACCTCCTCTCAAACAGCCGCTGTGTGTGTGTGTGTCTGTGTGGGTGTGTGTGTGGGTTCATGTAAATCATCTCAGCCAACGTGAAGACCCGACCCTTTAAGGACTTTATCTCTGCTGTTTCCGTGTGAGACGAGGAGCTGACGCGGCGTCATTGACAGGTTGTGGCAGCCTTTTATCAGAGCGTGTGCAGGTCTCCTGTCAGCCCAGGACTGATGCCACATGCTATTTTTATTCCAGATTTTGTGGACGTATGTGGCCTGAATAGATTTTTATCAGAGCGTGTGCAGGTCTCCTGTCAGCCCAGGACTGATGCCACATGCTATTTTTATTCCAGATTTTGTGGACGTATGTGGCCTGAATAGATTTTTTTTTTTTGAATAATCTAAGAAACCGTGTAGTGTTTGCTCGTCCGTATTTGAACAGTCTCTAATTGTGTGTTTGTTTGTGTGTTAGTGGTGAATGGAAATAAGGGTGTGTTTAATTTAAGTTGAAATGTTAATAAAATCATGATTGACTGTGATTGTCCGGGCTCTTTCTTTGGTTCAGTGAAGCCACTATGACAGATGAAATTCTCTTTTTGCTTTATTTGAAGATCTTGTATAACAAATGTACAAACTGTTCCAAGAGAGATGTCCAGGCATTACACGTTCCCAATGGTAATTTATTTTTAATACAGTTCTCATCAGCATCATGCTGTCAGGTTGCAGGCACTCGAGCAGAAGTCACTATGTGCTGCTGAAATGATACAAGTACATACGAGAGAAAACCACCTCTGAAAGTTCTTAAACATTTTTTTTACAATTGAAGCCATCAGAGGAGGTAAAACTATCCAGCCTCGGTCCCTCAGATACCAACCGGTCAGCAAGAATCACACAGGAACCTGTTGTCAGGCACAGCAGCAAATATATGGGCCTGGGAAATTAACAACAATGCATTAAAGCACAACAACCGTACACATAAATTCATATAGGATAACATAACTCAGTCCCATCAAAGCTCCTGAGTCATGCAGCAGCAGCTTTCCAGAAAGTTGTTCAACCCACAGAACAAGGGAGTTAGAAGCGAAGGCTTTCAGGCTGCTTTTCTCTTTCACCGCATAGAGAAAGAAGTCTGCAGAGCAACCGCTCGCATCAAACGCCTGGAAACACACAGTTAACACCAAAGGTTCAGTTAAAATCCATCCCTTAGATTCAGATTTCTATCGGAGTTCATGAAATTCAATAATCTAATTGGTTCATACTGAGGTATTTTAGTTTTTATTAGGCCATACATTTTTCCTGTAGTGTTACAATCCAAGGTTGTTGATTTTAAACCGTTTTAATTCTCTGATGCTCTGAGCACCACTTAATTTTGTTTGATTTGTGTTTAATTCCAATGAGAGTATAAATCTCATAAGCGAAGACATCTGTCAGCATTTTAAACACAGCCCTAATTTTAAAATCATGCTTTTAATAAAAGCTGTATGAGCTGATGAATCGGTTCCCGTACCTGCCTCGCTGGAGGGGGGAGGACTTTTGACATTTTGTTTAAATCTTTAAGCTTATTCGACTGAATTTTCTTTCACGCCTTCTCGTGTGGGCGCAAACGCGACCTCTCCTGTGCTAAAGAATCAGTAGTTTTCTCGGTTCATCCAAACTCTCTGGTCGAAGCATCTCCCTCTGCCGTCCAGCGTCAGGCCACGTCTGTAAAAGTCCACGTTCGCTTCGTAGGCGTTTCCGCTTGCGTGGGTGGCCAGGCAGGTTTGGTACGCGTCCCCTTTGCCGTCGGTGGCGTAGGTCTGGTAAAGGTCAGCCTTCGTCGCCTGACCTCCAGGCCGTGTTTTGGGATCGTAGAGGTCGCTCCCTCTTCTGATGCCTTCATGGCACAGTCCATCCCCGTAAACGCCGCTCCCATAGTGCTCGCTCTTGGTTGTTCGGCGACCCAGACTTCTGTCGTAAAACTCTCTGTAGGCGTCTCTGCTGTAACCCAGACTTCCGTCGGTGACCTCCCACTTCCCCGAGCGGCCCAGGCTGGTGTCCCGGCGCCCGAGGGTGAGGTCATTGGGGTCAAAGTTCAGGAAGCAGCTCTCCGTACTGGCCAGGGTCACAAAGCCGCTCTCTGTGTCCCGGCCCCCGAGGTTGTCGTAGTCCCCCGTGGGCGTGTCGGGGGAGGAGCACAGGAAGGAGGTGTTTTTGGTGTGCGGGCGAGCCGACACCAAGTCGTCGTCATTTTGGGAGCGGATGACGTTGTAGACGTCAGTCGGAGTGGCGCTGTGACTGGGGCCTGTTTCCACGGGGCGCTCTTCCGCTTTGGGCTCTTTCTTCTCTCTGGGGTCCGCAGAGAGGCATGAATAACAAATGAAAACAATTTTTACTCCAAAATATTAGTGTGTGCTCATGGTTGATAACAGCAATGGTGCAACAATAGCGTGGCCGAGGTGTGTGGTTGTTGTTGTTTTCCTGTTTTGGAAGCTCACCGTTTGAAGAGCATCTTGAAGCAGCAGACTCCGGTCACCGTCATGAGCAGCAGGATGAGCGGAATGCTGGGAATTATTATGTAAATGATGTTTGGAGCTGAAAGGGTGGCAGCAAAACAGCAGAAACACAAAAGGAGTTACTCTGTGTGTGTGTGTGTGTGTGTGTGTGTGTGTGTGTGTGTGCACTAACCATTACTCATGTTGTGTTTGTGGTCACTTGGAAACACAGATGAAGACAGGATGTCTGGAATTTACCAATAATAACACTTTTAGTTAAATGCATCGATCATTGACAGAAAAAAAAAATAAAATAAAGGCTCCAGAATGTTTGAACCACAGAAGCAGTTTTACTTGTTTGATTAGAGTCGGGAGAAGGCGAAGGCTCTGCCAGTGTTTCTGTGGAAGTGGAGGAGTGGCGGTCAGCGGTGCACAGCTAGTGTCAGGAGCCTCGTGGGTCCTACCTGCCGTGTATTTACAGATGAAGTTGTTCTTGGTTTCACAGTTGTCGTCGTTCCACTGGAACATATAGAGGTCCCCAGGACCAGGACCAGGAGGAGCCGACGGCTGGTGATACATGACCACACACACTTCGTAACCGCACGACGGCTCGTCCCAGTGCCAGTTTCTACACACACACACATACACACAATGTCAAAAATGCCTCCTTGTTTGTGGTGTTTGGTCTTTTTGACCCTTTTTGACCCTTTCCCACCCACCTAAATGTGGATTTGCTTCCGTCCGTCCAGTAGTACTGTTTGGAGCAGTCCGAGCTGCTGTCCAGCTCCGCCTGGTTCCTCCGGAGGCCGATCCAGAAGTCTCCGTCGGTGGGGCGCAGCTCGGCGATGAGCTGCTCCACCAGCTTCTGCTCCGGCGCTGACTCCACGCTCAGCAGCTGCCCGCCGTCCCGCCGGCAGGCCAGGTCGGCCTCCTTGAAGTTCAGCTTCCGCTTGAGCTCGGAGAAGTAGGCCAGCTTGTAGCAGGGCCTCCCCGTCCCCGCCCTGCACACACGCTGACCTGCACACACACACAGACGCCACCTCTTACGTGCCATTGGGTCACCAAGACAACCAGGTCTGATATACCATATTGATCAGCGTTGGTGGCAACAGGTGGATCATCTGCTGGGGTAATTGCGAATGATCCACATGATTGATCCAGGCTATATAAATTTGTTTCATATCGATTTTAACGTTATGTTCTTATCTGACTTGTTTTTGTGCAACAATCTTATTTCAACATTTTTAAAGTTAGAAAAACAGTCTTTTAGTCAAGTTTGATGCCTCCTTCTTTACTCATTTTTCCAATTGGATCACTTCTCTCCATTAGTGGATACCAAAAGGACTGTTAAAATTAAGAGTGCTGCCTACCTTTGGTTTCAAATATGTTTGCTTTCATATCCAAACGTCCAGCGAGGAGTTGTGAGCGTTCCAGGGAGAACCCAAAGATGGAGAGACATTTGAATCGGGACTTCTTGCTCCTTCTGTTTGCAGTTTTTGTGTGCTCGTCTTACCTGTGATGAGACTTGTGGCTGCAGATGCATCAAAACACAGACAGAGGAGGTAGAAGAACAGCGTGCACGGCTCCATGGTCTTCTTCCTTCTTCCTTTCTTCTTTTTCTTCACTCCACTGTCTGAGCGTCTGGAGCGCAGTGGGGCTCAGGTGGAGACAAACCCTAAAAAAAAAAAAAGAGAAAGCTGACACAAATCTCCTCTTGATCTGCTGACGGGGAGCTTGTGAGGCAGAAGGAGGAGCAAAAGGAGGAGGAGAGAAAGAAGAAAAGGGCTGCGTGTTTGAGAGGGGGCTGTAATCTGTTAAGAGCAGCCGTAATGATTGGAAGAAGAGGGGCTGCATCGATCCCAAGACATCTAATCACGATAGTGCTCCCCATCGTAAACGCTGACAAGAGGCAGATTTCACTCCTTCCTTTATTACTTAAGGCTCCAATTATCATCACAAAAGTGTTACATGAAAATGATCTGCTCTAACTCAATCAGGGATTATTTTGAAATATTTCCCCCTGGTCAATACTGCAGGCGTATCGCCCTGCGCCCCCCCCGTCTTGTGTTTCTCTATAAAGCAGGAGAAAGTGGCACCGCCGCTGAGGCCATCCAGAGGAGATCAATGATATTTCTCTGTGGGGTAAAATATATTCAACAATTAGAGCTGAAAAAAGTGCGTCCTCACCATCATGCGGCTGTGGCTGATGTGATCGCCCACGATGACCTCATCCTTTCTCGCCAGCCAGCCCTGCCCACCTCCGACCAGTGGGGGTGGGAGGCGATAGCTCCGTCAACAGGTTCAACCAAAGGGTAAAGGAGCCGACATTTTCTGATGTTTGAAGATGCGCTCGAGACTGATGTGCGTTCCAAACTTTATTTGATGACTGGTGCATCAACAAAGTGTTGAACAATGACTAAGGTTTCTTTCTCTGGTGAAATTTTTATTCAATGAACTTAAGAATAATGAATCAGTATGAATTGTGTAAAGAAAGTGCAACTGTAGCTGTTTTTGCATCTCTGCTTGAGCCAAGTGGCTGCACCTCAATCTGATGTAGCCAACATTTGTATTAAAACAAAAGTCGAAATATTTCTTCACATTTAAACCAGTTTTCATATTGATATGAATGCAAATTATTGGGAAAAAAACAACAAAAAAAACTTCTGCAGGCCTAAAATAACAAAATTTGCTTTTTTCCAGGTCAAACTTAATTTAAACGCAACATTAGCTTTTAGGGAGCTAGTGAATGGGTGGATGAATACAGTTGACCAACAGGAGAACTCTCCATCTCTATAATGACGTTACAGCATTTTATATGAAAACGTCAGCAGAAGCCACAGATGCACCCAAATCGCTTTAACTTGCACAAACCAGCGGAAAGTGTATGCACGCCGTTCTTAATGGCAGTAATTTTTTAAATGGCCCATAAGGTTGATTTAAAGCTTGCAGAGAGACGGATCAGCCAGAGTTTACACAGCAAGATGCTTCGTCTGGAAGATGCTGCGTGTGCTAGGGCTGGATAAAGAGGGCGTGCGGAGGGTGGAGGGGGGCTGCCAAGAATATAGAATCTGTATGCCTGCTGCTCTATCCAAACGCTGCTAATCCGTTTAGCCCTAACTGATTGATTTCAGTCTTTTTCTTTTTTCTTTAACTTGAGGGCTAACTGTAGGTTGCCGGCAGTAGCAGGTGATGCTCTCAGAGACAGAAAAGTAACTGAGTCCTCCACTGGGACCGGATAAGGAATTCTCCCTGCTTTAAATTTCCTTCTTGTTTACAGTCTTTGAGAGGGTTTCATTCAATTAGGCATCTCCATACGTCCCTCATCTCACACACTCGCTCTCTCCATTGCTCCTCTCATCCCACTGGTCTCCTCCCTCTTTCCCAATTAGCTAAAGGGAAACCAGATGAATGTTCCCATGAGGGGACAGTACATCACCAGCTATGCACACACACACACACACACACACACAAAGAAAACACTGGTGTCACAAAGTCAAAGTAGCCTAAAATATTCATCTGTTTTTGACATCTGAGCATTTAACATACGTATGTGAAGAGGACATAGATTTAGAATGGTAAATGTGTGTTTTCACATGCCGCGACGGATCATGGTTACGCGCAGGAAAGAAAGTCATGATGAAGCCGTAAACTCGCTGTGACCGCAACAAATCACTTGTAACGCAATGGTCTTGTTTATTCCTGTGCGGCAAAGATACAGCAATGAATGACAATCCCGGACCATTTCCATTTTAAAGCCACAAAGAGAATAAAAATAACTCGATTTGTCACCAAAAGGAATTTAACTTTCGACTAAATTCACTTTGAGTTATCTGAGATGGCGCTCTGCCAGAGCCGAGGGTCCGCATTGCGTATATTTGCATAAGAGCTGGAGACGGGCCCCGAGTCCCAGACCCAGTCGGACAGCTCCACCAGCAGAGGAGATTTTTGAGGAAACCTGGAATAATTCTTTAAGTAATGGCTGTTGTGGAAAGCTCACCAGAGAGTGCACCTAAAAAAACAAAGAGGATGAACACGTGGAACTTTTTTATGTGTCATAAAAGGTTTTCGGGCAAAGTTCAGACAGTTCATCTTTTTTTTTTTAAGAAAATATAGGCACTAAATATCTGTGGGCTTTATCTGCCTTTATTAAACAGCAAACTGAAATGATGTCAGATGTCCAGCACATCAAGGTAAAATCATCAGACACACCTCACATCTGACACCGAGTGGCTTTAATATATGCCAAAGAACTGATCCTGTTTCAGAAATCTGGCAGGAATTTTCTTAAAAATATCAACCTGTCTGCTAATGACAATGCCACTCTCACACACACACATGCCCACTGTAGAAAAAAAAACAAAAAAAAAGCAAACTAATGCAAGACATAACAAATGGAAAGCACAGCAGCGTCTAGGTCCTCAAGAACTGAAGTGGTGCGTATTCGTCCTGTGTGTTATTTCCAAGGATGTTTTTCAGGAAGGGGATGACTTTGAAAAGATTTAAATGGAAATCTCTTGAGTTCTTAACGGACTCTTTCAGCTCGCCCGACTTGCACAGGCTCTTGGTTCCCCAGCTGACCAGGGCAACCTGTCAACAGAACCGCTGGTTACTGCCTCTGTGATACCAGTTACCCTGCTGGAGGAGAGCGGCTGCTCACCTGTACCGTACGATGCTCGTAGTTCTTGAACACAGCACCTCCGGAGTCACCTGTACCATCAAACACACCCTTCATGAAAAGTCCACTGAGGATACAGATTCTCTCAAAGCTGATGTATACTGATGCAACCGTACCTGTACATGCTATATGATCTCTAAATGGCGTCTGACCGCCAGTGCAGATGAAGTTATCAGTCACAGGGATCTTGGGATTAGTCGTCTTGATGCCTTCAGCGTCCAAAGCGTATCGGATGCATTCATCTCTCTGCAGTGAGAAGGAAAAAATGTGACCTCCTTTTGTTTGGAAACACAAAGCAACTAAACTTACACCCAAACCCCAAACTCACGTTATCGCCAAGTTTAGCGTGGGCTTCCTTTTTTTGCGTTATACTGCCTTTACTGGTCAAGAAGAAAAGTTTTTCAAGCTGGGTCGCCAGCAGTTTTTCCTCTGGACATAAAAAAAGAAAGGAAAGTGCTGAGGTTAGACAGGCTCTCTCTCTTCTGTGGCAGCTGAGAAGGATAGAATACAGCACAAAAACTGAGAGCATCAGTTTGGTATCAATAATAAGGTGTCGTCTCACCTTGCTGCTTGCAGGTCGAGTTACCAACTAGGCCGAGAGCATTACTTGTCTCCTGGGTGCACGGAATGCAAATAGGCCTGAAACCGAGGAAAGGCGCCGGAAGTGAAGCTCACACTCTGCAGACTAAGACATATCAAGTCTAAAATCAACTGTTCTCACCTGACAGAAGGGGAGATCTGAACGTCCTCCATTAGCTGGATCAGAGCCACGTCATAGTCGTAGAACTCTTTCACACCCTCATCTGCTTTAGCGTTAATGTTGTAGTTTGGGTGTAATTTAAATGTTTTCACCTTTTTGTCTGAAAACAACAACAAAAAAACAAGCAAAAAAAGTAATAAATGCAGTATTGAAAAAGCCTGATTATTAGAATATATGAAAGAAAAAACAAAACAGAATATTTAGATTTACATTTGCCGTTTCCATCATCAATCTCAACTGTAACATGCTTGGATTCATCATCAAACGTGAAGCAGTGAGCGGCGGTCAGAATGAACTGAGGAGACACCAGGGAGCCGAGGCAATACTTTGTGTTCCCTTCACGCTTTAATTTTCCATAAAAGAAGAAGAAAAAAAAAAAACAGGTTAGCTGTCATCAAGAGTGCACAGAGAAAGGTGATGCGATGATATAGGAGATCAACTCTTCCATTCTGATCCATCACACCACGCAGATGCTGGAGCTCTAGAAAAACTGCTGAAACATTCACCTGCACTGTAATAGCCGCCTTCCATGGAAACATGTTCCTGGTGCTGTCGGCAAGACCTGTGTCATAGTCTTTGTGAAGACCGCACAGGCCAACCACCTCTTCTTCATCTGTGTAAAGCAGATGAACATCAGTGAAACGCCTGTTTCTGCAAATCGTTATTCCAAAAGAGGCGAAGTGGGTGTTGGCGTCAGACTACCGATGATATTATCAAAGGTCTCCTGTAAGTTTTGGATCTCCATCAATTTGAAGAAATGTTCGCCACCGGTTCCCGCAGTGAGCGGCCTCAGGTCCGACTCATAGATCTCTGCACCGATGCCGAAAATATAAATGTCTGGAAGAGAATGTAGGTTAACGGATCAGACAAATGTGTTGATGTTGTTGCTTATCGACCGGAGACTCAGCAGAATGGTGACAAATGCATTTACCCAGATATTCGTCTCTTGGGTTTTGACCGGTCTCCTCATCAATTTTGTTCATGTAAACCATGTGCTTTATTTTCGCCACGGTGGGAAGAGGCGAACCGCCCATATTATAAACACCTGAGAAGACAGAAAGAATGACAAGGAGGTATTTTAATTGAACACGCACACAGCAAATCTGAAAAACCCCTGCTGCACTGATTTCCTTTAACAGCTATCAGACAAAAGTAGACCCACCATCCGTAAAGACGATGATGGCGTGACGATGCTCCTCAAAGGCCTTTTCTCCCACTCGTTGCTTTATAAGAGCCATCCGCACCAAAATGGTCTTGAAGGCCAAGTTCAGGTCCGTTCCTGTGTGCTCCTCTGTTGGTGAAAACACACGTGAACACCCAGCAACGACCAAATCTTTTTTCTTTCAAAATGCTTGACTCACCATTTACTTTGAACTTGGTCAGCCGTCCCTTGATGTCGACCGGTTGGTTTTCGAAAAAGTCGAGAATGTTGACCACTTCGGAGAGCTCGGACGAGAAGAAGAGCAGCTCGTAGTTTGGACTCACGCTGAAGGATGAAATCTGTGCAGATGCCAAGCAGAGGAGACACAGGTGACCTTTGAGGCAAGCACCTGTTCAGCTGCTGGGACATGTGTTATTGACACAGCACCAATAGAACTTCTCTGTGCATCAAACCGCAGATGAGCGCTCTTTTGTTGAGTAATCGATTCTGTTATCGGTAGAATAAGTATCCGTGCCCAGAACCTCACACCGAGGAGCATCAATCAAGATTATGATGTGTAATACATAATGAAATTTCCTCTAATTGCTGTGCTGGCAGCAAGCGGGGCTCAGATATTATTGAGGTGTGTTTTGTCTGCCAAGTGCACCTCTGAAAAAGTGTGCAACAGAGTTAATGATGACAGAAAAAAGAGTCACGTTTTGCATCCAGCAAAAAGAAAATCTCCTATTTTCTATTGCGCATCAAACACCTTCTTCCTCTACTTCTTGTTCATCGTATAATTAGTAGTATTTCACCAATTATATATTAACATAGCAAATTTAACTTCAATGTTTAGATTTTTATGGCATGTCTGCTGTAAATCAACCAAACTCCTTCTTTTTTACTCTGTGGCGAACCGCGTTACTGGCTGCCGAGTCGGCACAATCTGAACAGTTGTGCCGCTGTGAGTGTGTGTTCCCCGTTAACAATAACTGTGCAACTTTCACCTTGCATTGTTAAACTCCTGGCTTTTTTTTTTTTTTTTTTTTTTTTTGGATGGACTTCATCTCCAGCATTGTTTTTTAGAGCATTGTACCCGTCTCTCACCTTGGTAATCAGTTTCAAGATGGCCTTCTTCGCACTCTCCACGTGGTCCTTTTGGATGCTCTCAGAAATGTCCACAGCGATGTAAATGTTGAGAGTCCCATTTTTGGAAATGCGGATTTTTCTCTCCCCCTGAACATCATCTGTGCATTCCCACATACGGGGTAAAAACAAAGTTATTGTGCCATCAGTTTCAGAGTGTTTGAAAGTTACCTTAGACTTACTGATGGACTCCAAGGTGGTCAGGCTTTCTTTGATGGCGCTGCCAAAAGCCTGGGAAACCTCCAGAGGGGTGTCATACGTATGTTTGACTTAAAATGGTGAAAAGTTTTAAATTTAGGTCATGGCAAAAAGATAGCTAATGCACAATAATGTGTGTCTTACAGTAACATGCGGGTTCATTGCCTGTCCATTGGCCGCTCTCCAGACATTTCCTTTCACTCGATCCCATCAGGAACAGTTTGTCGATGCAGCTGTATTTGACTTTGTCATCAATTCCAAAAATGTTGCCTGATCTCATGGCACCAGCTGGAATACCAGGATCGGCACAGTGATCCCCTGCTGCATTGAAGAGCATGACAAGATTCATGAGCGATGAGGTGACAATGGAGAGCGAGGAGAAAGGAGGAAGGCGTGCATGTGGGGCCTACTGTCACGGCTGCAGATGGGAGTGGAGCCGCTCCACTTCCCGTTTGGTAAGCAGATGCGTCTGGATGAACCTCGCAATGTGTATCCAGAGTCGCACTCATAGGTGGTCTCATTGTCCACATAGTACTTTTCCTGAGGAGGTGAGACGTTGCCAGATATCAACACATTGGGGTCAGGGCACTCAACCACTGCAACGCAAAATAAAGAAATAAGTTTCACATGTGACATTAAAAAAAAAGAGAGAGACAGCGTCTTCATCGCTTACATCTGCATCTCTGAGGGAGAGCTCTCCTGGAAACCCGGGCTGATTTCCAGGTGCCATTTGGCTGGCAGACTCGTGTCAGGTAGGGGTACGGGTAGTACCCCTCAGGACAGTAGTAGATGAGCATACTGCCAGGCTGAAGATCCCTGGTTAGTTTGTAATGTCCTCCAACAATTGCTACATCTTGTTCTGGGCAGTCACTCCAAACAGGCCCTGAAAAAACATTAAATCACGTAATGCACATCAGGAAAAAAAGATCTGCTTCATGTGTATCCGTAAGACTTTAACTTGTCCTCACAGATAACCCGAGTGAGGTAAAGCAACTCACCCAGACACATGACATAGAAAAGCGCAGCAGTGCAGCTCCAGCAGATGGGCATCCTCATGTTGAAAGCCAAACTTGACGATGGTAAAGTCAGCTGGTTGTAGAGGACTTGAGGATTTCTGTCAAAATGACAGGAGAAGCTGGAGTTGGATGATCATAGACCAAACTTTTACTGATTAACTTCAAGGTAAATAAAAAGAAATCAATATGAGTTACAGGAAACAGCAAACTTCCCACAGCTTTGTTTACACCTCAAATTGCCTGTAAGTGGGTACTTACCAAAAATCAAGGGGAAGGTTATCATGTTTAAACAAAGTTATTAAATTATTCAAAGGTTTGATGCTACCTGATATTTTAGAAAGGTTGTCAAAAAGGTTTTTTTTGTATGACCTGACCTTAAACATGCTGCAGCCTCCCCTTTCGCGGAGTCTGTATTTACCACTCTGTGTGCACACCGGGTCATATGACTTCACAAAAATGATTGCATAACTCAGACAAAGTACACACTTTTTCTTCATCATTTCCCAAAAGCCGCTGGCAGATTTAGGTCACTTATTGGCGTGTGACTCAGTTATTGATCGAGTGCTCAGTCACGGAGGATTAGTTTGATTGCTGATCCTGCAAGCATGACGCCTGTGTGACAGCATATAAGCGTTTCTAAGTCTGTTTCATTTCTTACTCATCAGAATATTATGTGACAGCTCGTATTGTCCCTTAAAGGCATTACTGGCAATCTCTAACAACACCTATCTATTTTATCGTTTTGTTCTCTTTTTGGATATACATTAAATATCTACTTTACATCCTTTCAGCTTATGTCTCTTTTATGACTATTTTTGTCATAGCAACTTGAACAACACAGCTTTTGAATGTATCTGCTTTCTGTCCAAAGGTTCATTACTTATATTCCCTGAAAAGAATGCAAATCTGGGTCCACAGTGCTCCTGTTCCAGTGCCATCTTCTGGACAAACACCGGCAGGGCTTGACTTTTAAACAACATAATCTTTATTACCAGCCATGAGAGACTCCTGTTTGGACATCTCAGTGTGGGAAGAGGGACACACTTTTGTCTAAAATTAGATTTTCTAATATCAGACACTAATATGGAAATTCCACCAGCAGTTACAACATTTAGGTAGTTTTACTTAATTTAAATTAATTTTTATTTCATAGTTTAGTTTACTCCCCATTGTTGCTACATATTTATATTTAATTTTAATGCAACAATCAATGTCACATACTTTTGGTGTTTATTTTAATTGTATTTTTGACGACTACCATTTAACCACAATAATGTTTAGCTTGGTAGCTTTAGTATTATTCAATAATTAGTTTTGATTACAAAATTACATATAACTATGCAAACTTTGTTGGCAGGGGGCGATGTCGGGCCAATGCGGAAAAACGGAAGAAGAAGAAGAAAAGAAGACGAAGAAGAACCAGAACAGGAAGTGACGACTGACGGAAGTCATGTCTGGAAAAATAATAACGCGCCAAATGCGCGCAGAATCCCTGCCTTGTTACACATGAGAAAGTTTAAGTAACATTATATAATATCTTTAACTAAAACGCTGCAGGTAAGTTCAAGAGGCTTTTAAATATAGGTTTCTGCGGATATCTGTTTCCTTCTAGACATTTCCTCATTTCAGGTTAAAGTTAGTTACGCGGCCACAGAAAGTCAGTGCTGTGAAGAATGTTGTTGTGGATGCTTATTCTTTGTTAATCTGTCAGGATGCTGTGTTTTTCTCAGTAGCATGGCTGTACCATTCGTGCAGGACTGGGACCTTGTTCAGACACTGGGAGAAGGAGCCTACGGAGAGTATGACCTGACTCTTGTTTGATTATATTTTTATATTATATGAACGCCTTCCATAGCTAATATAATATTGACATTTTCAGTGTAACATGCTTTAGAGAAGATACCTACGCCTTTCACTTTATTTGAAACAGTAAATAAACATATTTCAAGACCACCTGCTAACCAAAATGAATACGTGACCCTTCAGAGTGGCAGTATGGAGGTTTTAAAGTTTCCCGTCTTCCACTCTCCCTGCCCCCAGGGTCAGGTTGCTGGTGAACAGACACACGGAGGAGGCAGTAGCAGTCAAAGTTATTGACACTTCTCAGGCAAAAGACTGTGCTGAAAATGTCAAGAAAGAGGTCTGCGTTCACAAGGTAAGGTAGTTTAACCTCAAATATGAGGGAAAATACAGGTTGGAGTGTGGCACTTTGCAATAGCAAGTAATACATCTCTGTATGTGCTTTTGTTCGATAGATGCTTAGCCATGCCAACATTGTACGGTTTTTTGGGCATCGGAAAGAGGGTTCAACCATGTACCTGTTCCTGGAATACTGCTCCGGAGGAGAGCTGTTTGATCGTATAGGTGAGACCTTTAACTAAATTCCAAAGTGAAAAAAACACATTTTTTTAAGATACGGTGTAGCAGACATCAGCTTAAAGTTACTAAATGCTGATGATGTATCTTTTTGTTGCTTTTAAACTTTTCCTCAAGAACCCGATGTGGGTATGCCAGAAAAAGATGCTCACAGATTTTTCCTGCAGTTAATATCAGCTGTGGTAGGTGAAGCTCATCTGTGTGATTAAGAGTCTCCGCTGCCAATTTCTCCTATCGCCTAATTCCCAGTTGCACTTTTACAGGAATATCTCCACAACATTGGCATCACACACCGAGATATCAAACCAGAAAACATTCTGCTGGATGAAAAAGGTAAAGAAGCACTTTAACTGTGGTTAAAGTCGCTTATTTTAACCTGCCGCTGTTGTCATGTCGTGTGCTGTTGTCATTTGCCTTCAGATAACCTAAAGCTGACGGATTTTGGCCTGGCCACCATGTTCCGTTTCAAAGGACGAGAGCGCCGGCTGAACAGGTTGTGTGGGACTCTTCCTTATGTTGCCCCAGAGCTCCTCAGCCCAGAGGATTACAAAGCTCAGCCTGCAGACGTCTGGGCTTGTGGGATAGTTCTCACTGCCATGCTGGCTGGAGGTGGGCCCAATGCGTTAGTCTCTGATAACTTCTAACATCTAACTTGTTGAAACTCTGTCAGTCTTTTTCTGCTCGTTTTGCAGAACTGCCTTGGGACCAGCCCACGGAAAGCTGCCAGGAATATTCAGACTGGCTTCAGAAAAAAACATACCAGCCTCCCTGGAAGAAGATCGAGCCAGCGCCTCTTAGTGAGCGCCGCTTTGTGTACATTTGTGACACCATGTTTAACCGGCACGTTCCGCGGAGTAGATGCTCAAACATCTAAACTGTTTAATTCAAGTTAACCAAAGGCTTTTCAACATGACACTGTAGACATCTCCCACTGTTATTGAAAGGTTTCTTTTCCACAGGTTTGTTGTCCAAAATACTGGTAGCGAGTCCAAAAGTGCGTATCACCGTTGCAGACCTGCAGAAAGATCGCTGGTACTCCCAAGGCAAGTCCCGGTGTCAGAATCATCAAAAGGCACCAACTCTGAAGCAACCCAACCAGACTTAAGTGTGTGAATCTCTGCAGGTGTGCAGCAGCCGCTCTCGGGCTCAGGAAACAAGATCCTTCGCACAGATGAGGGACCCGTACCCCGCAACAGGTCAGAGCATTTATTATCAGTGGTCACATCAGCAGCAGCATTCAGTCCTGAGTCCCTTGTCCTCGTTCAGTGACGACAGGATGCAGTTTTCCAGCTCTCAGCCCGACTTTGCTGCAAGCGTTTGGGAAGCCGTGTTGGTAACCGGCCCAACAGAAGATAAGGTCAGCTTCTCTCAGCCAATCAAACCAGAGCACATGCTGCTGGGCAGCCAGCTGCTGGGCACACCTGGAGCCAGTCAGGTAAGTTCAGGGTTCCACCCAAACATTTATTTAGCCTCAGATCATCTGGTGGAAACACACACACACACACACACTCAAAAGTACTGTGTAATTTGTACCCAGACACCGTTGCAAAGACTAGTGAGGAGACTGACCCGTTTCTTCACCACCGTCAACGCCGACGCTTCTTTAAGCGCCCTGAAAAGCGCCTGTGACTGCCTGGCACTCAACTACAAACTCGCCTGCACCAAACTGGTACATCTGAGCCCGGGTAAAGTTAACCGGGATAAAATCATCCATGTTAACCCCGAGCTTTCAATTTCCGACCTCCAGGTGACGGTGAGCACCCTGGACAAACGCAACAATAAGCTGATCTTCAAGGTTCATTTGCTAGAGATGGATCAGAGGGTTCTGTTGGACTTCAGGCTGTCTAAGGTGGGTCTGCGCTCACCGTAGCAAACATTTTGGGTATTTTTTTTTAACACAAACTACTGTGATTAGCACAGTTGTGCTACAAAAAGTAAAATGTTTTTTTATGACTGGACCTTTGTACAGTAGCTTCCAACAGAAGCTTTTTACTTGACAGTAAACCTCTTGCGTCTGTGTTTCCAGGGGGACGGTTTGGAGTTTAAACGTCTCTTCATTAAAATAAAGCAGAAACTTGGCGACATCATCAGCAATCAGAAGATAACATGAGGAGCTTTTAGGAACATTCGCACTGCTCTCAAGGACTTAGCTGTTCTGTGTTATTCTGCTGTTACCTGTGTGGGTCTTTGCTATACTTGTGAAGCATCAGAAGACGTTTCTGACAGCTTTGATGAGATTTTTAATTTTTTAGGTTTGTTGGTTGGGTCAGTTGATGACAGGTGTGTGTGTGTGTGTGTGTCCTGAGTTTAAGACAACTGAGAAACTT
Source organism: Tetraodon nigroviridis (assembly GCA_000180735.1). Classification (NCBI taxonomy): domain Eukaryota; kingdom Metazoa; phylum Chordata; class Actinopteri; order Tetraodontiformes; family Tetraodontidae; genus Tetraodon; species Tetraodon nigroviridis. Next base: position 1,394,403 of record CAAE01014601.1, read on the forward strand.
GTTCTAATTATGTTTGAGCCATTGTTCATTACAATGTAAATTATTAAAGAAACGAATACAGAAATTTAAACACAGTCTTTTTTATTTTAATAACACAGAAGGAACCCTGGAGACACGACAATCATTTCCAGTGCAGAAGTTCAGGCTCCAGTTTCTCTCTTGTTGCCATGTCTTCCTTAGAGCCATTAGAGTTCCAAAACATACCAGGCCGCAGCCTTGTCTTCAACAGTTATTGATTGTTCAGCTTTTCTTCCATAAAAAATGACTGAAAATGTTAAGAATAGAATTTCATTTTGTATTGATTAAATAACAAGGGAACCTTGTTATTTAATCTCTAATTACCACTGCCTACACTACTGGTAATGGTTAACTCCTTCCACCACCTCCGTTAGAGGGATTATTTGCCTGATATATCCACTATGGTCCTGTAGCCTTCACAGTGATGGTGACATTCACATGTTCGTCTTCATCCCCAGAGGGAGGGGCTTGGCTGACGGTGGGAGTGGCACTCTTGGGTGAGATGGTGAGAGGAGAAGAAGCCCGGGGTAAAACCAGAGAGGGAGCTGGAAGGAAAGAAGGAAAGCGCCATCACAGACAGCTTGGTTAAAGGTTTTGGGCACAAAAATGAAAATGTTTTGAACTGCGATCATCTTGCCTGCGCCACTGTCCCCAGTTTGTCCCTCGGATGCACCTCCAATCTCATCCTCTGGGAAGTTGATGTTTTCCCTTGACTGACTGTGCTGCCTGGATGCAACAGACAAAGAAAAAAGGTTTTCTTGATGTGTAGCTACACAGAGAACAGCCATGTAAAGTGTACATTATTTTTGTTGCTGGTGCCACACAGATACTCACAAACCAAACAGCATATCATGTAGCCCTGAGGAGGAAGAGACACACGATTAGTACAAGACCATTGATGAAGGCAGTAGATGCTTGTTCAGACTTACGAGGATTGTTGTGGCGGTTGCGTATAATGAAGACGAGCAGCAGCACCGTGACGATGGCTGCGAAAAGCATCCCCCCTATAGCTGCTCCAACCACAGCAGGGTAGACGTTGTGGCGGGGTTCAGCTGCAACACACACAGGCACATGCTGCAAGCTAGACCAGCTCAGACACGGTAGATGCAACCAATGGGGCACTTAGCAACCTTCCTACATGGATACACCAATTTTTAGGGGGCTTTTTTTTACATGGTCCAGACAGGAAAAAAGAAGAAAGTCGTTTGTCTTCTATTCTGGGGCCTTGGAAAGAAAGTGGCGTTGACCTCTGTACACTGACAGTGCAGAGGTTGAAAGCAACAGGCCCAACTTTCCTCAAGGTTTGAGCGGCAATTTAATGTGATGTAATTTTAGTTCCCAAAAGAATGTACAAGAACCAACAGGGTGAGGTGGTAAAAAGGGAAAAAAAGAGGACAGAAAGTGAGGTGAAGAGGATGTCGGTGGAATGTTTGAAGCGATGAAGTGTGCAAATGTGTTGTGTGTTGTTGTTCATGGGTCTTTTACCTGTGTTGAAAACAAAAGGAGAAAAGCAGAAAAATTTTAGTCTCATTATTGTATGTAATATGGGAATAAGAATAAAAAGGAAATTTATAAAACATGACCAGAAAATCACAAAACTCATACACAGATGTTTTACACAGTAGATAACAGTTCTGATTATATTTTACAAATTGCACCGTTTATCTCAGCAAACCTCTCCTGAAACTTTGTCTCACCACATTTTGTTCACTCTAAACAGTCTCTCTACCTGTTGTACCTGGCGTCTTTGCTGCGGATGCGTGTCCGACAGTGCGGTGGTTGACAGACGTGATTCGAAACTGGTAGGTAACAGTTGGTGTCAGCCCACTAACGGTGTGACTCCTGGCCTCCGGGTCCTGAATGATGCTGTGGTACCAAACTGGTGGGCCGATCCTCTCTGCTCTCCCCTCCCCAGAAGTGTTGCCGCTGTCCCTCCTTCCTGGTCGCTCTGACAACCACACGTGCTCCAAAATGAAACCTGTCAGACCGCTTCCCTCTTGGTTCTCTACCTGCCACTCCAGGTCCACCTCATTCCTCCTCCGGCTGTTGTACGTCACACTGACCAACGTTGCGTTTGGTGGCATTGGGTGCCCTGATGAGAGGAAAAAAAGGTAAGCAAACGTACTCAATAATCTGTAATGTCCATTGTTTTTTTCTTCTCTGTCTTGTTCCAGATTAGAAAAAAATCTTTCAATGTTACGGTGTCTCTTCCCCTGCTTTTCATGTGCTATTCTAAATAGTAAGGTTTAGGGATATTGTAATTCCTTTCAAAAATTCCTAAGAACAGCTTTGAAAAACACTCTTTTCCACCACAGTGAGATTGTATTGTTTTTTTTCTGTTGCAGTCTTTGCACAATAGAAGTTCTAATGGTTACATTACCAGTCTTCTGATGAACAAGCCTTACTTTTAACTTGTAATGTGATGTTAATCTCTGTCCCGCCCACTGCATTGGAAGTGGAGCATCTGTATTCCCCGCTGTCCAGAGTTTCGTGCACATCTCTAACAGTCAGATTGGCCCATGCAGATGTCCGCAGGACCGTGTACTTTGAGGTGCCTTGGACGTCTATGCCCTGGTTGTTAAACCACGTGATTTCATTTGCAGGAAGGTAGCTGGCTCTCAAGTTGCAGGTGAGCTGAACGTCATCCCCCTCGAACACAGACACAACTCTGCGCTGGGTTAACAGCACAGGAGCCTCTAGGGGTGGAAATGAATGCATTAAAAACACAGGTGCGTTTTAAAAGTGTGTGAAACCATGGGCACCGACCCAGTGTGAGTCTGCAGGTCTTAGTTTGAAGCAGGAGGGGATGCTTAGCATGGCAGGTGTAGGGCAGTCCACTGTGGGCGGTGCCGTAGCGTAGAATCAGGATGTTGGAGTTTTCCTCCCCACCTTTGCTCTGACCTCCCGGACCCTCCCACCACACCAAAGATTTTGGAGCCCCACCATCCCAGGAGCAGGAGAGCATCAGGTACTGTTGGTTGTTTGTCACGTAGGCAAAACACTCTGGCTCTGCAGGGGGGACATCTGGAGCAAGGCAGCAAGTAATATTTAGGAGTTTAAAGGATGGGAAAAAAATCAGTAAAAGTGTATTTTTTTATCCCCATCTCACAGGTGCGTATGTGGCAGGTCGTCGCCTCTTTGAGCGCCCAATGTGACCCCACGCAGGTAAACGCGCTGTTGTTGGAAGTCAGGCCTTCCCCTGACAGCAAGATGGCAGCATTGGTTTGCAGATTTGTGTCAGGATCATCATGTCCAGGCGGTATCAGGTCTCCTGTCCACCAGAGGGAAGGGGAGGGAAATCCACCAGGCCAGGAGCAGAGCAACCTCAGGGATGTGTGGTTCAGGGCCGGCTCCACAGAGCAGGAAGGAGAGCCATCAGGAGGGTCTGTGGGAAAACGATACGTGTAACGTGGCAATATGGATTTTGGATGAAGGTTACACTCTGAGCGTTCCCAGTCAACCTCGGAGGAAAGGTGTGGGGTTCCCTGTTTCGTCTTGACTGGTGTGTTGTTGAAGTTCATTGACCTCAGTGACGAACACGCAAACGCTCAGCAAAATACACAGAGAGGCAGAATGACAAGCGCTCGGCCCTCAAACCAATCAGCACTTGTCATGGCTGTGACATCACAGCACGGTACCTTCGACAGAGTCCCACCAGCTTCTCTGAGGGTCCGAACAGGAGCACAGCAGGTCTGCAACACTTCCGCTCTCTGATGTATTGTGTGTGTGCGTGTGTGTGAGAGAGAGATGACAGTACTGTGATGTGAGAGATGATGTGTAAATGGTTGACAGAGAAGGAAGGAAGGACGTTTATGCATAATACTGAAAACAGGAAGAGGTTTTGATTAGAAACAATGTAATCAGAAGCTTTGTTTACTAAGTCAGCGGTTCAATAGAAAGAACAGGAAGACAGAAGAACAGAGGTGGTGATTTCTGACCAAGATCAGTGCTGTCCCACTCACAGTAGACAGTCAGGCTGATGGTTTTCTTGGAGCGGGTGTTGAGGTAGGTGTTCTGTGCAAGGCATGCATAGTCTCCTGTGTGCATGCGAAGGACCTTGGTGATGGTGAACTGTGGCCCGGTGTACACCTGGGAGTTGTTGTAGAACCACACATACTGACTGGCTGGATTGGATTGGGCTTGACACAGCAGGGAAACGGTTTCCCTCTCCAGGGCTGAATACCCCCGCTCTGTCATGGTGTACGGAGTCACGGCTATTTGTGGAATGTCCGGGCCATCTGAGGAGAAGGAAGGAAGTACGAAAACAGCTGAGCAACCTCACTTTCATCTCAAGATGGATGACAAGAAAACGCCCCACATCTTTTATCTTTTTCTTTTTTTTAACCCATAAAAGCTACTCACAGATGGTGTCCAGCCATAACCGGTTGGAGCTCTCACTGTTGACAGAGTTGCTGGCCACACAGCGGTACCAGCCAGTGTGGTTGCGGTTGACATCGGTCACGTTGATGATGCTGGAGTTGCCCTGTGCAAAGACTGTGACGTTGCCGCTGCGGGTCTCGTGGTTCCACTCATAATGGATGGGCTCCGTCCCATTTTCCAGAGTGCAGCGCATCCACATAGTGGACCCTTCCACTGGAGATGCATCGTTCATCAGGAGGAAAGGCTTAGAAACAGGAACTGTTGCCAAGGCAACAGATAAGCGGTTTTTAGTGGTGTGATATTTGCCCGCACACAGTTTAGTAGTGATGAGAACAACTTATGGCAGTCTAATACAGTTTGTGTTCATATAATAGGGACTGTACACCTTCTGTAAAGTCTGGGTCAGGGCGCAGGAGTCCTACCTCGGACAGTGAGGTGAACATAGTAGTAGTAGACTTTGGGCTCCTGCTCTATATCATAGAAAGCCTGACAGGTGAACAGACCGTGTGCAGCCAAAGGCAGTTTCTCAATGCTCACAGCAGCACTGTTAGAAATGACTGACAGCTGCCCCAGCTCCTCGGCCAGCTTCTGGATCCTCGTCCCTTTGCCCAGGTCGTACACCACAGCTTTGATTGCTTCTGTCCCGGGTTTGGTGAAGCTCCATATGTACATGTCAGGCAAGGTGGGACCACACTCCAGGATGACTGCTTTTCCCACCACCCCGTAGACATCCGCGTCCCTGTACACCACCTCCCAGTTTTGATCAATCGTCACCGCTGCAACAGAGAGTGGACACACACACACTACATACACACACACACACACACACACACACACACACACACACACACAGATGCTACTGGTGTCCATGTGCACCCACCCGTGTTTTGTTACAGGCATGGATTAATGTTTCAGAAGCAAAAGTTTGATCAGGAGTTGCAAGATGTACTTTTAGACAAATTTAACTTCACAACTTTACAAACCTTTGATCAAACGTTTACTGTGTTCTGCTAAGTTCTACATGTAGGGCTGAGTGGTGGCTTGCAAAAGATTGGATATTAGTATTAGTTTACGCTTTCCTTTGATATATCACCATTATTACCTAATAAAGCACCAACCTTGTGCAATAACTTTGCAGCATTCTTAGTTTCACATTGAAGTGTTTGTATGTCTCTTAATATATCTTAAAACATGCATAATTAAAAATCTCCAATCTTCTAATAATATTTCTTTTAATGGCAGGGATACTTACCATGTGTCTTAAAGGTAATCAAGCTGATAGGTAGAAGCAAAAAGGCCAACCCAACCAGATGCACTACCATAGTAACATAATGATCCTAAATCCACTGTCCAATTCACTCAAAAAATGGGCTTATGATGCAAAAAAAGTTTAAGTTTTAAGAGCACAAAACCGTTCTGCTTTCACCTCAGATGCTCCAAGTTTCTGTCGTCCCTGATCCAGAAGTTTGGTGCACTGACTTCATTAGACAGAGTAAGAAGGGACACTAAACTGATTTGTACTCAATTATTCATGTCTTTTTCCTTTCTCTCTCTCTCTCTCTGACTCTCCAACTCTATCTATGCAGCCTTTTTTTCTGCTGCAGGGTTAGAATAGCTCATCCATTATACAAGACAGGCCTCTCTCTCTCTCTCACACACACACACACACACACAGCTCAACATTCCGGTGCACGGTCATATAAGTTTTTCTGTGATAAAATATTATAATTTAGCAGATTAATGTGAACCCTTTCCCCCTTAATGCAAATGACAGTGCTGAATAACAGATTTAAAAAATGTTAAAAAATATTAAAGATGGATAAAAAAGGACTTGAAAAGGACTATTAATGAGCCAGGGCCTAAAATCATAGACACGTTGTAAAGAGGAAAAAACCTTTTAAGATGTCAGCCACGTGTTCTTATTAAAAAAGAGCTTATGGTTTATAAAGAAGGTAGCGAGAAGGATAAAAGTAAGGCAGCGCCAAAGGTGAGTAATAGGAGGAGTGTCATGAATGAATGCAGGGCAGAGATCAGTTTTCCTACAGTGGATGAGAAGTGACATGCTTCACCGCAGTTCCAAAATTAACAGCACATGCATACAAAACTAAAAAATAACTGCAGAAATATTTAGATTTTATGTGCCGTCAAGAAGAAAGATGGTTTTTGTCAAAACAAATGTTCTTTCTTTGTACTACAGCATCCTTTAACTTACATCCCGATGTTCTAATTCTCTCAAAAATGCAGTCATCATTCTGTGCTTCTGTAGATCAGCTAAGGAATGAAGAGGAAGCTAAACTCTAATGGAAGATGGCATATTTGCTTGTATTTAATATAGAATTTACAGTCATTGTTAAATGTTTACATGTGTTTTATTCAAATGCTAAAAATTCAAGGCTCGTGCAACAACCAGTGTCAATCAATGCTAAAACGACAAATATCACAAATACAGGTAGATATCATAAATCCAACAAAACATCTTCAGTGAATAAAAATGTGTTTTCTTTGCAAAGAAAAACATATGTGATATAAAATACAACCACAATAAAAGCGTCATATGCAGATAAGGAGAATGAACCAAAAGGTGAGTGCAGCTGCTCATCAAAGGGGATACAAAGAATGGGCAATACAGATTATGACAGAAGCTCTTTCTTTTTCATAGAAAACGATATCGTACAGGATAAAATAAAGGGTCGACCACATGAGACAACCAAACATCAAGATGTAATCCTATTTAGCTGACAATATTCTCCTATAAAATGTAACTGAAGCATAAAAAAAAAAAAAATTCCAATCAAAGTCAAATCATCTTTAACCTGACCTTCAAAACGGATTTAGTTTTAGAAAATTCCACAAACAGTAGCTGAATTGTCCTCATTGACTTCCAGAGCCATTGATAGTGCAGAGAGGGGGTGCCCGAGAGTCCACAGTCAACCTCGGAGGAAAGGTGTGGGGTTCAGATTGGGTTTAATCTGCTTGTTCTCCCCAAAGTTCAGACGTACTGTTCTTTGGGAAACGTGTACGCCGCCACTCCCGGAGGTGGGGAGGACAGACCTTGTACCGAGGGGTATTTAAAGACGGCTGTGGTGTGAGATGGAGGAGAGTAGGTGTTTTTTGAGGAGGTGGTGGTAGTGCTGCTGCTGCTTGTGGCTGTGGTTGGCTGTGTGTGGTACGGGTGCTGGGGCAGAAAAGAGAGGGGAGGGTTGATGGGGGGGGAGTAGGGCTCCGGGTAGTCGTCCTTATTACAGGCCAGTCTGTAGCTCACGTAATCCGCTGTGTTTGGAAGCTCTTCATAAAACCGCCCAGAATGCTGCAACAGATAGAGAATAATCAGAAGCATGATAAACTTCCAAACAACACACATTCTAAAACGGCCTCAAATGATTCATTGCCATCATAACAAATCCAAAAAGCAACTGGAAGGAAACAGTTGTCATTTGCCAATCCAGTGCCCAGATTGTTGGAATAGCAGATGTACTTGTGCCTGCCTGCCTGCCTGAGTGCCCATGGGCGTGTTGGCCTTAAAAATGAGGAGTGGTCTAGAATTTTAGTGCATCAGATCACTTGGAACAACTGTGGAGGCACTTCACACAAAATCCAGGAAGGGAAATACTATTTTAGTAACAACTTGTACCAACTTGATGTACTTGCATCATCATCAACTGAGATTTTTTTTCTCCTTAAGTTTTTTTTCTGAGTACTTTCTTCCCTTCATTCTATACATGCATGCATGTATGTATGAGCAATACACAAACTGGCATGTTGCAACAACAGAGCAATTTGAAGGTACTCTCAACCAGGAAAGACGGATGGTTCTAACGTTACCTGAACATCATCTCCTGGACGTTTCCTGATTGGCTGGGAGAGTTTTTTGGAGGGCGAATCCCTGTGGAGCAGAGATGAGAGGAAAAAAGAAGGAGAACAAGGGTGAAATCAAAGGATACAACATATGCCAGCATTGCTGGGGAAGAAGGGAAAGTATACAAACGTACGAGGTTTGCTTATTTCTGCTTCTTATCTTGAGCACCAGCACTGTGATTGTAATACCCATAAGCACCCCCGCAGCCAGTAATAAGGCGATCACGCTGATGACATCGCCTGTGGCAATCTGTGGCAAGGGCTTTTCTGCAGAGAAAAAAACAAACCAGCACTGATCACCAATTTAATTAAGCATTCCTCATCAACACTAAACTGGAGGTCCAATTATAGAAAAGTATTTAAAACAAAAACCAGAATGATTGTGCATTATCCAAGCATTACCAGTGTAAGACACTTTAGACCATGTTTTTAATGAGGAAAGACAGAAAAATCTCTACCTATGATACTGATCTCCGCAGACGCTGACCGTGTTCCAATGCTGTTGGTTGCGTCACACACGTATGTACCCTGCACGTCATATGTGAGCGGCCCTTTAAAGATGAGGACATTGTCTCTAATCTCAGCATTGCTCGGTATTGAGCCATTAATCCTAGTAAAAAAAAAAATAAATAAAATGTTTGATTAAAATCCACATAATAAATTAAATCCATTTCATAACGTTTTCAGTAATTCATAATAACGTTTTGGTAGTGCAGAACTCACAGTCTCCACTGATACAGAGAGACGGAGGGGTTGGCATCAGCCTGGCAGCTCAACTGGACGTTTTCCCTATTGAGGTACCAGTTCCCATCAAACCCATCAACTGAAACATCGGGTTCATCTGAGACACGGTAAAGACTGTTAAAATTAGCCGCCTCTCCAAACAGATTATTCACATGCTATCCCGCTTACACTGAATATCGAGGGTGACGCTGTCGGTGAAGACCTCCTCATTGTACGTGGTGACACAGGTGAGCGTCTCCTTGTGTGTCTCTCTGCTGGGCACCAAAATATAGTCACTCTGCACCGTGAACGTCCCGTCAAAGTTCCGGTACTCTCTGGTGGTCACTTCTCCGGGCACGCTCGTCTCCCACCTGTTTGTGCAAGGAAAACAGAGGTGATGGTGGGCATCTACGCTGTTGAGGGGCCACGGACAACACAAAAACACAACACACCTGATGGTGGCAGGAGGCTTCCCATTGGCAGACACACAGGTGGCCACAGGCATTTTCAGGTTGGAGGATCGAGCCACTAACGTTGGTGTGGAGAGACTCATCTGAGTTGTTGGGCGAACTGATGAGAGAAAAAAAAAAGAGTTAAGATTAACACAAAATATCTAAGGTGTTAGACTGTCTGGCAAATATTAGTACCACAATTTTTCTTTAGGGGGTATTTCTGGGCTAGTATTGGCTGTAATTATCCACCCTACCGTAGACTGTGAGGTTGACGGTGTTTTCTCGGTTTCCTGCTGGGAACGTGGTGTATTCACAGATGTAGGTAGCCTCGTCAGACAGGCGGAGCGAAGAGAAAGAGATGGTGGTGTCTTCCAGATTTGGGGTCCGCCGCCTCACTGCTCCGTTCTTGAAGGTGACGCGGTCCCTATAAGGCGGGGCCACTGACACACCCAGGGAGGGGTTGGCGATGGCCACATTCTGCTTACTGCCGTTTACCAGTTTCTGCCACGTTACCTTGATGAAAAAAGTGGTGAGATTTATGATAAATGTGGGTTGTTTATCATTTTTTTGCTTCTGTGCGTGACGGGACTGCATCTCTGTCACAGTCCATGTGGAAATACCTGTGAGATTTTGACAGGCGGGGAGCTGTTGATGAACCGACAGCGCAGATCAACCCTTGAGTCAACAAAACCTGACTTTCCGTCATCCATATCCACAGTCTGGCCATTTATCCCTGAAAGGGAATCAAAGGTCAATTTGATTTTCAATTTTTCAACATTCAGGGAGGCACATGTTGGCAGCATCACACATGTTCTAAGCTGTTGACATTCAGTGCATCATGTTGAGCAGATAAAGTGAGCTGAGCTGTCAAAGGTGAGCCATTTCAGCAGCGTGAGAGGTGATCTTAGGTCAAAGGTTCTGGATTAGATTGAGTTATAAATATACGTGATTTGATTGGTCAAAGTTCCCAATGACTTAGTGATCCCCTTAAACAAATCCACAGCTGAGACACACCTCTTCATGCCTGTACATGACTCACTTGTGTTTACTTGTGTGTTTGGGTTACACAGTGAGAAACACCCTGATTGGATGGAAAGTATGTTTTTATTTTTGGTTGAAGTGTGGAGAAATTGAGCACTGTTTTGAGGGAAATGCAAGAGTAAAGATCCTGCAGAGAGTAAGAATCTTTAACCAATTAAAGTGTGGTGCAATCCTCTTACACTTCATCAAGATCAACAACTCTGATTTTGAATTAAAGAGCTCAGTGGTGTGTTTACATTTGCAGAACCGCAGAGACAGATGGAACTACAGCTGTGTGAGTTCACAGAACTCTGTTCACTTAAACTCCGCTTGACATCAACGCCAAAGACGCTTACCTGCTCACACACACACACACACGTTTTTATCAGCAACAAACCCCAACCTCAATAGAAAAGAACAGACAGTTAAGAATTGAAAAGATACAGATCATGCTGACCGGCAGGCATCTGTTTAAAGTAAGTTTTAGTTTGTTCATGCAGCTCCCCGTGTATGCTCTACCATCTGGTGCCACAGTTCATTGTGCATAATTCCATGTCATTCAGAGATGCATATTGTTTACGTTATTAGTTTTCTAATTCACAAAAATCCCCGAAAATGTCCCATTGTTATCATGGGGTGGTGCTTTAATCGACAAAGTGAATTCTGACAGTGCTGTGTCAGGGCTTCCTGAACACACGAGCATTTCCTGCAGGATTACAACACACAATCACCATCTTCCGCTGCCGCCAACTGGTAGCGTGACAGAAATTAGATATAATGAAGACCCCGTAGCAGCTGGACGCTAATCACATCTGGCAATTAGTACATAGATGATAATGCTTACCCCCAAACGGCTCAATGCTTAATTTTGACCAAACTGAAAATTAAAACCACTGTCCTTATGTAGAATTCAGTAGTCCTAGAACTCATAGCAGAAAACTAAAAATGGCACCTGGTTTAAACAAAAGGGATCGAACTTTGATTTAAGATAGACGGACAGTAGAAGCTCTGACACTGGACATGAAACTGTTCTTAGGTGGTGTACATCCTGTAGTTGCTGATAGGCTTAGACAAAGCCTAATGTGTGATGTGACCCAGGGGTCAATCCCAGTCCTGATCCCATTCTCCGCCTAATTTCATTCTTTCTTTTGTAACTTCAGGCATCTGTCATCTGTTATTGTTTTGTTCCACTGATTATTCTCCATACTTTTACCTCATCACATTTTGCGACCAAAAAACTGTTGCCAACTACAAAAAGCCTATAAATCTGCAGAAAGGCAGGCTGACTTGATCCTTTTGATTTATTTTACATCCATGATAATCCTGAAATGTAAACAACTGAGTTTGTATAATCGCTAGTTAAGCAACTCGAAATGCATTTTCACAGAAGGAAATGTGCATGTTAATGCAGACTTGCAGGACTGAAAATTAAATTCCTGCAGCAGTGCACAAAAACCTGTTTGTGTAGCATTCAAGCTTAAATCTTTTAACACAATTCTGTGCAGACAGAAATTTGCAACATCCTCCTAATGTAAGAAAAAAAAAAAACAACTGTTTTCTCAATAGTTCACAGTGCCCACTTGCATATTTTAGAATTGCAGTGTGTGTTTTGTGTTTGTGTGGGTTATTTGAAGAGGAAAAGGGCCAGCAGTGGGAGTAGATTACTGCATTAGAATATTAAAATGCATTAGATCCTTTCGGGTCTACTGGCTGCTGGAACTGCAGCAAATAATTCCACCAGGACTTTGCTGTGTTTTGTTACGTCGTGGTTTGGGGGACGCATTATAACATCTGTATGTTACGGAAATATGCGGCAAGCATTTATTCAGTCATGGGACCATGGGGTGACAACAGGGTCATGCTAACAAATAACACTACTGCCACCACTGTTGTTTTCACTTTTCACTTGTGTACTGGACTTAACCCCCTTCTCAGTCGAGAGTCCACCCCTGTGAGACCACCCCACTCTCAGTACGGGGGCTCCGGTGAGGCAAGAGTGGAAAACTCCCTGGCATGAATGCATAAGCGCTATCATATCTTGCTGACCTCCCATCTCTCCCAGAATGCGCCCATTCACATCACTCCATTGTTCTGACGATGGGAAATGACCTCACCGGTCCTCGTGACCGTAATCCAAAAACAGCAGCACAGGCAGGAGACGACATGGGAACACCACAAACACAATGGCAATATTGTTTCACGGTTGAATGTGCCACATGCAGCACTGCAGTGTGGAGTTGCCCTGCTTTCTGTTTGTAAGTGGGAGGATATCCGTTATCCTTCTCCACCTGAGACATAAAAAAACATTCATTGTAGCACCTGGCTTTAGTTGAGTGAGTTGTGAGCTCAACCATTGTTGGATAGTTGAAAGATTTAAACAATTAGACAGATGCTACTTCCTGGAGCTCTGGAGGATAGAATTTATCAACATAAATGACAAATTATGCCCATCCACACAGCTGGCATGTGACAAATGGATTAGTTCTTGGTGAAAGAATGAACGTTGCATCAAGGATGAATAATTCTGGCATGGATCCAAATGTTGGGCCAGATGAAAAAAATAGTTGACAGGAATCTGAACCGTGGGTTACTACATTCTGAAACTGTTGCACCGATATACAAGAGCACAGAAGATTCAATCGATACAAAAAGACATTTTAATGATAATAAACTGGAAAGTGACAGTTATTTCGAAGTGTGTGTCTTAGACTGAATGTATTTTGGCTATCTGAAGTGAAGCTATTTCCTCTGATTATCACATGATACTGTAATGTTGAGGGCCAAACAAGCCACAGCAGCCTCTTTCAACCTTCAGAATAGTACAGACACAAAAAACAAAAAGCCTCATCTCGGGACAAGATGAGAAGATGAGACAGAGGGAGAAAAGAGGAGCGATTAACCCTTTAATCTCTAGACCATTAAATCTGTGATTGATCGGGGATTACCCACTGTATGTTAGGCCTTGTAACTTTTATTGATGTGAAACCTATGTTAAACTAAATAGTTGTTATTTTCCCAGATTGAAGGGTTCCAAACGCCCGCCTTCCCATTATTATTTTCGATCGAGCTCCGTGGGCACGCACGGGTCCATGGGAGCGTGTTTGTGTGGGTGTGTAATCTCTGCAGAAGCATGGAGTGTGCACTTGGCTGTTGTTCAGTGGGCAGCTCACGGGATTATGATGACTGCTGCCGCAGCATCTGTGGTATGGAGGGAATGAAGGAAAAGAAAAAAAAACTCAAGAGAAAATATCAAGAAATGAGAAAAGAAGTAAAGCACTGAGAGTAAAAATGACACAGGCTTGAAAAGATCAATCAATTTAGATACAGAAAAAAAAACGGAAAGAGGCGGACAAACTGTGTGTTTACACTGGATTATTTTTGTGGGGTAGTGTCTGTGTGTTCCAGCTGTGGACGGTGGATTATCAAAAACAGCATGAGCCTGTCTCTGTCAGCCTTTTCTGTTTTTTGGTAGAGGAGGACTGAAAACCTTTGAGAGAAGAAGAAAACATAAAACACCCTGCTGGGGCTGATGGCCCAGCAGCCAGACGGATGATTCACACCACAACATTTAAGTGCTGGCCTGACTTGGCAGCAATCAAGTTATAACACCCTTGTCGCTCCCCGTGTAGCTCTAATCCACCGCTCTGTCCTTCACCGTGGCAATCCTGAACACATGTGACAGACTCACAATTAAGAGCAAGTGTGTACACCAGTACCAGCTGATCCTCGTGCATGGAGGGGAGGGGGTACAAAAGAGAAAAAGCAATCAAAGCAGATGTCACACAACTTAATATGTCCATATGTTTGCACGACCGCTTTTGTCATTGCATAAGACAGGATGTATACACCACAGACCCGCTTTTCTGACCTCACTGCTCTGCTGACTGCTGTCCATTTAGCCCAGCTTAGTGCGATCACACAGCTGCACCTGTTACAGTGAGGCATCATTTCAAGTCCATTCATTCAAACACAAGCACAGCATTGTAAAAATAAGAGGATCTGCAAATGGACAGCCGCATGGCCGTGTGATTGTGCCAGGGCACCTGCTGAACTCACACAAGTGTGATTGGACTGGCTGGCCCTGAACCCTGACTCTCAGGGGTCAACGCTAACGGTCACAATATCCAGTCTACCAATACTAACTAATCACTTCCAGGGTTCCAGGGTTCATCTGAAGAGATTTATCTGACATTTTTTGTTTTTTTTTTTTTTAATGCAGGATCCTGTTGTTGGATCTAGGATCTAACGGTTAACTTCTGGAAAGTTGTTTAGTTTGGTTACCTGGGAAGCATCTATATGTGCTAAATGTCCATGCAAATATTTAACATCAGGATAAGAAATCACACCAGTTTGTTAACGTATGTCACAATAGGTGAGAAGAATATGTATAAAACCAATTGTTAAAAGTTTTTATGTGTCAAATTATCCAAATAAACCACGGAAATATTATGAATAGTTCAACAAATTTGGTTACATTAACAAAATGCCAAATGACCCAGAGTGCGTTATTACAAAGCCTATATTGCCTTCTGTGGGCATGTATATAGGTTTATGATTATCATATCTTTTAGTTTCGTCAAAGAATCGACCCAGTAAATTAACTACAGTTTCCTCAAACATCACTTAAAACCAACTGGTTTTCTGTGTGCCAAATATATTTTTCACCAGAAAAACGCAGCTCAGCCTACCTGAAACGACGCAGGTTGCTGCCACAAATATCCAGAATCCAAGGTTTTCCATGCCCATGGCGCCGGTGCCAGCTCCTCTGTGACTAAATTCCCTCTCTGGACGTGTTCTGTGCGTTCTGCCGAACACACTGGACACTGGTTGGGGTCTGTGAGCCGGGTTCCACTCAGGGCTCCATCGACGCACCCAGGCGAGCGCGCACTCCTCCGACCCTCCGCCGGCTGGTCTCGGCTGTCCTCGCACCCTGTGCCACTTTTCCTCCCACCCGCCGACCTCTCTCTGTTCGCTCCCGAGCCTCTGTCCTGTTTAAGCTTGGCGGGGATAAAGCAGCTTAACGCGTGGGCAGATTATTTCCGAGATAGCCTGCCCCCAGTCCCGAAAGACAACTGTCACTGGGTGTGAGGACGCAGCAAAGCAAACCGCTCGCTCCGACTGCTGCGCGCATTTTAGCGCAGCCGCAACACGCAAATAGTGACCCGCACAAGAAAAAAGTACACGTTTATTCCAAATAAAAAGTTCCTTAGACGTCATTAAAGGTATCCAAAACTGAGCTGACCTCTGGTGGTGGGCTGCAGTAAAAGAGTATGATTCTTTTCCTCGTTTAAATGATGACAAACAAGCAGGGGAAGCATAATATAACCTTCTGTCCTGCAGAATTATATGAGGAGAAAAGTCAGCCACAGCAAATACACAAGCAGAGATTAATGGTGCACTTTTTTTGGGTGATTTTTAGATTCTTAGATACGTTTTTTTCCAGAAAATTCTTGATGGAGTCAAGGTTATCATGCAAGATGAAATAAATGTTTCCTTTACTGATGCATTTTTAATTTTATATATTTTACTTGACTTTATTATTTAACACTAGGCTTTTTTTTATTACTATTTGGGCTTTTTTATAATTGTTAACATTATTTGTAACTTTCCCTGCTAGAGAAAAAAGAGAACTAATCGCAAAATACAACATTTATTGGGTGTAATGGCGATTGTCTTCCTCATGGTGGAGACAATACAATTCGCTATTGTGCAAAGTCATTTCCAAAGCAGCACTTTTAGGCTTTAAAATATTGATTTTATACACTCGAAGGATACCGTCATTTTGTAATACTTGTACGACATCTTTGCCCAGCACATTTCAACAATGGTGTCATCTGAAACAGTAACTCAAATACCAGGCTAGGAAATATTACTCTTATAAGTATTGCTGTTGTAATCTTTCAGCGCTGCTGATCACCAAATTCATCCCGTCTCCCCGATCAGACACTGCAGAGGAGGAGACAGACGAATCATTGTCCTCTGGTCCAGCCTTCCTTCCTTCCTCCCTTCCTCCCTCCCTCCCTCCAGCTCTCTCTGTAGTGCTGCAGCCTCACCTCAGAATAGGGTTGCTCTGCAGTGCTGCCCACTAACACCAACTGGTTCACTCTCACTGGAACAGGAACACGACCAGGCGAGACCTGCTGTATCATCCAGCCACGACTAGAGGTAAGCCGGCCCGCAGGAGTGTGTGCAGAACAGAGACGAGATGTGGAGCACTAGAGGGTCACATGAAGGAGACAGAGACAGTTCTACACCAGCCAGACGGCCAATGAAAGCAGAATGCACTGGGAGGTTGTTGTTTTTTTCTAGTTGTTGTTGTTGTTTTTTTTAATGGATGTAGACAGTTAACAATTAATTGCATACTTAGTTTATTGTAGGGATGGGCTGGTGATATTTACAAAAATATTTATCAGACATTGGAGGAATATAGATGTTAAGTGATGAAACATAAAATTAAACAATTAGAATATCTTTTTTGCTCAGAGTAATGTCTAGTCCTGAAGCTTGGTTACAGGGGAGCTTCAGCGTCTACTAATATAAAAGAGTTTTAATTATTTTTCAAGTATATAAACATATATTTCCTTGAGCGTTTTTTTTTTTTGTTGTTGTTGTTGTTGTTGCTTCTGTTTTTGTTTTGTTTTGTTACACCAAGCTCAACAAAGCTCTAGAGGAAAAGAAAGAACTAAAAAAAAAAACTGTTTTTAATAAAGGATTGTTTTCCACTTGTTGTTTTAGTGCTTCTAATAACATAGCGAGATGGGCTGAGTTTGAAGCCAGTTGTGATACAAAGTGCCTGTAGATGCTGATTTGCTGCAGTTGTGATTGTGCACATAAATCTTTAAAACGACATCATCTGTTTTCGATCCAGTTGGATGGGTGTGTCTTCATCATGCTCAAGTCACTGCTTGTATTTGGTGTTCTGGGGGGTAAGGATGTTTAGAAAAAGATTCTTCTCTGGTACATTACAGTACACATTTCTTTCTTTACCACGTTGATGTGTTTTATATCTCTTTTTGTCCAAGTTTTGCTGATCCCAGCAAAGTGCGAGAAAATCTCTGTGTGCACTAGCGATAACAAAGACCTGAGAGTGGACTGTCTGGTGGAGCCCAAGCCCAACAAGGTCAACGACTATCAGTTCTCCTGGTCCTCTGGTGACAAAGAAATTGTCCTCAGCACCAATGTCTCAGGATCATCTCCAGATAAAAACCTAAAAACCCAAAGCACGATTAAAGAACTAAAGCCTCATGGCTACAGGATGATCCTGCCTAATTTCACAAACGAACTTCCGCAAAACGTAACCTTCCTTTGCGCATTGTCTGGAAATACAGTCAGAATCGCGGTGGAGAAAGGTGGGTAGATGATTGCCAACTTGAGAATATGTGACTTTAGGAGACTCTCAAAACGCCATTTGACCATTTTTTGCTTCTCACTTCTCCTCCTCCGCAGATAAACTCCCCACATGTTCAGCTGTGAGCGTATTTCTGAGAAGCCCCACCTCCTGGATCATCTGTCTGCTTCTCTCCTTCTATCAAACACAAAGCTAGTTAAACAAACAATGAAAGTATGCCTTTGCTGAAACTGATGCATATCTAACTCGCCTACATGTTTTTCCATATTTGCAAGTATCCACAAATAACACCATATACCAATCTCAATAGATTGCACATGTATACTCTCCTATATAACTCCTAATGGGCACTGGAATGTTTTCTCAACTAAACATCCTAGAATGAAGATGATTCATCAGAACTGCTAAATGTGTTTGTTGCTGCAGAGACACTTAAACCTGCATTATATATGATTACAGCCATCTCAGACACCTATCACTGTAGATCCTATCTGCATATGTTTTCAATAAAGATGCTTTAATCTCAATCTCTGTATGGAGTGTAATTGATTATAGTGTAATTCCAGAGTTGTGTGTTTGTCAGTGAGCGTGGGTCATGGATACATCTGATTATCTGCACTGCACATGGAGTATAATGACATCATTTCGTTAGAAAAATAGGGCGTGACTGCCATATTAGCTTCTGGTCATCTTGAGCACTGGAGAATTAGCAACACGGAATAAATCCAATAGAGAACGAATGAATATGTAAATAAATATTTTACACGTATTTTGATATGCCTCAGTTTCATATTTATTGTGAATTTTTGATAACGCATATTTGTAACACATATTTAATGCTACTTTTTTATTAAAGCCTTTATTTTCTTTTTTTTACGTTACAAATATACCACACACTGTCATTTCAAATTGTTAGTAATGCATCATTTGGAGTTTTAAAGATTTTTTTTTATAGGCATTCTTTCAAACAGAATTGTGTTCGCCAACCTGCGACCTATTGAACCTCGATGCTTTCCGTAGTCTCTTCTACTATAATGGCTGCGTCCACAAGTGGCAGTAGTAAAAGCACGGAACTATCTAAAGCGGAATACTTAAAACGTTATTTATCTGCAGAGAATGATGTCAAGAAGACAAAGGGAAAAATTAAAAAGAAAAGGCGCAAGATTACTGGAAAAGGGTGAGTTTATTCAGGATTTGGCTGTGCCTGTTTTGGATGTTAGCACTGAAGCTAGCAGAGGCTGTTTGACGAATTTGCATACTTACAAACGCTGTTATTAGATTTACGCAGCATATTTTAACTCAGTTATTTTATTCAAGTCTTAAAATAGTGGACGATGACATAGACTGGAAACAAATGGTCAAAGAAGAAGAGGAGGTTGAGGACGACGACGAAGAAGCTCCGGTGGTAAGAACCAAGCTAACAATAATAAGCTATTTTTAATGTACTTGAGAGTATTAACAATACTTTTGTCGTCTTTGTTTTATTTTTTTAAATTCCGCAACAATGAGCTATATTTCATGTACTATTCTAGGGTGAAAAGAGCTTTACGTAAGCCGTTTATATTTTAATTTTTTTTCTATACATTGGAGATTGTCAGTGATAACGGTGATTATGATGAGCTAAATTTAGTTTAGCATATTTATTTACTCAAGACACGTATTTAAAAAAGAGATTTTATTTAGTAAAATTTGTATTATTTTCTTAGTAATAATAAGAAATTGTCTGATCTTTGGATTTTAATTATAACAGTCAGTACGGTAACTGCTTTATAAAGTGCAGCGTGTTGAGTTTTTAGTCATGCTAACAAACCATTCCAATATATTCAGATTGCAGAAGTGATTGATGAGAGACCAGAAGAAGTCAAACAGATGGAAGTGTTCAGAACTGGCAATAGATGGAAAGTAATTGGAGGTAATTGGGTGTTTTTTGTACAAACCTCTGTAAGTATAACATGTGTTTATGACGCGTATCCACTTCCAACAGCTGATGAAACAGAAGACACTGTTGAGGAGAATGAAAATGAGCCCGAAAGCCAAAAGCCTGACCCATTGAGCAAGAAGAGTAGAAAGAATTCACCTGTCAGGAAGACACGACATGACTCTCCAGACATATCCCCACCCAGAAAAATCCGCCATGACTCTCCAGATGTTTCCCCTCCCAGGAAAGCCCGTCATGACTCTCCGGATTTATCACCGCCAAGGCAACACGCTGGAAAATCAGGTAAACAGCAAATCAAAAATTTTGTTATATTATTTTTCAGGTCACATCTTTTGTTTTTCACCTAAACGCCCAGTTATACAAATAATGGTAACCATTCTTTGATTAGCTTGCAAGGGAATGGCCTACTTTGTCAAATAAAAAACCTGATTTACTGTCTTCATCAGGGGCGAAAAGAGTCCAGAGGAGGCATGACTCAGACTCTGATCAGTCGCCTCCACGCAAAAAAACAGAGGAAAGAGCTTCAGACTCTGATCAATCTCCTCCAAGGAAAGGTCCCAGAACAAGCAGGGGCTCAGATTCTGACCAGTCCCCACCCAGGAGGCAGCCGCGCAAGGGAAAAGAATCAGACGAGGATCTGTCCCCACCTCGTAGACCTGGCCAAAAACATGTGAGCACGTGACATGGGTGTATGTCTGCCCTGGAAGAGCTACTATTTATGGATATTTTTGTTTTCCAAAGATGCTGTCCGGCGGAAAGGCAGGCCTAGTTTCTGGAGAGCTTTTAAGAAAAGAACAAGAGGAGAACAGGCGCAAAGAAAAACACAATCAGCCACTGGAAGGTTGGTTCTGCTTTTTGATTCCCTTAACCCATTTCAATGTTATGGTAACTTTCACAGGCAATATGTGTCACCACATAGTTAGCTTTCAGCTGCTATGTCTTCCCCCTTTGAACTATAATGCAGTCGTTACTCAGTTACTGACTTAAACTGATATTCCTGCCTATTATAGATGATTCCCGCAATGCCAAGACGGTGTTCAGAGACAAGAGTGGTAAAAGGAGGGATTTGGAATCAGAAAGAGAAGAGCAGAGAAGGAAAGCGGAAGAAAAAGCAATCAAGGATGAGAAGTATGCTCAGTGGGGAATCGGGTAAGTTTGTTTTGGTGCGGGTGTGATCGCAGCAGAAATTCTAGTTTAGGTTGATTTGTTTCCATCATTAAAGTCCACTAATGTTTTTAGGTTGGCCCAGAGTCAGATGCGTCAGCAGAAACTTGAGTATGCAGTGCAAGAAGCTCATAAGCCACTAGCACGTCACTTAGATGATGAGGACCTTGATCGCATGTTGAGAGAGCAGGAAAGAGAAGGAGATCCAATGGCTGCAATGCTCAGAAGGAAAAAGGAGCGCAGTACTGCCACAAAAGGTTTGGGTGGTTGTAGATGTGTTTCCATTTTTTTCCAGTGACACTTTAAACACGGTGTTAACGTTGGTATTTTTTCCTTGCAGAAAAGCCAAGGTATAAAGGCCCGGCACCTCCTTTAAATCGCTTTAATATCCTTCCAGGTTATCGATGGGATGGGGTCGACAGGTACAGGATGTCCATATTTAATTATAGAAGTTATTTTAAAGGGTCCTGGCTGTTTTCCGAGTTAATGATGATAATTGTTGTTTCTCTGCAGATCAAATGGTTTTGAGAAGAAACGCTATGAGAGGATGGCAGATAAAAGAGCTGCTCAGGAGGCAGCCTACAAGTGGAGTGTAGAAGATATGTAAAAGGTTTTGAAAAGTAATACACTTTTATAAGATCATGTAGTGTCAAATTGTTTTCCACAAATGTATTAAATACTGTTTTTGTAAAATGTTGTTACTTGTGTTTGTGTACAACAATATTTCCTCGCGTTCATTTTATTTTTTCAGTTGTTTATTATAGTGGAAAATAAATATTTTTGTGCTGCTAGTTCCAAGCGGCAGGGTAGGAACCTTAAGTCACCGACTATTCGTTCGCGTCGGACTGTTGTGGGTGACGGACGCCTTGACGGCGACGCTGCCGGGCTAATGAACTAAACTGGATATCTTGACCTGGCTTTAATTTAACAAGACCGGCACTGGGAATTTCACTATAAACGAAAACGTGTATCCAAAGTTTGGAAGAAATGGTTGACTGGAGTCCAATAGCGAAGGTGTACGACCCGCTAAAAGCTGGAAGCATCGATGGCACGGATGTGGAGCCCCACGACCGGGCGGTGTGGAGAGCGATGGGGGTTCGTTATAAACCCAACAAAGGTGTTGTTGGGGACCCACTTCTAACTCTATTTGTGTCTCGTTTGAACCCACAAACGACAGAAGACAAACTGTACGAGGTGTTTTCCAAGTATGGCGATATTCGGCGGCTGAGGCTGGTGCGGGACATCGTCACGGGTTTCTCCAAGCGATACGCGTTCGTGGAGTATAAGGAGGAGAGGTCCGTGGTGCGAGCTCGCCGGGACGCAAACAAAATAGTGGTGGACCAGCACGAAGTGTTTGTGGATTTTGAGCAGGAGAGGACTCTGAAAGGTTGGGTTCCTCGGCGGCTTGGTGGGGGTCATGGCGGCAAGAAGGAGTCCGGGCAGCTGCGCTTCGGCGGCAGAGACAGACCTTTCCGCAAGCCGATCAACCTCGGGCTGGGTTTGATGCAGGAGCGGGTTGGTGGCGGCTTCCACAAGTGGGACAGACCAGGATTGAGGGACAGAGAAGACCGGGAGCGACACCGAGAGACTGCCTACGGCTACAGAGGCAGGAGGGACGAGCGCAGACACGGGGACCGGAGCGGGGACCGGAGCGGGGACCGGAGCGGGGACCGGAGCGGGGACCGGAGCGGGGACCGGAGCGGGGACCGGAGCGGGGACCGGAGCGGGGACCGGAGCAGGCACCGGGAGCGACGATGAGGCCTGACCCCTTCCAGTGGACTCTGTGGAAGACGTCATTGATCCGCCTGTCCTCTCAGACAGAGGACAGGCGGAAAAACAACTGTCTCCTCTCTTTACCAATGGATAGATTCAAAAGTTGTGTTGGTTTTTTTTTTGTTGTTGTTGTTTTTGTTTTTGCTTTCAATCAAAATTTAAAAAGGAAGTTTTTTAGCTTGCTTTGTGTCTTTTTTTTCAACAAAGCACAATAATTGTACAAACAAACTGTACACAGGCCTTTAGGCCGCAGGATGTGACTTCAGATTTTTTTATGCCTGCTCTTAGATATCCATTACTGAGTGCTGTACCCTCTTTTGTCCATTAAAGCAGATTATCATCATGTTTATCTATTGATTTGCAAAGTAAATGGATTGATAATGAAATCAGTCCATTAGGTCTAATGCTGTGCATCCATTTGACACCATTAGGTGATCACAGGGTCGTGCTGCCGGGAAACCAGTGATGCCTCAACGGAAGGGAAAATGTCCTAAACGTAACGGAAGCGAGATGGATGCAACATAGAAAAAAGAGGTTGATTAAAATGTGTTTTTATATTTGTACTGCAATTGTCTTTTTCAACTACGCATAATAACATTCCAAACATTACTCTGTATTTAATTTAGCCAGGGAAAAAAAAGCCATTTACACTAAAAAAAAGTACATGACGTTCACATCATTTCTATGGTTAACCCTTTGTCAAGCTCTGTTTTTCAGCTGAGCCTGTGATCCTGGACGGGCCAAGCAGGGTAAGCCTCTTTTTGCACTGTGCTGAACTCCAACCTGTGAACCAAACACACAAAATATCCTTAAAGTGTTCTCTCCAGAAATATGAGCGACAGAGCCCGTCTCACCTGAAGGCAGGGTTAATGCCGATGTTGTCAGGACGTGGCAGGGCAGGCGTGCACCTTCTGGGGCGGAGTGGAGGAGGGAAATCTTTCTGATACTGGGAAAGCATGGGTGGAGCTGCTGTTGAGCCTGGCTGATCAGAGCTGTTCCCTTGCTTCTCTTCCTCCGTCTCCCTGTTCACACTGCTGGCGCTCTCCTCTTTTCTTCCCGAGGACATGGCCTCGGACCTCTGCTGGTTGTTCCCGCTAGCACGTCCTGAGGGTTCATCACAAACCTTTTGAGTGGTTCATCCTTTTGTCTTGTTAGCTCATTTTTATTTGCATACTAACGCATGTCTCCATTTTTTACAGAAATAATTATTAACAGCGTAGTGTCAGACACGACTGGTTGACTCTTAGGGGAGATACAGATTGTGCACCTTTGCCTCCTGTTGGTGGTGGGACAGGTCTAAAGCACGAAAGCTTTGCGTGACGTGGTCTCCATCTTAACCGGAGTGTCTGGGTAGATGAGAAATCCTGCAAAAGTGAAGAAAAGAATACTGAAACTCGAGTTTATGTTGGAAAATACTTCACACGGTATTAAATTACTCTGAAAAGCATAAAACAGAAGCCCACAGATCTTTACCTGCCAGTGTAGGCGGTTCTCCCCTGTAGGGTTTAGCAGGCTTGAATAATTCATAGTAGCGATGCTGCTTGTTATTGATGAACATTATGTCTGAGTGTGAGACAGTGGATTAACGACGCCACACCCACTCCTGTAAAAATAAGTAGCTTTTATGTCGCAGTGAATCAAATATGCAGACAAAAGAAGCCCCACATTGTTATGAATTACCGCCCATAAAACAGATGAAGAAAGTAGTTTATTTCTTTTTCCTACCTTACAGTGTGTAAGATTTCCACAACATACTGCCTTGATTTAACTTCAGGGTTGTGTGTCTGTGTGTAAACAGACTATACAATAAGAAACGTCAGGCTTGTTTACGTCAGTCGTCATGGAGTTCTATTCTTCCAGCATGACTGGCAGATACAGTAGTTACCAAGCGAGACAATGAAGCTGGACCACCAACAGAGTTCTGGAGTCTTTTCAGTCTCGAAAGACTCGGTCTGCTTTAAATGTTTGAATCTGAATAGATTTTACTGGGAATTGAGAACATAAAAATGTAAATAAAACCACAGTCGCAAGAAATATTGACTGTAGCTTATAAGTTCTCCTTTCAGTGGTTACCCTGGAGCCTTTGGGTAGCACCCAGCAATGCAATGTGCCTCCCAGAGTTCAGACCATATCAATTACAACTGATTTTTTTTTCCCACATCAGAGGGCTGGTTCTGGCCTGTCGCCTTTTTACTTATGCATACTTTATATTTAACAGTGACAAAGTTTACTTTGTTGTTAATGGGAGTTTTTTGGGGGGGTTTTTTTTTGCATATTTTTTAGTATTGTGCAAGCATATTTTCAAAGGATCACTGTGGAAGGATCACTAAGCATGCTACTACTGCAATAACTCGCAGATTGAAGAGTTACGTTAAATCCCAAACCTCTTTCACAAGGTAAGTAATTAATTTAAATCTCACCTTATAACATGTGAAACACTTTTATCCTAGTAAAGACTACGGGATTATCTCTGTATGTTGTTTTTTCATGCCCCCCCCCCCCCCCACCTCTCTCTCTGTGTGTGTGTGTGTGTGTGTGTGTGCGTGTGTGTGTGTGTGTGTGTGTGTGTGTGTGTAATGTTTGCGTTTGATACACCAGACACTGTTAATCAGAAACGTGCTACTGGTGCAGTTCAGGTGGTGAGGTTTGCTTCATCTAATTATCAAATTAGTAAACCAACAATTTTCATTTTGTAATTTGAATTAAACGATTTCATAATACCTCCCCTTTATATAATACAAAGTATTATAAGGGCTAAGTTTTTAAAAAAAATGACCTTGGCACTTTTTAATTGGCTGACCAAGTCGATCCGGTTTAAAATGAATTTATGGCACACAAACAGAAAGAAGGAAGGCACCTCTACAACGAAAAACCTTTAGGCTTTATTTGATATAAAACTGCTTTAGCAGCAAAAACGCACGATGAGTTTATTTGTCGTTTGCACAGTTTTCAGCGCGCCAGCAGGAGTCTCCCGTTCCCATAGTAACAAGCAATCACTCGGAGCCGTCCCGTCCGCCTCGGCGCTTGGTTCGCCAAAGTTTTTACCTCTGGTTCTGGCTTATTCTGTTAGCCGAAGGGACAGTAATGAGTCGAGATAACTCCGTTTGAATAATGCGCTCGTAGATGTGGAGAGAAGCAGCCGTTTTGTAGCCGGATCTGGTCTTTCTGTCGGACTGCGGCGTTCAAGTGTCCGGAAGTTGTGGAGGGGAAAGAGAGAAAGGCATGAAAAAAAGAGAGCTGGGGAAGCTTCTCACCGCGACTCCAACAGCGTTTCCGAGTTTCTAATAGGAAAAGAGGGTCCCCCTGCCTCACAGGGACCAGAAACGCACCCGGATTCGCTCTGATCACCGGCCGGGAAGGTTTTTACCAGCATGGGGCTTCCGACGCTCGAGTTCAGCGACTCTTTCTTGGACAGTCCGGAGTTCCGAGAGCGGCTGCAGTGCCATGAGATCGAGCTGGAGAGGACCAACAGGTTCATTAAGGACCTCATCAAAGATGGAAACATGCTCGTGTCCGCACTCAAGAGTAAGTTTTCCCCGATCCCTCTCTTCCTGCGGTGGGGAAGGGGGGGGCTGGAGCTGCGCGCTCCAGCGGCCACATGCGCACCCGGGGCCGGACAGCAGAGTAGCCCCGGGGCCGGGACCTGGAGCGGGCCAGAGTGGCCCAGAGATCGGTCACTGGGCTTTCCTGGGTCGGTCGTGTCCGAGCAGCCCAGTTAGGCCTGACCCCGCTGTTATGGAGGCTGTGTTGCGTCACTCCACCTACTTTCCCATCGTCGGTCTTTTGAACCATTCCCAAATGATTTTCCGGTCAGTTAGTTCGCGGTTTCTGAACAAAAGTGTAACCTTTCTGCTTTAAAACATGCACAATACAATGGTTTCGATCCTAGTCCTTCTACTGTCATACCTGCTGATGCTTGAAGGCAATAATGGCCTCAGACCTGTTGTTAAACCGTAAAATAGCAAGTGTTTTCAGACAGATTGCTTCCTCAGTCATCCAGGTAGTAAACTTGCTCAATGCTCTCTTAAACTAAGGCAAAAGAAGGTGCACACACTGACTATCTGTAATGAATCCAAGAGTACAGTTCAGTGACTGTGTAATGTTTTGCGATACTGTTATATTCTTCATATATTGGCTTTTCAGTGTTTGGGATGATTAAAACACACCTGCACATTGTGTCTGCACATCTGGTTGCCGTCAATCATGCTGGATGAGGTCACACTCTTGCAAGCATGATTGACCTTAGGGTGAAACAAAGTGTTTTCAGTAAAATGAGGACGTAGCGTTCTGTTTCATGTGAGCGGAATTTCATTTTTCCAGGGTGTTTTTGGAAGGGAAACACAAAAAGCACACTCAACACTTGTTAGCATCTGACGTACGGCGTCGGTGGACGCTGTTAAACAGTCCGTGTTTGATGCCAGTACATTTTTGATGCAAGCAGACCTGACAGCAGTAGAAACAAACGTCCATCTTGTCAGGAGAGCAGAACTGATGTGGCGTTTGTCTTTTTGCTGACCTCCACACGCTAATCTGTTCAGAACTGCTTCCAAAGGACTGGTTGAGGGTTTTACTTTGCTCACAAAATGCAGCGATGTTGTTAAAGTCAAGTATTACAATAGCTGGCACGCAGATCGGCATGGGTGTGTGAATGAAAAAATGCAGTCCTGTGGTGCCAAAGAATATCAAAGAGTTTTATGGAAGCAGCACTAACACTCCAGCAAAACGCAAAATGGTGTGTGTGTGTTTGTTTGCATCGATCTTTGACTCCCACTTTGGAAAAACGGGTCTTGCTGGAAGATACAGGAGCACCACCTGTCAAGGGTTTTTCAAATAGACAGGTACTTTTTTAATCTTCAAGAGGAAATCATGGTAATACGTGTCGATATTTCGTGTTAAGGTACTGAGTCTAATGCTGCATCTCATCTGTCCTTCCCCCCAGGTCTCTCTGTTGCGGTGCAAAGGTTTTCTCAGTCCCTGCAGGACTTCCAGTTTGAATGTATAGGAGACGCCGAGACCGATGACGAGATCAGCATCGGTGGGTGGAAAAGACTGCCTGGCCGTCTCAAGTGACTAAAATGTGAAAAATCTTCTAAATTTTCCAACATTTTCCAATATTTTTTACAGCTCAGTCCTTAAAAGAGTTCTCTCAGTTGTTGAGCACCGTGGAGGAGGAGAGAAAACGACTGGTAAGAACAGAGCTTCTGGATGCGTGCAAACGCACTGACAAGGACTGAATATCGGATGATCACAAGATATTTTTCATATCCCAGGAAACACTGTTTTAACCCTGGTGACTGACCACATGCCTACATAAGTTGTATATAACACATTTGCAGATTTGTCTAAACTCTGTGTTTTGAGCTATTTTATTTCACAGGCTCCTCTAATGACTTTTCTGATATCATTCAAATAACTTTCACATTTTTTCATTGCCTAATGTCACGTGGAAACCTTTGGTAAACTCCCTGCATGCACTTCCTTATCTGCTCACACACACTGTGTATTAACACAGTTCTAGTGAACACTTTGAGTCAGTGGCAGTAACTACTCTGCCTAATACCTAGAATCTATGTCTCTCTCTCTCTCTCGCTGTCTCTCTCTCTCTTTCTTTCCCCCTCTCTCTGGGGGTTCCCCCTCTCTCTCTCTCTCTCTCTCTCTGTCTGATTGTGTGTTCATGGTCTGGTTACAGAGAACCCATGTGGAACCTATTCTGCCAATTCCCCCTTGAGACTGTTAGCAGAGCCCTGACTGCCTGGGAAAGTCCACATGTAGTGTGTTGTGTGTGTGTCTTAATTACATGCTTTTCTTCTTTGCACACACACACACACATAACCACTATTAATGCCAACCCTGAGTAAAGGGACAATTAGGATGTGCCTACCTGTTGAGTCTGAGAGCCAGTGTGACCTGACAAGGCTGTTTGTCTTTTGTCTGTTCAGTTTCACCCTGTATGATGTCATGTGGTGGACAAAAGCCTTAAAGTGAACAAAGCCGCTTCTTTTTCCAATTTAAATCCCATACTCACAAAAAAGGGTGATCGTTAGAGCTTCTATATGTTTACTAAAGGGGGACACAGATCCAACATAAACACCAAACACCGATGACCTCTTGACCTGAGTCTGGACAGCAGCCCGAGGTTTATGTCACACTCCTACTTCTCCTGGAAAGTTTTTTATTAAGAGGCAATTATCAGACAGAAAAAAACATTTCAATGGCCTCTGCTGTTTTCACGGAACACTCACTCACAGTAGTTGCCGTTCTTTTCTATGTTTTTCTTGGTGTGACATCAAGCTGGGCTACAGTGCTGCTTTGTTTTGCTTTTTTCTTCCCTCAGATCCAAAATGCTGATGACGTGTTGATTTCCCCACTTGAAAGGTTTCGTAAGGAGCAGATTGGAGCGGTTAAGGTAAAATATAACGAAGTGGATTATTAGCATGAATTAAATGGACGGCTGTGTGACAAGTTATACAGGTGGTGGTGGCTGTGGGTGGAGGGCTCCAGAGTATCTCCGTCACTGGTCACAGAATGTGATTTGGTTTGATAAAAGATGGATCACCAGCCCGTGTCAGTAACAAGGTCATGGGAACGTACACTGGGAGGAGAGACAGCAGCGCGTCACAGGGCGACAGTCAGGCAGTGTAAACACACAGCAAGACTGCTTGCAGCAGCTGTCCCGTTTTCTTTTTTAGTTTATCTCATTTTCTTTTTTGTCTCCCAGACGGAAATAACAACAGAGGCGATAACAGATTTGGGGCAGCATGTAAAACCCTGATAGTGTTACTGAAATTCAAATAGAATGTAGCGGGAGTGTGTGATTCACAGGCTGGCGAGATTTTAACACCACAAGTTGGTGTGTATATTTTGGCAGCTATTTTGGCATTGTTTTCCACAGAAATGATCAAACACAGCTTGTTACCCCCACACTTAACTTAGATATCAGACTTCTATAACTTTTTCATTGTTGAAGTCTTTGTTGAATTAATGAAGTCATTGAATTGTTTTTGTTTTTTTTCCTCAGGAGGGAAAGAAACAGTTTGACAAAGAGACTGAGAGGTACTACTCAGTTCTGGAGAAGCATCTCAGTCTTTCATCCAAAAAGAAGGACTCACATCTACAAGAGGTAAAACTCTCTCGCTCCGTACAATTAATGTTCTCAGGTGTGTGTATTTTTGTGTGAACTAAACATAAATGTGTGTTATGCCTGATTTCAATGCAGGTGGATGCTCAGATGGAGTAAAGACAGGCAGATCTTTTACGATGCGTCGCTGCAGTACGTCTTCAAGATCCAGGAGGTGCAGGAGAGGAAGAAGTTTGAGTTTGTGGAGCCGGTAAGCTCAGACTCCTGCTGCACATGCTTCCTTCGAAAGATGCAAAGATTTCTCATCAGTCGTCAGCATCTGCGTTCATTTGGCCAGAGAAGAGAAATACAGCCCTCATACTGTGTCTCAGTCTGTTCTGACACACACATACACACACACACACATTATTTGGCGAATAATAAACCAGTTTTATAGATGTGTATCAGTCGAGCCCACTTCCTGTTGCTGTAACTGCACGTCCTGCATGGATATCTCTTCCGCTGACGGATACGGAAACTGATGGAAAGTACACAATGAGAGTGGACAACGAGCAGATTTTGGGATTTCTCTGTTGTGGAGGCTTTTGATTTAGTTTTCAGCTGATGGGGGTTTTTTGGTTATGTTTTGTTTTTCAAATTCTTTGATTCCACTCTGCAGCCTCCCACTGACTGTTTTCCTGTCAATCTTTCCCGTTGTCCTGCAGTTACTAGCCTTCCTACAGGGTTTGTTTACATTTTACCATGAGGGCTACGAGCTGGCTCGTGAATTTGAGCCCTACAAGCGGCAGCTTCAGTTTAATCTGCAAAACGTGAGTATGAATATTGACTTCAAATCCTAAGACAGTAGGAGCAATTTAGAATCAATTTAACTTTGGAATTATGTTTTTATTAGTCACTGAGTATTTTTCTAATCATGTATTACATTCTGCACATCTGTTCCTAAAAGTTTTAAATAGTTTTTTTTAATAAAATGATGTTTTGTAAGGCTCGGAATAACTTTGAAAGTACGCGTGCTGAGGTTGAGAGGTTAATGAAGAGGATCCGATCTGCAGAGGAAGACTTCAAAGCTCCCAGCAGTTTCACCATGGAGGGATATCTGTACATACAGGAGAAACGTGAGGCGTGCGCACACACACACACACACACACACACGCACGCGTTATATGAGTTTTAAAAAAGTGTCAGAATCTATTTCTGTTTAATTCGTGTGGCAGGCATGAAAATGTTGTGTTGTACGTTGCAGGCCCCTTGGGCAGTGTTTGGACCAGATACTACTGTACTTATGAGAAAAGCTCCAAGATGTTCACAATGAGCAGCACAGAGTCCAGAGCAGCCAACAGACAGGTGAGCCGAGGCGCAAATTCATCAACTTGTCAGTTTATCAGCGCGTTCGCAGTGCTGTGGCTGACAGTGTGAAAACTGCCTCTGCTTTTCTCTGCTCACCAAGCACTCAGTGCTCTTTTATGGCACAGCAGTAAAAACAAAAAAAAAAAAAACCCAAATGATGGAACTGTTTCTCTCCCTCTCAACAGAACGGCGTGGTGAACGTCACTCCGGAGATGTTCAGGCTGCGCTCTTGCGTCAGAAGAAAGAGGGATTCCATCGACAAGCGCTTCTGTTTTGACATTGAGGTGGTTGAGAGGTGAGAGGCAGGTGGACGGCAGGGAGACACCTCTGAGACTAAATCTGCAAAATGTTGCTTTCTCCCTCTCTCAGACACGGCGTCATCACCCTGCAGGCTCTATCGGAGGCCAACCGGCGGCTGTGGATGGAGGCGATGGATGGAAAAGAGCCTGTATGAACATATCCACCCTTGAATGTCTTAAAAGCATCACTGGACTCTGTGGCTCCTATTACAAATGTGCCATAACAGGTTGTCTTTCACTGCAGATTTACACACTGCCGTCATTGCTCAGTAAGAAGGAGGAGAGTAAGTGTTTATTATTTATATAATAAACGTGTATATTTTTGCTGATTTTGTATTGCTTTAATTTCCTACTCGCGTCTTGCAAAATAGAATCCTTTTGCGTTTCTTTTTTCAGCATTCCTGAATGAGGCAGGCCTCAACTTTGTGAAGCAGTGTATCAAACTTATTGAAACAAGAGGTATTTCTTTGAATATGTCCATTCGGGTAAAAATGTTGCTTTGCCCTGTGAATTTTTTATTACCTTCTTTATTTTTGTGTGAAGGCCTCACCACGCCGGGGCTGTACAGGACTGGAGGAGTCAACTCCAAGGTGCAGCGGTTAATGACAACTGTGTTTGGTGAGAATCTCTGCGCTCATCTTTCAGTGAGAGGAAGTTTGTTACATAACAATAACCTGCAGAGTCTTTGTTAAACTAGTACCTTTGGGTTGGTTGCATCTTGTCTTCTGTCCTGCAGCCTCCACAGCTCCAGCTGACCTACATCTGGATGCAGATGCCTGGGACAACAAGACCATCACAAGTGGCCTCAAAGATTATTTTAGGTAACACAAAGCTCTTTGGAATTTTTTTTTACAGAAAATCTGAGTTGTGTAGTCATATGATTTCTATTGTGCACAGATGTCTGGCAGAACCCGTCCTGACCTACAGACTGCATAAAGAGTTCATCAAAGCTGCAAGTAAGAACGCCTCATAATCTACACAGAGATGCAGATCGTTGAGTATTTGTGGTAATGCAAGCAGGCCTGTCAGACCTGTGGCCGAAAAGTGCAATCATTTTAAATTAACACGTCATAAGTCTCCACGTTATCAGTCCCTCAGTTCAAATTCTTCACCAATGAGATAACAGGATTTGATCAAGATGTAATCTAAGTGTGCATGCTAAACAAATTTAAGCGAGAGGAAACAAATACCGGCATTTAGCAGGCAGGTCATTATACTTTCAGCAAATTTTCAGTTTGTGAGATTCATTTTTGACCATTTAAGAGATCTCAGATGAATTTGCTTAGAAATTTCTTTGGCGTCGGAATCATCTTGTGTCGTCTGGCTTTCCGTTGTTCCGTCTTCAGAGTACGATGACCAGAAGTACAGGGTGAGGGCCATCCACGCTCTTGTACACAAACTCCCAGAAAGAAACAGAACGCTGCTGGACCTCCTAACCAGCCACCTCCACAAGTATGTCAGTATGGACACGTGCGGTCCTGGTTTAACAACGTTTTAAGCGAATATCTGATGAGGATTTTTAGTTGTTGTATGTTTCTTTGACAGCTTTCAAGCAAAGTTTATACAGAATTATCACACATCACTCTGATTTAGAGTATGGTGTACTTTACTGTGCGTGTTACAGTTGCTTAAAGACCTGTTTCTTTATTGTTAAGGGTATCCAGCCACTGCAGCCAGAATCTGATGACTGTGTCTAACTTGGGGATGATCTTTGGCCCCACGCTGATGAGGTCACAGGAAGAGACGGTGGGCCGCCATGATGAACATCAAGTTTCAGAACATTGTGGTGGAAATCATCATTGAAAACCATCACAAGGTACTATTACAACTGTACCAACACGAAAAAAACCACATGTAAACACACTGCACACACACAATAGACTCGACTCGTGCGCGTTTTGACAGATATTTGGCGAGGCTCCCGACCTGTCGCTGCCGCTTCCCCAAGCTCCATCGTCCCGCTCAACCCCTCGGAGAAACAAGGCCATCTGCCTGTCGTCAGGAAAGCGGAGAGCCCGTCTGTACCCTCCTGCTTTGTGCCTCGCAGACAATGATAGTGAGTCTTTCTGCAGCTCAGTCAAGATTACAAAAGTACCCACCGATGTTTTCCTTTCCATGATTATTATACCTGTTAATTGTGTTAGGACGTCGCTGTTTTTCAGCAATCGTCCCTTTGAGATCAGATCAGTTCTTGTTTATGTTAAATATCTTATCTTTGCTATTTTTAGACTTTTTTATCTGAGGGACACGGTGACTCTGAGTTAGGGACAAAGGAACACCCGGACATAAGAACGAAGGTCGCCCTGTAAAATAGTCCGCTTCAGCCGTCACGCTGTTTCTGGCCGTCGCTCTATCTAGTCAGCTGCGTTTTCGGCGAGCCCTCCCGAACTTTGATTTTTCCATGTCTTTATGCAGGTGACACTTTTAGCAGCAGCCCGGAGACGACTCCAATGGGCAGCCGGGAGTCTCTGTCCTCCCACTCGTCTGAAAAGAATGGTCAGACCCTCCTCTCCTCCCCGCCATCCTCTCCCACCACAGAGGCTAGCCTGTCCCCCGCAGCAACGGCGTCTCCTCCTGCAGCTTCCTCCCAGTACTGCTCAAACGGGAACGGTCAGAAAGACCCCAGTGCACCCCCTCACCTCGGGACATCCTCTTCCTGGACTTCCCCCCAGCCCACTTTGACCCAGCAGACTTCCTCTGTGTCCTCCTCCATGTCCTCTCTACTGTCCACGGAGAGGACCCTGTCTGCCAAAGGAAGCTCAAATGCCTCCTTGTCATCTATAAAAGAATCCAGAGTTCCCTCGGGAGCCTCGTCTGTCACCTCCACTCAGTGCTCCTCGGTGGAGCACACCTCCTCGCCCAGGGAAGGTCGAGCCATTCAGAGAGGATCGTCGCTCTCTTCTCTGAAGAGCAGCTGTTCAGCAGACCAAAAAATGTCCTCCGTCCCCGAGACCGAAACCAATTCAGCTTCTCCTCAACAGCCCCGAAAGTTGTACCGAACTGCCTCTTCTTCATCTTCATCCTCCTCTTCCTTATTTACCTACCAGCTTTCTACTTCATCCTCTCTGACGTCGCTGCACATCTCCGAGGGTAAAAGCCTGAAAACGAGCGGAGAAACTGGCATAATTGGGTTTTTGTGCTTGGTTCTCATTTTCTCCACATTCTCTTGCAGATTACAAAAGCTGTCACGGGTCAGTCCAGAGCCTCATGTCACTCAACCAAGGGGAAGGGGGGCACGCACGTAAAATCTCCACACATGCGCTGTGGCTCTGATGTGATCACAAAGCATTCCGCAGCTGCAGCCTGCAGTAACGGCTACCAGAGGCCTGAATCTTTGTGAGTATTGCTATAATTGCTAATCTCACATGTCACAGTGCTCTAAACTTGCTCAACAGTTTTTACAAGTTATATCTCTGATAAAGCGGTCAGGCTGTTTGTGCGTTTCAGGTTATCAGTTGGACTTCCACAGCGCGAGAGCTCGGTGTTCTCCTCAGCCTTGGACATATGCTCCCCAGGAAGGTTTGTTGGTTTTCACACTGTCTGCAGCATAACCAGGCTGAACCATTTTTTTGAAGGTCAGTCAACTCTCAGATTTCTTTTCCCACAGGGAAGCAAAAGCTCTTTACTCCTGTGAGGCAGAGCATAGCCATGAGCTGAGTTTTCCACAGGGGGCGCTGTTCTCAAATGGTGAGAAACCATCGTTTCTTGCTTTCAAGTGTAGCTTGGCGATGCTAATTTAGGGCCTCAAACACCTTACTAAAATTATTTCGAAAACATTTTGTCATGTCTTAAAACCCATTCTGCATGAAAACCGATTCAAGAGCATAAAGAGTGCATAAAAGATAAATATGACATGTAATCTTGTTTGTGCCCTCAGTGTATCCATCTGTGGAACCCGGTTGGCTCCAGGCGACGTACAACGGCAAGACCGGCCTAATACCTGAAAACTACATCACATACTTATGACAGAGCCGAGGAGGTGTGTTATCTCTGAGTAACACATTTACCATAAGGGATCAGCAGTAGAGTAACAGCAACAATGACAATCGCTTAACTGCTGCAGGCTGGATTCATAGGTGGTGTATGAACTGTATTCATATCAAACCATATGAAAACAATTTTAGTAATCCTCTTAGAATTCAGTAGCTGTTAATATCTGATCTAATATCTAATGACTTTTTTATTAGTGTTTGTAATTTATCTATGTAAATAATAACAAAAAAGTTTGCATCTGTGTTTAAGGCCCAGTATTAAATATTTTAATAGAAAAGGTTTTAGAAGCTACAAAAGTGCTGCGTACGCATTGATCACACTGACACGTAATCATAAAGTCAAAAAACAAATGCAGTTTTATATTTCTATAACATGACTAATGCAAAAGATTACAATCAATAAGCTTCAGTTAATGCAGTAACAGACTTTAGTCTGGAGTTTAAAACAATGTGTAAAGACTTGATTGATTGATTGCTAACGCAAGCTTATGCAATGACATCATATGTTAATAATGATTTACTGAAACGTGCGTGACTCCTAGCTAATGCTTATTGCTGCATTAACTGAAGTTCCGTTATTCAAAGCGACAAGTTTAATATCGTGTATGAGGTTTAATGGGAAACAGGCCCCTTTGGAGCTCAGACGGTCCTGATCCCTCCCATCCTCCTCAGCAGCGCGTCCAGCGTCTCCATGTTCTGCGCCTTCTCCTCCAGCAGCTCGTATCTCAGGCTGGAGATGTCTTGTTTGATCTCTTTCAGCTCACCTGAACAGAAACAGGCACATTTAACGAGCCTTTGCAGCAGCTCAGTTTCGGCAGTGAACTTTACCTTCAGTGATCTCATCACTTTCTCGGTCCGCCTGAGCTTTGATGATGTACCGCTTTATCAGGCGTTTCATGATTTTCTGTAATTAGTGATGGGAAAAGGTCTTGAATTAATATTGTGATTATGTGTAAGAAGGAAATATGTTACATATCCACAGGTTTGTGTGTGTGTGTGTGCGTGTGCGCGTGTGTGTGTGTGTGTGTACCTGATATCTGCTTGTGGTATTTGAAGCACTGTAAGAACCAGAATTATCTCCAAGCTGGAAGATAAAACTCATCAAGGTTTATGACCCAACAGGATCAGAGGCTCTGATGTGGGGCTAAAACCACAGGGAGGAGCTCAGGCTCCAAAACTCTCCCGGTTTCTTACCTGGTTGAGTTGAGTGCCAGTTTTCTCTTCACTGTGTCGCCGCACTAACCGCAGAATCAGGGTCCTGACACAAGTGGCCAGCCCCAGCACGGATTTAGGACTGGGAATGAGGTTGAAGGGCACGGGAAGAGTCCTCCCCTCCTCAAAGTAGGAGAACCAAAGCTTGGCTCGAGCAAACTTCCACTCAACATCAGCATCATCCTGAAGAACACACAAATGACATGGATTTGGAAGAAGACACCACTAACCTACTGCAACCTCTGCACTGTTTGGGCTTCTGCAGATTCCGGAGCTGCTTGCAGCCTCCGATCCGTTTATTGTTTCAGTGTTTTGGTGCAAAAATTGTCAAAAATTAGCAGCGCTTTTAATGTGAAGCATGTGAAAGGCAATTGCATCTTGATGACAAACCTCAATCTCCTGGAAGGAGCTGTTAATCATGGCGATGAGCATGTTAAGGAGCACTATCACCATGGTAACGTTGTATACCCCGTACAGCACGTAGCCAGTGTTCTCGATGAATTTGTGTCCGTTGTTGACGACGACAGACCTGACCTCGGAGAGACCAAATATAGCCCAGAACAGCGTCTTGAAGCTCTCCTCCAGGCTGCACGGATGCACAGAAAAGCGAATAAAACGAGACCAGAGGGACGTTATTTTGGATTTTAAACAAACTGTTCATCTTCATATGGGAGACATTAACATTTCTGTCAGAGAAACACAGCAGAGGACAAAACTGTTTTCTTAAGACTGCTGTTAAACTCGGTGTTTGGATAACCGAAACATTTTTAGAGGCATTTATAAGCTTTCAGGCAAATATCAAAGCCTTCTCAGTTGAAACAATGTCAAAACTATGTTCAGCATTTTAAACTGATGTCCACCACTGTCCTACAGTAGGATTCTCGTGATGCATTTAGGGTCTGTGCTATGTTCAAAGTCACCTCAGACTGTGTGAACTAAAACTCTCACGTGGTGAATGCGTCGTTCTGCTTCGCGCCCAGGTAGTACGAGTACAGGTTGAACATGCCGATCATGAATGCCAGAAAGACCATGATGAAGATGACCATAAACTTGAAGATGTCCTTTACGGTCCTGCCTAAGGAGATCTGCAGGGGTCCAAAGCTCTCGTTGGCCGGGAGAATGTAGGCGATCCGAGAGAAGCTCAGCACCACAGCGACAGCGTACAGACCCTCCGAGACCAGCTGGGGATCTGACGGCAGCCAGTGGATCCGGGCTGGAACAAAGGAACAGAGGAGTGTACGTGTGAGTTTGCTGGCTGTTTCACCTGCACAAGCTTCCGTTTGCACGGGTGTCACCTGAACCATCAGCGCAAACATCACTGGCAAAATGACTGATGCTGGTATTTATAACTGTAGGCTGTCGGGGATATTTAGTACATGGTTACGGTGTTTTCACATATTGATGGTCAACAGAGTTTGTCTGGGAACAGTTTCAACAACTGTTTGACAGTGACAATGGACAGTGATGAGCTTGCACGGTGTCAAGGAGCACAAACACTTTTGGCTTTAGTCACAAAAGGAATTTGAAAACATTTTTGACAGACAGCATTCCCCCAACACACACACACACACATGTTCACCTAGTGTGAAGTAGTGAATCTCTGGAGGAAGAGTCACATTGATCAGTGTTGGATAGTGTTGAGTGTATACAAAGGTCTGGGCGGCCTCCACGTGTCTAAGAATGGAGAAGCGGCAGCTGAAGGAGGCGAGGAAGATGGCCAGCATGCCAAAATCCAGGAAGTTCCAAGGCTCAAGGACGTACTCCCCTGGTCCCTGACTCCATATCTCCTTCACCTCAGCCCAGATCATACCTGACGGGAGACAGCGGGGTCAAACCACAGGGCCAATGAGCTCTTGTCCTTCATGAGCGCTCACCTATGATCCATGAAATGATCAGGATCTCCATCCAGGTGAAGGGCGTTGTGGTCATGCGGTAGAGCAGCAGTGGGTCCGGTCGGGGTCCCCCTGTGTGCTGATGGTAGTGTTGGTGCGTCATGTTGGCCAACAGGGTCGTCCCAGCAAAGCGATCGGCAGCATTGAGGATCAAAAGTCCCAGGAAGATTGTGAAGGACGAGGCTTGGGCTACAAACTTCATGAAGGGGCTCCGCATGATCTTTCCCACCTGTGCAAGAGCGGAAAGGGTAAGGATTTACAGGATGAGCGTGGGAGACATTCACGAGGGTAAATACTACACACTCTGCTACATGGAGTGATCCAGTAGGCCAGGGCCAGGCCCGGCAGCCCTATGGCCACCGCCATCACCACCAGCAGCTTCACCGCCGTGGTTTGTTGCCTCAGACCCGGCAGGTTTTCATACCAGATACTCAGCAGCTGCTGCTGGCAGTTGGGATGAGCCACAAACTGAGAAGAAGGAAGGAGGACAGCAGTGTCAGCCTTCTGTTCATTCTGACGGTTGTGTTGGAAAAGTTCCTCTGACCTTTTTGAGTTCGTACTTGATGGCTAGTTTAAGACGTGTGAGCGAGGGTCGCCCCGGCGGACTATAGGCATCGTCAGTGTCGGTTTCTCCGCTCAGGATGGCCTCCACCTCCTCGGTGCTGCGACACAGGTCCAGAAGACCCACCACGTAGTCTTTACACTGGCTCGACAGACAGCAGTACTCATTCTACGAACACGGGTGAAGTTTGAACGACAAAAATGAAGATGGGGGTAAACGAAATGGCAGAAAAACCATCATTATGTTGGAACCTTAAACTCCTTCTCAATGTCAGCCAGCACAGCCAGTTCATTGCTGAGCTCCAAGGCGGCCAACACCGGGTCCTCGTTGGACAGGGACAGGTAGGCAGGACTGGCCAGTCCTCGGTAGGCGTTTATCCTCGATCGCGAGTGGCTGAAGGAGTCGTACTGCTGCTGATAGTTGCAGGAGTCGCAGCCACAGAAGTAATCGTGTGGATGGTCGATGCGAGCCCCTTTACTCAGCAGCGTGTGAACAATCTCGTATTCCTGGCAGTGCGCAGCGAGGATCAGGGGAGTGACGTCATGGGAGAACCTGTGACACAGGACTCAGGAACTTATACGTTTAAAATCAAACCCCCAAAGATCTCTGACTGGATTACCAACGCTCTGCCAGACTTGGTGACAGAACCTTCAGAGCACGTTCTTTTAGATGAGTCTTTTGTCCGTCTCACCTCGTCCCGTCCTCATCGTAGGCGTAAAAGTCATCCAGCATGTCTGCTTGAGCTGGACTCGCCGTGAGACGACGGGCATCTCTGAAGGCTGGATGAGACAACAAGGCTTCCGTGATACGAATATAACCTTTACCTGCAAAACACACACACACACACACACACACACACACACACACAGAGTTCACAATTTGATGAGTGCCTCACAGAATCATAAGATCTACTAAGTCCAAGACATCTTTCTGCTTGGATCTACAGTGCAGCTCAAATAAAGATGATAAAGATCACGTCACCCAAACGTTTAGGTGAAAGGTCACGTGATAACACTCGTATTTGTGTTTGGTGGCGTGTCTGTGTTTATTTATGCCACTGACTGAGACGCTGGCTCCTCACAGGGCTGTCAGAGCCAGCAAGCACGAGGCTCTTGGTCTCTGTCCCTCTCAGCATTGCTACACTTTACTAACATTCAGCTTCTTACTGATTGCCAAGAGCAGAGCGTCGCCCACTCTGGCCAGGTCCGCCCGCCCCAGCAGCAGCTCTGTCACCTCCAGGTGCTCGTTGGCCACAGCCAGCTGGAGCGCGTTCTGGCCCATGTAATCCACAGCGTTGATGTTCAGGTTGGGCACGTGCAGCAGCATGCGCCGCACCTCCGGTATGTTGCCGTACTCGGCCGCCTCCAGGAAGCGCTGCTCCACCTCTGACAGGCTGTACGAAGGAGCAGAGAACATGTAGGCAGGGCCGCGGAGGGCCTGCCGTCGCTTAACGGCGCA
Organism: Tetraodon nigroviridis; assembly: GCA_000180735.1. Taxonomy (NCBI): domain Eukaryota; kingdom Metazoa; phylum Chordata; class Actinopteri; order Tetraodontiformes; family Tetraodontidae; genus Tetraodon; species Tetraodon nigroviridis. Next base: position 1,434,915 of record CAAE01014601.1, read on the forward strand.
CAGGCGAGCCAGGAGCTGTCGGTCAGAGCTGCTGTGTCTGCCAGAGAGATGGGAAGCATGAGCACAGGCTGGACTCAAGGAGCAGCACAAGAAGCCTTCAGGAAAACACTGTCACCCTCTTTGATTTTCTTTTTGTGATTCAAAAACTGTCTCATTCTTCCTCCAAAGTTATCTGTGAGAGATCCTGTCCCGTTCGCGACTGAAATTTTCATTTTTTTTACTGTGATTCTTTTAACAACATTTGACCGACATCATTTTATTGTTCAATGGAAAAAAATGTTTATCTTTAATGTTCTTTAATCTACACTGCAGTTTAAATAGGATGATCTCGTCGCGTGTGTAATCAAACTATCCAAAGAGCCGCTGGGATTCAGGTAATATTGAGAAGACTATTAGAAGACGACATAATAAAAACTTCATTTAGAAAAGACGCCAAGCATCTCTGGGTAGATGGTAAGATGGACGTACCCGAGGCATCTTCCAGAGCAACAGTTCTCCTCTCCAAAGTCGTCGCACATCAGCAGGTTGTCACGGCTGCGAGCTCTCGGGCTGTCGCTGAAACCTGCATGCTGGTTGTTACTATGACCCGCTGGCGGTCGGTGGTTCATCCTGGAGACAAAGATATCTTCGATGGAGGCTCTGCTCCAGGCCCTTATGAGCCAGCAATCAACTCTCTCTCTCTCTCTCTCTCTCTCTCTCTCTCTCTCCCTCTGTCTGCTTGAGAAAGAATGCATGCTCAGCCCTCTCAATACTTTTATTTACAAGACACAGTGAACTTTACAGATGTGGAGGGCAGCGCTGTGTTATGACTGAACACACAGAAGGCTTGTAGTGGTTATTTTCTACTGAAATGTCTATTTTTTGTTACAGCTGGATGTGGAATCTGGAGGCCGACTCTGCGTCAAAGATGATCAGCAGGAGCACAAACATCCTTTAAAGATGGGCCAAAAGTTTTCATACTCTGTAGTGCATTTCCATTTAAAAAATGTTCATGCACACACACGCGTGCGTGCGTGCGTGTGTGTGTGTTTTGCATGAGAAATAACTGATCGTTGATGAACAGCAGATGAGATTCCTCAGGGTTTAAATTCCCAGGAGACTTTGCTTCCTGTGTGCTCCCACTCGCCAATGAGGACAGCATCTTGTGGGAAAACTACTAACCGTTTTACACATGCACACACGCGCGCGTGCGCGTGTGAAGGCGCGTGTACAAATTTCTAGAGATAGACCTCAACCCCAACACTCCCCTAAAACCTCAACCAGTCTGGACCTTCAGACAGACCTTCAGGGAGGTGAGGACCGGCTAAAGTGTTATCATTTTCTAAAAATGTCCCTTGCAGATGAAAAACATCTTCTTGTTCCCACTAGAATGTAAAAGAACACACACACTGATGCTTCAGATTTGAAACATTCAAAAATCTGATAAAGCCTTTGCCTTTGATGTGTGACCATGGTGGGAAAAAAGGCCTTTTAAGGCCTTGCTCCACAGGAAAAGTCAGTTTGGACACTTGGGATGTAAGAGCAGCATATTTTATGGGAAGGATGGCAGTGAAGGGGTATAAACCCTGACAAATGTCACCCATGCAGTTTTTGTTAAACATTCTTGCTCAGAGCAGAACAGAGCAAAGCTGCGGGTGTAAACACTGTCATCTCCAACATACACACTCCTATTTGGGGTGGGGGGAGACACTGAGCACCTTGATAGACCATTTCTGAGTGTGGGGGTGGATTCCCCACTGACGGCGTGCATGCCGGACCACACAACAAGCCAGTTACCGCAGTGTTATCATCACCATCAGTGATAGTAAAACACACACACACACACACATACGAAGGTGGGGCTCCGGGGATTTGCCTGGAGAACTAGCTGGACTCCCAACCTGGAATTTTAGAAAAACAATACTGTGATATATTACAGCTATTTTATACTACACATAAAACAATAAACAAGTTCCAGTCATGACCTGTTCTCCCAAACATGGGATTTAAATGTCAGCGTTTTTCCAGGAAGCATGTGAAAGCTCCGTTCCCTGGAGAGCTTCAGTGGAAACATTTTATAGCAATATTTTGCAGTTAAGGTGTGCACGGTGGCTATTTTCATAGCGTGAAGGAGAAACACTGACTGCACACTAGTGCAATAAAAATACCCCAAAAGTTGAACATTAAGGTGTAAAACAACATTAAAAAATTAATACTAATGCAATTTAAGAAACAGATACACTGTAGCAATAAATATACTTTATTATTTAGGTAAAAGTAAATTAACTGTACATGCTATTACACAGTTTGCATTTAAAAAATTACACACTGAATGCTTGTCATTCTCCCCAGTTACCAGTTATTTTAAGTACTTTTTTTAAAGTTTAAATCAAGTGTTTGGTTTACTCCTCCCCATTTATTCAAGAAGAGTTCTGTAGTTTATTTTCTTTCTTTCTGCTGCTCCTGGTCAGTTATTTGTCAGGATCCTCCTGATCTTCATGGTGACAGACTTGATGAGGTGCGGGCTGCCGTTCTGCCTCCACGTGTCCCACAGGATGTGTGTTCTCAGCGGCTGCTTCTGCCCCTCGTCCTCCGGAGAGCCGTTTAGGTTGGCCAGGCCGCACTGGTTGAACCACCAGCCCGTCTGGTTGTGCAGACCGCTGCAGCTTTCCACGGTGCGGTTGTGGATGAAGCAGGAGGGATTGCAGCCGTCGCTGTCCACGTCCAGGGCGCTGAACGGCGCCGTGTCCTGGTTCTGCTCCTGCTCGTAGCCGCGGAAAGCATCTCCTGTTTGAACCAGCACAAGTTGCGGGATTCATTTTTAGTAACAGAAAAAGCATGAGAGACAGAAGAAATGGCTTTTTCTTTGTTGTGAGTTCAATCCAGTCACGTCTGTAGTCCTGTGGAAGCTACTGAGTGGACTGATAGCCAACATTCTATGGACTACAATACTAAAAATATGTTTTGGGTTTTTTTTCCTGAAGATTTCAGGGTTTAAAGTGTTAACTGTTACCAGCACTGCCTGCATATCTGCCCAGGTGGATACTGAAGAAGTCGGTTTCATTTCCCAGGTGGAAATCGTCATATGACGCATAAGAGCTCATGTCGTGGCTGGAGACCAGAGCCACGTGGAGCTGGAAGCGGGCGTCCTTCTGATTCACGATATGAAACACCTTCTTCAGCCCTAACCAGTGTTCTCCTGCAAACCAGGAGAATTCCGGTTAGAAATAAATTAATTACAACAATACACACATTTACAAGAAAACCAGCGGTTTTGGGTCCGTCACCCCTTATCAGGTCGACCCTCTTGACCCTCCCGCTGCGTCACTCAGTCTCATACCTGCCAGGTTCCCGAAGCCATCGGCGTAATCGGCCCAGGGCCGTTTGAAGTCAGTCAGTCCGTCCGTCCTCCGCTGCACCACTGTCCATCCTCCTCCCATGTAGTCCATCTCACAGAAAACCTGGCAGCACGTTTGAGCAGTTAAGAAGATCTGAGCGGTGGTCGGGCGACTGTGGCTGACCAGAGTTACCTCGAACGAAGCATCCGTATTGTCTGGGTGGATGATATAAATACCGCTGGGGATCTTGGGGACCACTGACATCAGGTTATCCTTAATGTCGCTGCAGTCCCGCCCTTTTTGAAACAAACACGCACGCTGTCACCCTAGAAAGTTACAGAGTTTCCCTCACGTAAACCTTCGTGTGCTGTGTGCTCGCAGACTCTGGGAGGGGTTGGTGTGTTTTTTTACTGATTTTGCCCCACTGCCTGGAGGAAAAACACCTCCCTGAGTAGCGATAAGGACTCTGGAACTCTGCCATTGAATGCAGGCAGCAACTTCAGAGAAATCAACTCCAAGGTAGGTTTGTGGTCTGTGTGCGTTACCGTGGGACTGCACAGGTTTGATGGAGTACATCTCGGTGTTGCTCCTCTGAACCTCAGAGCTCAGCGTTTGCACTTTGGTCATCAGCTCAGTAACCTGAAAACGGAAAACTGCTGCCAGCTAATCGGATGCTTTTAAACTGTCACCAAGACGATGAGCAGACGAACCGCTCCTCACCTGACTGCTGAGGACGTCCAAGGCTCTCTGCTGCTCCTCCATCACATCCCGAATGAGCTTCCTGGTGCTGCGGCCAAACAGCAACAGAGATTGCTGTAGCTGGGCTGCACACACACACACACACACACACACACACACACACACACACTAAACAAATACCCAGTGATAACAGGACCAGTAAGAGAAACTAGTATTACCACAGATGGAGTGTTTTTCATCTTGCAAGAGTTTGACGGTGACATCACACGGAATGGCGCATGTGCCCCAACCTTTGACCCCTCCAGAACGTTTTGGGTCTCTGGCAGGAGCGTCAGAGAGTTCCTCGTTGATTTCTTCTGACTGGTTAAAAACTTTGCCATTTTCTGCGACCTGGTAATGAAGAACGGAATTCCTTTTGTTTGAATCAGAATTGAAAGTTTAAATCAGTAAGTCTGGGTGCCAAATCCTGCTGGTCAACTTTACAAACATGCATGTCCACAGTTTGCTCAAGCAACAGCCTGCACTCAGTGTCTCCTCAGGTACGACAGTCAAGTCCAGTTCAGCGGTTCTGAAGATGTTAACTCTGCTACTCATTCCACAAAAGTAACGCGTTTAAGAAGGTTTACCTCGACGGGTTATTGTTAAAAATACTGCTAAAGGTTTTGTTATAAATCAGCATCAAACTATGACAAAAAAAGTATGAAACTGCCAAAAAAAGAAAGAAAAAAACCACACACAGTTCAGAATGCTGTCTAAACAGTCAGAGCCGTCAGAGCAGGCTGACTACATCAGCAGGTCATGAGGCAGCTGATAAACATCTGGATTTTTTTAATATGCCTTTGACGTGGAGCAGATCCCCAAACACTGGTCCTTTTTAAAAATTCCTGATGTTAAGGTACAAAGTTGAGGTGTGTGAGCGTTAGGTTTGGAGGCTCATACATACTGTGGAGTAGAGCAGTCGGGACAGGAGCAGCAGAAGGAAGGCTGAGGTCCACATCATGTCAGGTTCCCTCTTTTTGTGAGTGCTCCTCAGAGGAGTTTGGGGGGCTGAGCTCCGTCACCGGCAGCCACTCCTTCAGTCCTGCTTCATTTTTCCACAGAGTCTGCTTTTTCCCCCTCATCCTGCCTCGTCATCTCCTCTTCTTCGTCTCATTTCCCCTCATACCCTCTCCTCATCAGCTTGCTCCCAGCCCCCATCTGTCATCCACACATGTTTCTTGTCCATGGCCTCAAAGACTGGCCGTGTTCCTGACAAGCAGTTGCCTTATTTTGGATTTCTATTCTAGTTATCAGGTTTTATCCTGTCACCAGCATAGAAAACAGACAGTCAGGATGTAAATAGAAAGCTGGCTAAAATGTAAGAAACCGGTGCCATTGGCTGGGAGCTCCAGCTAAAGGTTGTGGTGACAGCGGGAAGCCTCTTGCTCTCATATTTTCTTCCACTACACCCCTGACAACTGACTCACACATCTAAAAGCAGCTCCCTGCAGGGTCAGACCAATTACTCCTTTTAACTGGCCTGTCAAGCAGTCAGAAAGTGAAAAGCGATAAAGCGCAATGGCACACATTCCAGGTGGGGTCCAGCTGGATGGCTGTTACTTCCTGGAAAACCTTTTTTTTTTTTTTTTTTTTTTGCTGTGAGAGCTATAGAAAAGATTTGGGGTTGTTCTGTACTCGTGTGTATTTACAGCCATGGTCAGTAAGAGGAATGTGTGAAGCCTATGGGGCCCCTGCATACATCCTCTATACGCTTGTAAAGCAGACCCGCATGTGCAGAACACCTTCACTCCTCATGAATATCAAGCGTCTGTTGTACACGATTACATTAAATATATTGTCAGACGTTGAATATAATATGCCTTTGTAGTTTAAAACATTAGCCTAATAATATTTTGTATTTAGATGCTTCTTGTTCCTACAGTTTGTTTAGGATTTTAATATTCATTATTATTACACTCAATGTGCATTTTGTGGAGGAGTGTCTTGGAGGGCTTAGACTGACAACATTATTAAAAGGGGCGTTATGGAGGACGCGTTCACGTCTACCTCTCTTTACTTTCGCCACTTGGTGGTACCAAATGCAAAACAACGGACGTTATTGACAACACGTTATAAAATTCTTCACGCGTCAAACAGAATAGTGGAAAAGTTGAGCCGTGACACAGCTTTAGTACAAAAATTCTACTCTATCCCAACAAAAAAAAAAACAACAACAAAATTTAGTGTTTAGAAAGCAGAATGTGATCTGATTCGTTTTTAAGCAGAGATGGGAGACATTGTGACTTGTCGCCCCAGTGTAATTGTAAATTCTGGCTGCGTTCGCCACTTGATGGTGCTGAACGCCAAACGGCGGACGTTATTGAGAGCACAGTATAATTTATCTACGCAGCGAATACCGGGGTTTATGTTTGTGTCTGCGTGTGTTCAGTTCTTTCCGCTGAGAAGCCTGGTGGCCTGTGGATGGAAGCGGACGTATTTGAGAGCATGGCGCTGATGAGCTACCATAGCGACGCAGGTCCAGTGTACAGTGGAGAAAACTGCTACTCCATCCCGACATAAGCAACACAAATGTACCAGGGAGACAAGTGTGAAAAGGCAAGTGTATTTGTGAACAATGGCTGCAGTGTTGGGTTGGGGCTGGCCAGTTCCAGCCAGCTCCAATAAATGCCAAAGAGCGGACGTTGTTGAGAACATGGTCTGGGTTTTTTAACAGGATGTTGCGGCTGCGGGCGGGTGCTGCCACCTAGAGTCCACTCCCCTTTACTACACCACCGTCGCGGGCTCGGCGACGCCTGCAGATGGTTACGTCATCGATTTCTTTCTGGTTTTATCGACACTGTAAATAAATGTGATGGGTAGAAAATCCTTTTCAAGACATGATCAATAATTGTCTTGTAAACGTTCGATGGCGATGACAGAATGCCGTTGAAAGAAAAACTGTATAAGCCTTGTTTTGAATTTTACTTATGGCTCTTGTAACAACTGAAGGACCAGAAGATATTATGTCTTTATTTATTATTTAGAATTATTTTTATGCTACCGGACTTGCAGGAAGTATACGGGTGTCTCGTTTTGTTTTGTTTTTTCTTGTTTCTTTGGGCTATTGAACACAGGAAGGCATCGTCTTCTTTACATGGGTAACATGTTGGACTTGACTCAGCGTTTCTCTCCTGTCTTTGCTTTTTCTAAGAAATCAACCCTCTATCAACACAAGTGGTCTCTTTATTTTACAACCTAGTTACATGAGAGTCTTTGAGCTCTTCTAGGACCCTGATGTTCACGTTAGGGACTGTAGTGGGTGTTCCCCAAATAAAAGCCCTTGCCGGGAGTTGAACCAGCGGAGCCCCGGGTGGAGCTGCGCATGGCTTCCACCAGAAGGCAGCGCACGCGCCTGTGCGCGGACAAACAGGCTCCAGCTGGGTTGGCCTCATCAGGGGCGGATGTTTTCTCAGTGCAACTTCCCAATATCCCCTCCCCAACCCCCACCACAGGGGGAAAAAGTCTCAGACCAGACCAAGAGTCGGAAAAATGCCCCCCAAGCCCCACTGCTGCTCTCGCGTTAACGATCTCTGGTTCCAACTTCGGACCAGACGAACCAAAAACTGGAGCCAGCGTTTTCAGTGAAGAGTTCATCGCAATCCTCGACATTTTCCCGATAGTTTCCAGGGCTGGGAGTCCTCTCTTTAGCACACAGGCAAATATAAGGCGACTTAATAACTTGTTTTGCTGGTGCTGGTGGTTTACGGCCGTCCTGGGAGTGAAGTATTTCCCCCCGCAACTGCGGCGGCTTTAAACCAGCAACCCCGCCCCTCCGCGCTATCACATGAATCTGGACGGCGCTGTGGACGTGAAAAAAGTTTGGAAGTCTCGCTGGAATCACTTTTCTCCAAGTGCTTTCACGTGTATTTGTTTTTTTAGAAGCCTCTTCACTCGTTTTCCCCGCCGGAGGCTGCATCGGAGCTCGGCGTCGGCCCGGCCGTGCGTTTTTTCCCAGGCTGTGATTTCTTCAGTTTCTTGTTTCCCTGCAGGAATACAGACACGGGGGGGGAGAGAGAGAGAGAGGGAGAGAGAGAGAGAGAGAGAAGGGGGAAACGGTCTGTCTGCTTAAAGGTATGTGGGAGGCATGTAACTTCTACAATGCTTGCACTTATTTCTGACAGCGAAGCCGCTTTTAAATGGCTCTTCTTCGTCTTTCGTGCGCGGGGACCGCTGTTCTTCCCGCAGTCGATCAAATCCCTGAGATGTTACGGCACCAAACAGACACGCAAGGACACAAAAGTTCATAAGGGGGGCTGGTGGGGGGGCTGGCGGGGGCACGAATGGTAAACAAATCCAATGGAAGGCGCAGCGCTCCGGCGTCCCCCTGTAACGCGCCTCGACTTTCTGCCTTTTTCCCCCGTTTCTGTGTGTCAAATGTAGTTTTTTAGCGGTGACACCGAACTTTGGCGACATGGACGCGCACCACGGCGCGCCTCCGGCCGGGCAGCAGATCGTGCACGTCCGCGGGGACTCGCAGACGGAGCTGGAGGCCCTCTTCAGCGCCGTGATGAACCCCAGCAAGGCGGCCCGGCAGCCGTCGTCTCTGCCCATGAGGATGAGGAAGCTGCCCGACTCCTTCTTCAGGCAGCCGGATTCCCGGGGCCACTCCAGAAAAGTAGGCCCCCCCGACGAATACACCTCTGCCTGCAGCCACACGGGGAAATCCAGCCGTAGCTCTCAGATCTTCCCGTTGGGTTTGTCCACGTTGCTCCAGCAGGATAGACCCAGCTTAAATGAGTCCAACGCATTTCTCCTAAACGGTGTGTTTTACACGTGAAAAAATGATCAAAGTTAGGTCAAATAAGTTTTAAAAAAGAGATTAATAAATGGTGCATCAGCAACAAAAAACCTTCAGTAGGAATTAGAATAGAATGAATCATGAATCCAGGTGCGTGTTTTTACTCAGAAAGGAATCTATGAATCCATTAATTCCGGCAAAAAGACAGAAACCCATCAATGAATTAATTCTTTCCGCACCAGCAGGACCGAGTTCAAGTCGACAGATTCGTTTTTTAACTTTACCTTTAGAAAACATATGCGCTGACTCCTGGCAATTAAAATAAAAACTCTTAATTACGAATGATCTGATATCTGTGCACAAACCTTTTAATATTGTGTAGCAGATTTGTCTCAGTTTTGGCATTTATAAAAAAAAAAGAATTAGTTGGTAATAATAAAAAACATAGCCAGGTCTTATCACATGACATTATTCCAGGATGGATCAACTGAAACTTTACATTTTTTGTTAGGATCCAATTTGTGTTCAGGAAAATGGCAGTCATCGTTAATCATGGCTGCAGAGTACTAAACAGAATGGGTAAGAAAATCCAGAAATGAACAGTATAAAAATGCAGATCTGGTCCAGATGACCGACCTGAGATCGCTGTAGCTCTGCTAGAAGCTGTTTAATGTTGTGGTTTCCCTAATGAGTCTGGAACACTGTGGCTCCATTTCATCATGTTTGCGGTAACAGTTTTTGTTTCCTATGGCAGAATTGACGATGTAAAGGTGGGAAAAAGGCTCCTGAACTGTCAGTTACCTCATGTTTACTAGATAAGTAAACTAAGATAACTGTAGCCTCTACGTCCATGACAACGGTAATATCAGAGTTTCACATTTTTTTCCAGCTTTATTCTGATGTTCGTGTGACTCAGAGCTGGTATCAGTTCACGTCTTCGGTTTTGGCTTTATTATCTGCTCGGGCTGCTGGTAGACTCATCTCTGCCGTCGCTCTTAACCCTGCTCGTTTCTCGTCAGGCCAGTTCCGACGGAGGCGTGTGCAACTCTCTCACCCCTCACCACATCCGCGCCCACTCCTCCCCTGCCTCCCTGCCAGTCAACTCGCTCTCCAGCCAGGCCCCAGACGTAGCAGCGACACCCATCATCCCTGATGATGTGCCGCTGCCCCACGGCTGGGAAATGGCCAAAACACCTACTGGCCAACGTTACTTTCTCAAGTAAGATTGCGCAGGAGTCTGAAGCGCCACACTGAAGGTTATCTGAAGCTCTATTTTTACCTGTGTACTCTTATTTTACTTAAAATGAGGGAAATTGCAGAGCGCCGACAAGCACTCCCTTTAGTTTTCTTTCCAGAGTCTCTTCACGATCCCATTTTAAGGCTGCTAAATAAGACAAGAATTAAAAGTCAAGGGAAAACAAGCCGCGCTCACAACAGCGGCGCTCTGACTAATCAGTTGCAGGCAAACAGAGAATGTTCCAACGGGTTTTGCAACCGGTGTGGTTTCAGTCGGTTTCATTCATGAGCACACACGGCCTGTCAGCTTGCTCGCCCGCCTGTCAAAGGCCAGGGCAGCGCCAGCCCTGACGCCCGGCTCTAGGGTGCAGATGCACACGCACATCTGGTAGTACAGGTCGAGCAGGTCCGAGGCCAAGGGCGCCGAGTGCTTCCCATCCGTCAGGCTGCCGTGATGTCACAGATGCAGATATGTTCAGACTTGTCGTGTGTTCGCAGCCACCTGGATAAAACAACCACTTGGCACGACCCCAGGATCGCACAGCTCCAGTCGGCCGCAGCCCAGCGACCGATCGCCAGCACCCCGGTCCACACACACTCCCTCAGCAACCCGGCACAGCCCACCACGCAACCCCAAAACAGCATCAGCCCAGAGCCAGGTATCGTTCTCACTCTTCCACCCCCTCATTATAATCCAGTTTGTTTGTAAAGCTCAGACCTGCTTTTCAGAGTTCAGCCTCAGCAGCAGTAGGACGAGTCTGGGTGTGGTTTCTCAGGGATTCCCTTTTGGTCATGGGGAAAAAAAATCCGTAAAAAGAAATCATTGCTATTTATATTATCAAGAAAGAAGGTTATTTAAATGATATTTTTATGATTTTTTTTTAAATTTGTTGTGTCTAGATTTAAAATTATTACAGTAATTCAATTAACTTACAGCAAAGGTGAGGTAAACGGGCCATAAAAAGTCCATCTCTGGGCATTTTATTAATAAGTAATTAAATGCGTGCATTCTTTTAGGATGTTTAATCTAATATTTCTATTAGTTGTGATGTAGTTTGGTGGTGATGTAGGTGATCTTTCTGTCGCAGATGGCAGCATCATAGACGTCGTAGACGTCGTAGACTCCAGGAGTCAGTGAAGGCAGCGGTTTTGTGGTGTTTGCTGCCCCCCTGTGGCCAAACCTGTCTGCACCTTTACTGTTAATCAACAAGGGATAAAAAAGACTTTGCTGGCTCTTCCCCACTTTCCTTTATGAAAGTATCAGTAATGTGAGCGCCTCATGTCAGTGCATCACGGTGGCATATTGCCATGTCCTCCTGGTGTGTGTGTGTGTGTGTGTGTGTCCATACACACTTACACACTTTCATCATTGTGCTGTCCTTCAGCTTTTCTTTTGGCTGTTAGTCATTTGAAATCTTCATGTATCCGTGTTTTCCATCTTGCTTCTGCTATCATGACACAAATGGCAGCAGAAGTGTGTGTAGAAGATTCCCAGGCTTACTGAGCGGACACGTTTAAATCCAGACGAGAACATGAGCTAGAAGCCACACAGACACGGGCCAGATTCTAATTTGTACTCTCCATGCACTCCATCCATCATTTGCCTTCTCACTGTGTACTTTCACTGCTATTCAGGTCCGCTACCTGAAGGCTGGGAGCAGGCTGTGACAGCAGATGGAGAGGTGTACTACATCGATCACATAAATAAGACCACCACATGGGTCGACCCGCGTCTAGGTAGCACACTGTCAAATTTGTGTCTCCTGAATTGACCAATCTTTTTAATATATATATACCTTTTTTTTTTTGGTTTTCTATTGTCCATTCCCACACTTTTGGCTATGAAAGTAAGAGAGATCGCAAAGTTTTGACTTTTTCTATCTCATAGATGTCAATTAGAGAAACGTTTGTCCCCAGCAGAAGTGTTTTCCAAATCATGAATAAGTCTTTGTGATGTGATTTGTTTGTTGCAGCCCAGAAGATGAACCCGAACATTCTTGGCTTGGCGCTGCAGCAGAGGCAGGAAAAGGAAAGGATGAGGCAACAGCAAGGCCTCCCCCCACAACTCCCCCCACAGGTCAGTGTCCCGGTATCGGCAGAGCCGTGGGAGCGCCGGCCTGATCGTTCAAACACGGCTGAGTCGTTTTGCGGTGTGTGTCTGTGCGTGTTAGGAGGCAGCGGGAAGAAACCAGATGCCCGGAGGGCTGGACCATGACAGGAACGCACAGATGCTCGTCCCACCCCTGGATGTCAGGATCAGAGCTCCCAACCACGAACCCACACTAAACGGGTGAGTTTGTCCTTCTGTGTTGCTGGGACAGAGTGTGTGGGGGGGGGGGGGGCCCTGTCTGATTGCCCTTCTGGTTGTGATTCCTGCTGGCAGCTTCGGCTCCTCTAACCTCCGTGACCAGCTTGTGATCGTTCTTTTGCAGAGCCCACTCACGCAACGAGAGCACAGACAGCGGCCTGAGCGTCACAGCCTGCCCCGCACGTCCGACCACATGCTGAGCTCTGTGGATCACATGGATACCGGTAATGTGTTGTACATTTTCCACGAGGCTTTTAGCAAAAAGCAAAACAGCTTTGCATTTGGGACAAAAAAAAATCCGTTGAGTCAATTTCATTCTTCTCGCTTGGTGCCTTCAGGTGATTCCGGTGACGCCTCCTCCATGACCTTGCAGGAGTCCATGCCCGTGCTGCCCATGTCTGAGGGCGAGGAGCTCATCCCCTGCATCCCGGAGGGTCTGGGTTCAGACCTCCTGATGGACATGGAAACGGTTCTCTCTGGGTCACACATGGACAGAGACAGCCTGCTCACCTGGCTATAGGCGACCTGCCTCCTGAGATACGGTGAGACGTGAAGTCGCTGCCGCTGAAACTTCTGCAGAGATTTTTTTTTTTGGCTTCAGAAATGGTACAGAAGAGCATTACTGAGAGGAGGCGCCACTGTTGTGTGACGGATACCTAACAAATACTCACTCTTTGAGGAACAAATCCCCGAATCCTAAAGATGCCAGTAAGCTGCTGGCGTTTATTTGACCTTCTCTTATGGAGCGACCATATTTTTAGAGACAATCCTTCTCTGTTTTAGCCATCACTACACCTGGATAATCATATCTGCAGCATTAATTAAAAAAACACACTACGTGGAGTCGTTGAAGTTTGCACCTAGCAATTGTGATCAAAAATGTGTTAAAAAACATTAAAATATGTTCTAAATATATTAAATATTAACAGAAAAAAGTAATATTCCCTCTACTTCTATTGCTTGTGGGGTAATATGTACTGTTACTACCTCAGCGAGCCTTATAGTTTCAGTTTTTACATTCACTGACGTCAAAAAGACAACAGGCCTCTAATCATTCATGTCAGTCAACACATGTTGGTTACATGAAGATCCCCCCCCAAAAAAAAAACAACAACCTCACACTACAAAATGCAGGCAGATATAAACACTAACATTCAGCTCTGGATGCAGCCGATTTAGGAGCTCATGGCAGTTTTCAAACCCATCTGAATGTGGACTTTTGAATTAAAGAAGATAAGCTACATCTTTAGTGAAGAGAGAATTTACAGCTACAGACCAGTTTGACCATGGAGAAGCCTGTAAATGTACAGTAGCTTTTGATTTTTTTGGAGCATATTAAGTGTGTTTTTACAGTGAAGATGTCCACTCCATCATTGTGTCCACTCCAGCTTCAGTGGTGATGCTGAAACGCAGCAGTTTGCAGGAGCTTTTCAGCGCAGATGCAGTGTTTAGTAGCTTTATATTTGAATATTGTGATTATTATTTTTCTGTTTAATAAACCTGCCGGGTTTCGACCTTCTGAACAACTCACAGTACGTTAGTGGCATTGAATATTTGGTGTCCTTATAGAGAAACATACAAAGCCAATTTCAGCTGCAAACCTTCCCATATTGCTGTGCATTTAATTTCTATGCGGTGCAGGGTTAAAAGAACCTTTATTGTCTTTTATTGAATTACTTTTTTTGTTTTGTTTTGTTTTTAAACTGTTAATCCTGGTCTGTCACCTACACAGCAGTGTCCTGGCTTCTGCCTGCGTGTGGTTAATGACAAACTATGCCGAGATTTTGTCCAGATAATGAATTTATTTGGGGGAAAAAAGACTGCCCCTTTTAAAATGTGATGACAAAACATGGTGTGTTCAATTTAATGTAAGTAACTTTTAAATCTTTCATGCCTTTACAAATATTTGGCCCGTAAAGTCCAGAAAGAACTAAGGAGGCTATTAAATGTCCCGTTTTCCTCTAAATTAACCAAAATAATAACCAAGAAGGTTCTGTATCTGTGCTTAAAAGAGATTATTGCCACCAGGGAGCTCTTCTGGTGTCAAGCGGTGTGCTGCAGACATTCTCGCAGATGCTGTGGTGCTTTGTGTTCTAGCTGCAAGTGCTGCCCGGTGCTCTGACCCTGAAGGCGATCTTCAACGTGGAGGCGTCTTTAAGTCTCCACGCGTAGTTAAACCACATTATCATTATGTAATCTTTTTATACGCCGGGTTGTTTTAAACTGTGCATTTCTTCCAACCAGAAATCTTTTTATATGTACAATACATTATGGGTAAAATATGTTACAAATGGATACAAACGTAAGATGCCACATCCCAAAATGAAGACCTACATCACTTACTTTTCATACATGTACTGCAACACACTACCTAGCCTATTTATCTTAGCATGCATGACACTTGCTGAGTATTTTACATTATTCAAATGTTTATTATCATATTTAGAGAGTTTGGAGGCAATCAGAATTGTTTTATACCTTTTTTTTATGCATGTGCTTAACATAAATATATTTCTTCTTACTTTCACTGTAATCATTTTAAAGGACTTTCTTGTTAATAAACTTAAATATTCATCATTTGGCGTGTGGTCTTGTGCCATATGGTTGCCTCGTTCATTTATGTCATCTTTTGTTCTTTCTATTTTAAAATACGTCTCTGTTGCTGTTTCACTTTTAGACACACTCATTTTGCTCGGAAATGTATTTATAAAAATCTTACGGGGACTTTTCAGGCAATATGCAGATCTGCTAAAAGAAAAATCCCATATAAGCTAAGGCAAAATGCAGCGGCTCGGAGGCCATTAAAACCTAAACCGTACAAATAACATCGTGACTCCATTTAATTGCAACAAGAATTTAATGTAAGTATTGTATCTTTTTATCGTGTTTCTCTGTAGTATATGATACGTTGTTTTTGTTTTAACCTTGTAGATTCACAGGGAGAGATGTGATCTTTTAATTTAGGTTTAAAAAAAACAACAACAAACAAATGGTAGAGAATACGTTAACATTCGGTTCAAACTATCCAGCGTGGGCTTGGAAATCCATTACATCATACGCGGCACATTGCGATTGTGGTAAAATGTTGTTGTAGAGGGAAAAGGGCAAAAGATAGCACGTTGTAGTAAACCTGTTTTCTTCGGGGTCTAAAAATTTTGGCTTTTTGTCTCGTTTTGTTTTCTTTTTTGTTCCATTTTCGTTTCGTTGAAAACCGGAAGCAGCGGCTAAGCTTCTATCGCCGAGAAGCTTCAGGACAAAATCGGGACTTTCCGGGGCGGCTGACTCACAAAACCGGTTAGTAACGCTCGACTGTCTGTTGTTGTGTTTTTATAGTTTAACACGATAGTTTTTGTGCGAGCCGTGAGAAAGAATTACCCAAAAGTATTGTTTGATGTGTTAGCGCTAGCATACAGTAGCTCTGTTGAGCGAACGTTCACCTAACATTTTATGCTACGTAGTGTCCTAAACCCTAAATACTAACTAACCTAAACGTTTTCTACCGAATTTAAAATGGCTGCTAAATAGATGTTACATATTAATCGACTCAAATAAAGTTGGCTACAGCAATATTTACGTAACTGGGCTAAACCAGGAAGTAGCTGCGGAAAGTACCCGGGCTATCACGAGTACCCAGCCGTCAGCGTCTACCTTTACACACGGACTGAACATCGAGATATCGACGCAAAATGTTCGTTTCGTTCTCCAAACATTGATGTCATTCTTTGCTCGGGAAAAACAGAGAATGCCATCATGTCATTGGACTGATCGATCCCGTCTTTATCTGATTGACTTGGAACCAGGTCTGGGACCAACCAGTTCTGGGACCAGCCTTTGGTCTGGAACCAACCAGGTCTGGGACCAGCCTTTAGTCTGGGACCAACCAGTTCTGGGACCAGCCTTTGGTCTGGTGCAGGAATGGAAGGCTCATCGACGATCAAAGTATCCGCGTGGCTTTGATCTTTAACCGAATTTGCAGGAAATGTGCAAATGATAGCTGCGCTGTGATAATAGACATGTTTATTTTAAATTTGCTACGCGTAATTGGATCAATCAAACTTCTTGACTTTCTCTTCAGTGTCTCTATGTGAGAAAGGAGACCCTGGCTTTTTGCTTCCAGCCCTCTTCGAAGGACTTTTACCTTTCATTTTGCTCTGCTTTGACACAAAGATGGAAACGCTGGTCCAACTCAAAAACAACCCTTTTTTGATGGGGCTGTGTCGCAACTGTCCTCCACCTGACCTGCAGTATGATAACTCCTCCGGTAAGTCCCAATTTAATTGTTTAATTGTTCCTGTTTTTTTTTTTCTCACACTCTGAGCTCTTAGTTGAAAGCAGTAATGATCTATTTTTGTTACCAGAGCTCTATCGCATCTCTACCTTCGCTCGATTCCCAAGCTCGGGGGTGACCGAGCGCAGCCTCGCCAGGGCCGGTTGGTTCTACACAGGCGTGGGCGACCGCGTGCAGTGTTTCAAGTGCAACGTGACAGCAGAGGGCTGGCAGGCTGGGGACTGTCCGACAGAGAAACACAGACAGCTTTCTCCGTCATGCACCTTCATCCAGAGCCTTCCATCCACATCCAACCTGCTCTCCTCCTCACACTCCGCCTTCTCCCCACTTCGTATTGCCCCAGCTATTCCAGTAAGACCAACAAGAAGCTTTTATTTGTTACCTAATACTTATTTTCCACCTATTACTTGTTTTTCTGCTTTTCCTTCTAGCTCTCCGGTGCAGGGCCAGCTGTTCCCAACCCATCAGCAAACCCAGGCGAAGAGCCAGTGGGTTACCTGAACATGGGCTTCTCGGCACCACCCCCCTCCAGCCCACTTGGTTCTCGTGGCGTGGAGGATATGTCCCACCAGAGACCAACATGTCACAATCCCAACATGCGCAGAGAGCAAGACCGCTTGGACTCCTTCCACTCCTGGACTCTCACCATCATAACCCCCGCCGAGCTCGCCAAGGCAGGCTTCTACTACCTCAGCCAGGGGGACAGAGTGGCCTGCTTCAGCTGTGGAGGGCAGGTGTGTATCCCCACAAGGAGTACCTGGCTGCGTTTCTTTTCTTTTTTTTTTTTCTACAGATGGCAACATTCCAGTTTGTGTTTGCAGTTAAATAACTGGGAGCCGGGTGACAGAGCCATGTCCGAGCATCAGAGGCACTATCCGAACTGTCGTTTTGTGCGCGGGGACAGAGCCGACAACATATCGCTGGCCGGAGCGGTTCCTGGAGGGTTGACTTCTCAGCTGTCCGGGGGAGTTCCCACTCTTAGTAACGTGTCCAACCCTGCCATGCAGCAGAGCGAAGAGAGGCTGCTGACCTTTGTCAACTGGCCATCTCGTATCCCCGTACGGCCCGACCAGCTGGCCAGAGCTGGCTTCTACTATGTAGGTAAGCACTGTTTATTAGGAAGTCAGAGGCGGGCGAGAGATTACGTAGGCCCCCCCGATAGGTTTGATTCAATCACCGGTGTGTATTTTTTCACTTGGACCTTGAAAGTCACGTCCACACTCAGTTGTTTGCGCCCCTGCCCTCCAGGTCGTAATGATGACGTTAAGTGCTTTTGCTGTGATGGCGGCCTGCGGTGCTGGGAGTCGGGCGACGACCCTTGGGTGGAGCACGCTAAATGGTTTCCTCGGTAAATGACACGCGCACTCGCAGTTTATTCACACGTCCAAACCATTTGCTTAGAACATTGTGAATCTTCACACACTTCAGCGCCACTGAATGGATTTTACACACCCAATCAGAATTTTGATTTTGTTTTATATCTTCTGTGGTGGGACAGGTGTGAGTATTTACTCCAGGAGAAAGGACAAGATTTTGTCCATCAAATACAGGCTCGTTTCCCACGGCTGTTTGAGCAGGTCAGTTGAGATTGAATGCAACAAAAGTGAAACCAGTAAAGCTTGAAAAATAACAAATGCAACGATGCCCTAATGCAGTCATTTTAGATTTGGTGCAGATGACCTTCGTATAACCCTTTTTCCCACCAGATTGAGCTTCATTTTTACATTTTCAAACACCTGTGGTCACAAAGAAGGCTGTTTGATATCCTTGTGTTCTTTCCATCAAAAGCTCTTAACAAATGGAGATACCAGCTCCAGAGAATTTGTCGATCCGCCTGGTGAGTTTGAAAAAAGGTCAAAGCAGTGTACTTTTAGAGATTTGTTAAAAATTGATTTGATTGTCTATTTTTTATGGTTTTATTATTTGGCTTATATAAAGGGGGCAACCCCCCAGTTTGACACTCTCCATCCACTTTGTCAGTGGTTCATCTCGGTCCGGGGGAGGAGCGGTCTGAAGATGCCGTCATGATGAACACCCCCGTCATAAAATCTGCCTTGGAGATGGGCTTCGAGCGGAGTCTGGTCAAGCAAACAGTCCAAAGCAAGATCCTGACCAGTGGCGAGAACTACAGAACGGTCCAGGAACTAGTGTCAGACCTGCTGAGTGCTGAGGACCAGAAGCGGGAGGAGGAAAGGGAGATGCTGGCAGAGGCGATGGCGTCAGGTAGAGTTCCCTTACGGATGTCTGAGTTCTACGTCTGCACGAGTGGTTGTCAGTGATCATTAGACCTTTGTTGCTTTAGATGGTTTCACCTTTGTGAAGAGACACCAGGCAGCTCTGATCCAGCGACTGAAGAGTGTCGAGCCAGTGTTGGAACATTTAAGAGAGCAAAATGTGTTATGTGAGTTAACATAATTTATATAACTGATGAATAGCACTAGGTAAATTTCCAGTTGTGTAACTCCTCTCTTGTTCAATGTGCAGCTCACGAGGAATACAGCGGCTTGAAGGCTCAAACATCAGCCCAGCAGCAAACCGCCCGGCTCATAGAGCTCATCCTCACCAAGGGAAACGCTGCAGCAGAGGTCTTTCGGAACTGGATCCAGAAAAACGATGTGCACTTGCTCAGGGATCTTATGGGTATTTTTCCAATGTGCACCAAAGCATTTTGAATATTTGGTTCAATTTTTATGCTAAAGAATGATCTAACAGTGTTTAATTTGACATTTTTAGCCCAGTCAAGTGAGGCCTCGTCACCTAGCCAAGACCTCTCAGGTATTATGAAACAGTGGGAGTGGGAACAGCAGTTTTTAGTTATACAAAACCTGTTTTCATGGCTATTTCCACAAAAAAAAAAATCTTTGAATTTCAAAATATTGTTGTATAAATAATTCTGGATCCTGAACCTTTTCAGACCTACCCATGGAGGAGCAGCTGCGACGCCTGCAGGAGGAGCGTACCTGTAAGGTGTGTATGGATAAAGAAGTAAACATCGTCTTCATCCCGTGCGGACATCTGGTGGTGTGCAAAGAATGCGCGCCGTCGTTAAGGAAGTGCCCGATCTGCAGAGGCCTGGTGAAAGGCACAGTACGGACCTTCCTCTCATAACTGAGCCCCCAGGATGGTTGCTGGAAACCGTAAACATAAAAGCTTGTTTCCAATCTGAAGAGGCCCGACTCCACCTGTAACCAAACCACTCTTGAGAGGGTTTTAGTCAATTTCATTATCCCATCAACTGTTAGAATGTACTAATGAATATTTCAGAATTCTATTTTCAGTCAAACCAGATAGTCTAACCAATTTCATTAACTGCTCTTTTATAACCATTGCTAACACCTAGTGGCCTCCATGTGCTGCTCTTCAGTGAATGTAGAAAATCTTGGTATTAACATCTCGGTATTTGCCACTATAGGGAGTAGTTGTAAGACCACATTTAACAAATAATACCTGCTGTGATCTGTTGTGGCCTTAATAGCGGCTCAGAGCAGTTAAAGCGAACCTAAAATGTTACCTTTCTAAAACATGCCTCTGTAAATAAATCATTTCTAACAAGCCAAAAACCATTTAAATACTTTTCACACCGAGACACTGCCCAAGACTCCCTCCAAACCATTATTTAGTAAACCGAGAAAAGTGGTTCGTCACACTTGTGATCCAGCATTTCAGTGAAAATGAACAAAACGTATGTTGGGCAAAGTTGAATGCATACAAACACATTAACCAGACAACACTAGTTTTAGTTAGTACAAATATTTATTCAAGCCTTTTTTCTGCCAGTTTAGATGATGCCAATCTGTAAAGAAGGAAAACATGTAAATTAGATGGCGTTCATCAAGGCCTAATAAACCAATATCTGAACTATCTGGCATCAGTGGTTCCTTTGATGAATGCATCACATACATTCAGCTATAGTAAAAGTTTGCATCACTTGCACAGGTCTGGCTTCTGAAAGCTAATATCTCGTGTTAACTTGGAAAAGCTTTCACTAAGTCTCACCTTGTTTGCAACATCCAATGCATCATAATCTGGCGCCAGACGAACGTACGCCTTCTTCTCACCGTCAGGCCTGAAAACACAACACAGAAGATCAATTTATGCTTACGCCTGGATGTGTCTACAAGGAGTTGGCACCACACTGGTGTACTTGATAAAATCCTATAGGGAAACATATAATCCAAAAGAACTAGATCATTGTTCCTACCTGATTAAAGTGTTGACTTTTGCAACATCAATATCATACAGCTTCTTGACAGCGTGCTTGATCTGATGTTTGTTTGCCTTGACGTCCACAATGAACACAAGTGTGTTATTGTCCTCTATTTTTTTCATGGCAGACTCTGTAGTCAAGGGGAACTTGATGATAGCATAGTGATCCAACCTAAAGAGGAAGAGATACACATTTAATCTTTATGGTCTCAAACTCCTTTACTTTCTTAACAACAAGTGCTGACATGTTGCAGTCTTTGGTGCATCAGTAGTTAAAATGTGGAATCATTTGTTTCATACTTTGATCGCTATTTACCATCATTTGCACCAGGTCTCTGCCTTTCTTGTGGCTGTCGGTGTAACTTACTTGTTCCTCCGGGGAGCACTTTTGCGAGGGTACTTGGGCTGCCGGCGCAGACGCTGAGTTTTGGGGCGGCGGAAGGTCGGAGAGGTCCTGATCTTCTTCCTCCTCTGGCTGTGCACACCTTTAAGCACAGCCTTTTTGGCCTTCAGGGCCTTTGACTTGGCTTCAGTCTTGGCAGGGACCACTAAAAGAAGGAGACAGCTTTGTTAAAGAAATCTGGATTGCACAAAATGATAGAGTAATAAGGCTGATTTGTGGCAATATCCACATGCGTGTTGAAGACATACAGAAAAGCGTGTAGCAAGGGGCATCATTTAGCATGGCACTTGAAATTACTCCGGTTGGATTAAAGACACATAACATCATATAACACCATATAAACATCACGTTACATCCATTATGCGGCAGACGAAATAACTAGCCATTTAAGTCACGTCATGAACATATTTAGGAATTAAAGCAACGGTCCCGTAAACCAGCTAGCTTTCACGTGTAGCTAATGTTTCCAGTACAGCTTAGCCGTAGACATGAGGCAAGAATTGACGCATCAGTCATATATATGGCCGAGTTGAGACAATTAAAGGCATTACTGCAACAATTGTACCAGAATAATTTAGTAGATCACACGGTCACTGCTACTGTGCTACTGTTAGCCTAGCATCACGTTACCTACAAGCAACATGCCGGAGACGCGGTCTGTTCGCGTTATATTGATCCGGTTCAGTTAAATTTTCAGAGTAATGCCGTCTCGATCATCTTGGCTTTTGCTCCATTATTGTAGAAGCATTACAACTTATACATTTATGGCCAACTGCTAACTTTGATCAGTCTAAAATATGAGATTGACAGACCTTCCTTCTTCGCCTTTGGTGCCATGTTGGGAAAGGAAGACGGAGCGGGGTTTCCTGGGGTATAATGCATGGGCGAGATCTCGCACGTATATCGCGATAGTTAAACTGTCAGCGCACATTATTTAATGGCGTCCGTGTGGGTTCTCATTCATCCAGATCATAGTTATCCAAGTTTATATCTGTGTTCAACTACACTTGTGTAAAGTTTCTTCGAAAACCGCCACAGGCTTGATATTAACGTTATCTAAATGCCCACTTTCTTAGCACATTATTTAATGGCGTCCGTGTGGGTTCTCATTCATCCAGATCATAGTTATCCAAGTTTATATCTGTGTTCAACTACACTTGTGTAAAGTTTCTTCGAAAACCGCCACAGGCTTGATATTAACGTTATCTAAATGCCCACTTTCTTAGCACCGGTTTCGTTAGAATGAATGGTTTGACATAGTTTAATGATTTATCAACCCCAGAGTTGCTGTTTAGGGGAGGCAAACATACAACATACAGTGTATAAAAGGGTTTTTTTTACTATTCTGAGCACAGAATTGTAGAAAAATAACAACAAAGAAGAAAAAATATCCATGTTAATTTTTAGGATCAGCTTGCTGCCTTCATTCCTCTTGTGGTTTATTTTTCTTGATTTTTCTGGTGGATAAAGAAGAACAAATGTTAAACTATTACATAACAGAACTAATAGCAAAAGTAATTATACTGCTCCATGTTTGCATTAGTAAAAGAAATAATTACTTCTTAAACTTGTCTCCAGGTGAACCTGATTCTTTCTTTTGTAATGTTTTGTCTTTTTTTCCTTGCTGCTCTTTCTTTGTTTTATTTTTTTTAACCTTCTGTTGTACTACACTTGTTTGAGATGTGCTTTCTTCTTTCCTCTCTTCCACCCTTGTCATCTGTATTTCTGCTTTCTGTCTTTTATTCGCAGCTTTTCCTTTCTTCTTCATCAAGAAACGAGGAGTGGTGCAAATGGTGCTGCGCTTGGGAGGTTTTTTCTCAAGTCTCCGCTTCACTTTGCTGAATGTAACACAAAACAAATGCTCAGAATCATCTCAAGATAATGAAATTAATCGATAAATTTGTTATCAGTTATTTACCTGTGTATCTTCTTGAAGCCTGTTATGTAGTCAGGCACAGGACAACCAGCTTGCTTGATGACATTAGCGATGCTGAATTTGAATAAATAAATAAATCTTATAAATGGTTTTACATCAAGAAATCTAAAATTACCTGAATTTCTGGGGTCCAAAGCCCTATGGTATGGTATTACTAATGTGCATGTACCTGCGCAGCAACGGTTTGTCATTTTCTGTGAAGAAGGTGATGGCCTTTCCTCTATGTCCAGCTCTACCGGTTCGACCTTTGGAACAAAGGTAAAATAACAGAAAATCAGATGAAGAAAGACAAATGTGTGCAAAATCAACTTTGTTGCTGAAAACCTTCAAAAAGTCGTTTTCCTGCTCCTTTCTCTTGGTACTTTTTTTAGGAACAGAAATGCTCTCACTAAAACCCCAGCTGAGTAAAGACTCACCAATTCGGTGGATGTACTCGACAGCACTGGTGGGAAAGTCATAGTTGAGAACAAGATTAACCCCCTTGAAGTCAATTCCTCTGGCAAGCAGAGCTGTGCAGATCAAAACCCAAATCTTTCCTGAACGAAAACTGTTCACGACGTTGTCTCTCTGGTGGGAAAAAGAAAAAGGTCAATAAAGCCAAGGAGCTCTATAAACACGTGAGCCGATGTGCTGTTTGCCCTGGTACCTGCTGCTGCGTGCGTTCAGCATGGATCACATCCACATTGATGCCTTCGTAAACCAGCTCATGGAAAAGCTCTCGAGCTCGTTCTTTGGACTGTACAAATACCAGCATGGGTGGCAAAAACCCCTGAAAATCCCAACAGGACAAGTCTCAAAACCTCTGTCCTTCCAGTTGATTTACGATCCATTATGGCGTCAAAATAATATGAAATGCAGGCCCCTCTGGGTTTCCTTACTTTTTTGATGATCTCCCTAACGGCTAACAGTTTGCCATTTTCCGTCCCAACAAACAGCAGCTCCTGTTCCACCGTCTCGACTGCTGTGTTTCTGAGAAGATCACGATTGCATTTTTCTTTACGTCCATTAAAATAAATCAGCCAAAGAAAGCTATTAGGGAGGTAGATTATTACCTGGGACCAATGTTAACGGACACAAGGTTGTCAAGGTTTAATCGACACCACTGCTCCACGTCGGATGTGCAGGTGGCGCTGAAGAAAGCCCGGCGCACCTTTGAGCCAGAACAGGCCAGAAAAATGGTGGCGAGCTGCTCCCTGAAGCCCGTCTTACCATCTTCAAAAAGCTTATCAGACTCATCAACGACCAGCCACTCCACACTGAAGAACAGAGCCAAACAGTCAAGCTGTGTTTTCACCAAGTATATATATATATAATCAAAGAAATACTATTTTTCCCCCCCCCAAGTACAGCTCCAGAAACGGGCGTTGACATTCCTACAGATTTTCTGTTACCTGCTGAGGTCAAGAGCTGGAGGATCTTGCTTGAGGAGAAAGATGAGTCTGTTTGGGGTACTGATGAGTATATCTGCAAAAATGTAGAAAGCAACATAAAGGCTATTCATATTTTATTTTTATCTGCCTAATCAGCATTCTCTTTTTTCCCCCTTTCATACCATATTTTTTGTTTGAGTGTGGTCCATATTTCTTTGCCGCTAGAGAAGCTTTGTCTATGATATGAACTCTAAATCCGGCTCCGTCTGTCAGGCGCAGCAGCTCTCTGTAGGTCTAAAAAAATATAGAAAATTCATTATGTTATGTTGATGTTAATTATAAGAATTCTTTATAAATGCTTGATTTAGGAATACACCCTTGTGTCATGCATTGAAGGTATGAATTTATATTAAAATCACCTTCTCCTAGAAACAAATAAAGATTGATATTGTGTACCTGGCTGGCTAGCTCTCTGGTTGGAGAAATGATCACAGCTCTGAAGCCAAGGTTAGCAGGCTGCTGCAGATGGGCGAGCAGCGGAATGCAGAAAGCCAACGTCTTTCCTGATCCCGTGGGAGCACACGCCAGTAGCTCCCGACCCTGATCGGAACACAAAGATGCTCACAAAGCAATGTCCATACAGCATATATACACCGCTCAGCCTGCATTCTTTCCCACTCACATGCATCATTAGTGGCATTGCCTGCATCTGAATTGGTGTTGGGGAGCTCAGCCCAGCATCTTTGAGGTTTTGGAGGATACGGGCATTGAGATGATATTCAGATTGCAGCTCGTCAAATGTACACACAGGGTCTGGAATGTCGGAGCCGTGCACATTTATACGGTGTTGAGATCGAATCCGATTAACCTAAAAATAAAATAAATTACTGATATTGTTAAGGACCGCAACGGGGGGAAGTTTTTATGAGAACAGCTATTAAGTGTATTTCTGAGGACCTTTTCCTGATGAAGATGCTTCAGTCTCTTCAGCGAAAGAGTCTCTTTTTCGTCAGCTGCCAGGCTGTGGACCTTCCTGTCCAACAAGGATGTCCATGTGATGTCTGCATTACTGTCTTTTGAATTGCAATCACCTGCAGTTAGACACAAAATAGCATAGTGAGACCATGAAGAATTGTTTCACACCAAATTTATCAATTGTCATTACAAAGCGATAACATGAGCTTCCCAATCAAACAATGTCTACATTTAGGCATAAGGCAGTAGAATATAATCATAGTTGGTTTACAATGATAGTTTAGAAACTGCATGTAAATTACATGTAAATATTAATAGAATCAACCAATGTAAAAGCAGACAGCCATTAGATGTAAATGTAGATCTTATTAACCAATACTGCTTTGAGTCAAATAATTATCTGTAAAATGTTTTAGTATGCAAAAATACAGCTGCACTATTACCGTCCACGTCCATCTGGTCTCTTTTGGATTTTTTCTTATTTATCTTCCCGTCTCTCTTCACATGTTTTAGCTTCCTTTTTCCCTTTACCCCAGAATCCGCACTTTCCATTTCACACTCCTCCAGACGGTCATTTTCAGCGTTAGAGCTGATCTGAGCTCCATTAGTTGGTCCTGAACTAAAGTAATCGATGGCAGAGAGATGATCTGTGGACGGGTTTACGCCATGAGATCTGATGACCTGTAAAATAAACCAACAAAGTATGATTGTCGTTGTTCGATATGTTGTAAAACGCGTTTAATTAACGGTGACATGTTCAAACGTACCATAAATACACAGTAATGCCAATAATTTTATCGCTGGGGCATAACTGAAATTGTCAGCCTACAGCAAACAGCAGCTAATACCAGTCATTTATGTTCCAGTCACTATCCTATTGACGTTTTACCTTACCTTAAACCGGGCTGCATCTTGAGCAAACCTTTTAAAGTCAAATTTAGCCCCAGCTCCGAGCTTTCGAAACAATTCAAAGGAGTCCATAGTCGCTACAGCAGCAGCAGCGGCGGCGTGGTCCGCCAGAGCCAGACATTAAAAATCAACACCGGAATCATTCACCCTCGGCGTCCTCCCTGCGTTCTAAATGATAGCGCCCCCTAACGGATACGCTCAGAACAAGCGGTCTGATCGAAATAACGTGTTGTTTGTTATCAACTAATTCAAAATCATGCCGTTGCCTAATCAAAGATTTATATATCCAACACTTGTTTATGTTTTTTTGCAATTTTAATTTGAAAACTGTAATTCTTATAACACGATTCCAAGAATGTCACAAAAGTGCAATATTTGCTGAATATCTAAAACTGTTGCCGAAAAAAAAGACAAACATAATTGGGTACATAGTTGCCTTTTGCACCAAGACAATGTTTTTTCTTCACTGTAATTTATGTTAGATGTTTCTTCTTTGCTCTGTCCATCTTTAGACCAGACTTCAGTCTTCATCAACTCACTACTTCTCTCACATTTCTTCACAGGCCTTCAGCAAATCCTCCAAGAACTGGACAACCACTGCCTTTCCTCTCTCCTGCTCAGCCTGTCCCTCTCCTTCAGCCTTTAAATCTTTCAGTCTCATTAGGGTTTGCTGCAGACCTCCAACTCTCTGCTGAGGAGTGAAACTCTCCCCCGCTGCGTCCTCCTCTCCCTGTTCCACAATGCCTCCTCCCTCCCCCTCTCTTATATATTTGATCACATGTTCTCTGATGCTTTCCCCTTCCTCTCCAGCCAGTGACACCCCAAGAGCAGGTATGTCCTCTGCCTGGCTAAGGCTGAGCAGGTGGAGTAAAGCTTGCGAGAGTGTGTGGCGCAGATTGGCGCTGAAGCGGTACTCTAAGAAATCATTGGTGTCATCACTGTTCTGAAGGGCTGTAGCCAGGGAACGCCACACGGCGATGAACCTCTTTGTGTCCCCGTAACAGATGCGCTCAGCGGGCACCGCCAGGGCAGCAGCAGATTTGATCCGTACTTTAAAGTTCTTACAAGAAGTGACGACAAGGCAGAGGGAAGAAAAAGCATGGCTAGACCACGGGGCAGAACCTGAGGCAGAAAGAAATTAAGAAACGGAACGTAAACAACATGTGATGTACATGAATGTAAAGTGTAAACTAGATCATTGGCAAAATGGAAGTACTGAAATTAAAATGGCTCTGCCTGCAGCATGTATCAAACCAAGGACTCTCACCTAGAGACAAGGCAGGGTTTCTGAAGGCATTTCCAAGTGCGTAGCAGGCGTTCCATCTGACCTTCATGACAGAATCTGACTGGATGGTTCTGACTAAAGCTCGAACTGCGTCTTCCACGGGGCGCTGGAAGGTAGGGTGGGACAGCTGGCTCTGACGCAGAAAGTGAACACCCGCACTGCATTAGACCTCACCTGGACCCAGACGAAGGGGAGGGAGGACAACAGGTCAGCTGCAGTTATTTTTCTCATAGAAGCAAAACATTGTACTTTTTTTTTAATGAGGAGTGAAGCTCTCACTCTGTCTTTATCAGCTGATGCTCGGATTGCAGCCTGCAACATCTTAAGCAGCAGCGTGTCCGATAACTCCTCCTGGAAGTCCACACCTACACTCGCCCTGGTGAGGATACAGTTTATATTGTATTTGGGTGTAATGCATTTCTATTCAAGCTGAAAAAAGTTTCCTTGAGGGCTACAAGACGTTTTGCGCCTCTTCAGAGAGTTCAGAGAATGAACAGATCATTTTTTTGATAATCATACCAACTCAACCAGAAAATCAGAATTTAAACTACGGTACATTACTTTCTTATTCTCAACAGTGGACATGTCTCTTGGGTAAACTGCACTTCTCTTACATATTGACACGAAGTGTGTCTGTGAGGTTTCCAAGAGACCAGGCTGCCTTTAGACGAACATTGGCGCATCGATCTTCCAGGGCAGCCAGAAGGGCGTTTGCAGTGTCTGTCACAAACATCACATCCTGTCCAGACACACAAAGAAAGGAAAATTACACATCACAGCCTGTACAAACAGGTGTAGAAAGGAGTGGCTAGGGGGCCCAGTCCCCACCTCTCTCAAACAAGGGAACATAATGTAGACTCCCAGAGCCCTGACGGCGGCCGTCTTCAGATAGTTTTCGCTATAGGTCACTCCCAGCAGCACAGTGATGCACATCATCTGGGTCCGATACTTAAAAAGAAGGCAGAACGTCGCAGATACACAATCACAAGTATTCCCTGAGTACAGATAAAAAACGGTGGGTCAAAGAGAAACTCACAGGAAGCTGTGCGAAGGCCTGGGGCAAAATGGAGGACAGTGCGTCACAGGCGCTTATCTGCACTCTGCTCTGTTGTTCATTCTGCAACGCTCCATTCAGGGGACCACTCAAGATGTCTGACCAAAACTGTACCACCTACATCAAGTCATCACACATGCATTCAGCTGTAGGTGTCGTCTTCTGTAAGCCGCACGAAGTTGAAAAACAGTCACATCTCAATATAATGTATACTTACTTGGCTCAGAGGTACTCTGACGCTCTGCGGAATGTTATTTTCTGCTTTGTACTGCTTAATTATTCCTGTTCCAAGTTCTTGTATTAACTGAAAAAAAAATTACATACTATTAGAATAACAATACACAAAGATGTTGAGTACTTTGTAGGTGTGTGTAAGAAGCCAGAACACTGGTCAAAAGAGCCACAAGGTGTTACCTTTGCTCCATGCAGCTGTATGGAAGGTTCCGGCTCCTTGAGGCAGCAAATGCTCACTTGCCCAATCTCACACAAACTACCTTGAACAAGAGAGAAATATCCACGGACCAGGTGGCACATGACCTAAGACATGGAATAAAACAAAAAAGAAAAATGTATTCATAAAATTCTTCTGTGCCACGTCTCCATCATCTCACCTGCAGAGCCTCTAATCGGACAGGGAGGGGCTCTAAAACGGCGCTTCCTGTCGGTCCGGCTCCCTCGCTGTCTGAGTGGTCCTCCCTAGGCTGAGTTACCAGTGTGGCGCACAGCTGCATCAGCCAAGGTAAGGACCCGTCTTCCGCAGGTGTCCGTGGAACACTGGGGGACTGTGTGCAGGAGCTTTTCTGGGGTGATGTGACTGCTCTGTGAGCAGGTGAGGAGGCGTTGTCTCTCTGCCTCCAGTCGGAGTCCCCTGGTGTGGACGAGCTGGCGCTGGCGCTGCCTTCTGGCTGCTGGAGGAGAAGCTGCACTTCGGGGAGAGGAGCCTGGGTGGTCACCAGAGCTCCATACAGCGTCAGCACCGTCACACGTACATTTACATCTGAGGAGGGAGTGAAACCTCAGTAAATGATGTTTATTTCCCCACAAACTAGTAGGATTCAAGTCATGGATTTGCAGACCTCGATGGCGCACGTATGGACGCATCTGCTTCCAGAGAGGGCTAAGCAGACCAGGTCTAAGACGATGATAGGGAGCATTTGCCACCAGGTAGGCCAGACACTGTCAAAAAGAAGGGGATAAGTTCTTAGGACAGTAAGAAAGCAGACTGACAGGAAACCAGGAATAAATGCTGATTATTAAAAAAAGTTTTTACCTTTATCACTTGTGTTAGTGTCTGATTGGAGGTCTCGGCCAGCAAAGCCAGGCTCAGAGCACGGTGCAGCTCTCTGATTGCAGTTGCCAGTAAGAACGAGAACGAGGTAAATGATGTTCGAGGAGATGCTGTGTCCTCCGCCACAGCAAGGAGCTGATGGGAACCATCCAGCATGGCTGACAACACCTGCAGTGCACACGCACGGACCTGCAGACAGGTTTACAGACAAATGCTACAGCCACAAGGATTGGGGATGGAAAAAACACACACACACATATTTAAAATAAAAAAAACAAGGAGAAGAGAAGTATGCTTTACCCTTGGTGAGGGGTCCCTTAGTATAACTGTGATTAGAGAGAGTGGTGGCAGACCGCCGCCAGCAGCAGAGTCTGGGATGAAGGAGGACCAGTAGCCGTACAGAACCCTCTTCTCTGTACTTTTCACCACAGCTAGCAGACACTGCAGCGCTGCTTGACGCACACGACCCTGGTAAAGCCTGAACAGGCACATGCGGGAGTCCTCAATATGTGAGTGCTAAGCTAATGTTAGCATTAGGAAAGCATAGAGTATATTTATACCTTAATTTGCTCTGTGCATTGCCCTCGGGGTCAGAAAACTCTGAGTCAGAGCTGGTATTTTTCCAGGAGGGGTAGAGGGACGGGGCAGAGAGTTTAGGCACTCCTTTCTGTGATGCAGACTCTGCTTCTTTCTCATCTTCCTCTCCATCCTCTCTGCTAGTGTCAGCTTTTGGCTTTTTCACTTTCCCTCTAGATTTCTTTTTTTTATTCTGAGGAGTGACAGAAAAAACACTGAACCAAATGTTTTTCTCATTTGTTTCTACACCGATTTTAAAACCAGTTTATACCCCTGTGGTTTTGCCCTGCACAGCAGCGGAATCCTTTGATGAATCAGATGGATTTGGTGGTTCAGCACGTTTTGGTGCAGTCTGACCTTCGTACTGAGGAAGAGGTGATGGGTAAAGCACAGCCGGCCACTCAACACTCACCCCCGGAGTTCCATGGAACATGAACCTCTGCAATAAACGGAGAGTAAAGCAAAGGTTGTGGCAGACAGACAGACTGACAAAAATGGTGAATAACCTGTTACCTTAAGGGAGGCTAATATGGAACCAAGCTCCTCTGCCCCTCCATATTTCCATTTACCACCTGAGAAACAGTTCTGAAGACCCTTCAGCGCCGCCTGGAGCACCTGCACAATTACAAAAAGAAGTATGAGTGTCCACCATGATTACACACATAGTTTTCCTTTTGTACCGTATTTTCACGACCAGAGGGCGCACTGGGTTATAGGGCGCGGTTTCAGTTACGGGTGCTTTTTCTGTATTTAACATACACATCAGGCGCACCGGTTCATGGGGCGCGGGCGTGGTGAAACACACCGGTGAAACATGCATGCAAGTGTGTGTTTTTAACAAGGCAGCGGGAGCAAAACTGAGTCTGGTTGTGATTCATGGATCTTAAATCCTCTGGCGGCTGCTCGGTTCCCACGATCCTCCTCGGAGCTGATCGCCTCCAGGTTAAACTGGGCTTCACCAGCGTCTCTGCCGGTTTCAGGGTCGCCGAAACACCGATGTTCAGCATCACGCTCACACCGGCGCTGGTGTCCGTTAGATACAAGCCACGCCCACACTTCCCCCTTTAACGTTCTCATGGTGTCCGTTAGATACAAGCCACGCCCACACTCCCCCCTTTAACGTTCTCATGGTTCTCATGGTGTCCTCAACTACGTCCGCCTTACAACAACACATTACTGTAGGCGCACCGGTTCATAGGCCGCCGGCATGGTGAAACACGCCGGTGAAACACGCCGGCGAGTGTGTGTTTTTAACAAGGCAGCGGGAGCAAAACTGAGTCTGGTGGTTCTTTATTGAAGTCGCTCTTCCAACTCGGCCACCTCGCCTCGTTTCCGGAAACTCGGCGGCGTCTTCTGGACCTGCCGGAGCTCGTTTTCCAGCTTACTCCACCTCCAACCAGGGATTCATGGATCTTAAATCCTCTGGCGGCTGCTCGATCCCCACGATCCTCCTCGGAGCTGATCGCCTCCAGGTTAAACTGGGCTTCATCAGCGTCTCTGCCGGTTTCAGGGTCGCCGAAACACCGATGTTCAGCATTACGCTCACACCGGCGCCGGTGTCCTGTTAAACACAAGCCACGCCCACAGTTGCCCCTTTAACGTTCTCATGGTGTCCGTTAGATACAAGCCACGCCCACACTTCTCCCTTTAACGTTCTCATTGGGGTCCTCAACTACGTCCGCCTCACAACACCACAGGCGCACCGGTTCATAGGGCGCGGGTATGGTAACACACGCCGGTGAAACACGCCGGTGAAACACGCCGGCAAGTGTGTGTTTTTAACAAGGCAGCGGCAGCAAAACAGTCTGGTGGCGCTTTACTGAAGTCGCTCTTCCAACTCGGCCACCTCGCCTCGTTTCCGCGGAAACTCGCCCACACTTCCCCCTTTAACGTTCTCATGATGTCCTCAACTACGTCCGCCTTACAACAACACATTAGTGCACTGAACCAGAGGGCGCGCCGCACATTTTGGAGAAAATGTATGACTTTTAAGTGCGCCTCATGGTCGTGAAAGTACAGTATCTTTAGATCTGGGAGAGAGCAGTGACTCCTACCATACAGCAGAAAAGCTCATCGGTGTTGGGAGGTTTTGGTGACTGGAGCGTTCTCAGAAAAAGCCCGAAAGCAGCGTATCTGTGATGATCGTCCAAAGGTGGTTGACCGGGCATCCTGTCAGAGAACAAGCCATATTGAGCCTTTTGCTCATTTTTTTAAAAAGTGAAAAAAGGAAGGGGTGCTACTTTTGCAGTTATTTTTTTCATACAGAAAAAAAAACCCACCTGAGACAGATATTAGCCATACAGGTAAGAGCAACATGGCGTAACTCATCATTTGGCTGGAACGGGGAACCATACAGCAGAAGGATTCCGTCCTCTTTCAACAAGTCACTGAGAAGCTATGAATCCAAAATAAACATATGGTGACATGCAGCAGTTATCACAGACTGGAGTAAATGTTGATAAAAATGCACCAAAATCTACCTGTTGGCACTGAGGTCCTTTGTAATAAACAATTGCAGAGAGTGCGCGGAGGATATCTGAATGAGTCCATGTACTGCACACTCTCAGTGCACTGGTGGTATACGTCACCAATACATCCAAGGTCTGCTCATCTATTATCACCTTAATCAGACCACAAGTTGAAAAAATAAGACACCGTCAGTGAGACTACAACCATGGGAATAACAATGATTCGATCTTTACCTTTAGCTGGTTGAGCAGATGATGAATAAGCTGGCACAGTTTGATGACCATATGTTCCTGAGAATGTGGCACAAGGCGGCTGGCGTTTTTTAACAGATTGCATACATTCTAAAAGGAAAATGAGAGACTTGATGAGCACCAACACCAACCAAACACACAGGGAGTGTACAGTTAAAAGTAGCTGTTAGTGTTATATTGCTAGGCTTTAAAAAAATAAAATTTTCCACCAGTGACAAAAATGATCCAAACTGTGATCTTGCAGTATGGTTTAGTAATGTACAGAGATGTTTAAAGCAGCATTGGTCGGCTGGTGTGTGAATGTCAACAGAAGACGTTGCCTAGTGACGACTAGCCCTGGCTCTCAGTG
Source organism: Tetraodon nigroviridis (assembly GCA_000180735.1). Classification (NCBI taxonomy): domain Eukaryota; kingdom Metazoa; phylum Chordata; class Actinopteri; order Tetraodontiformes; family Tetraodontidae; genus Tetraodon; species Tetraodon nigroviridis. The sequence goes on from CAAE01014601.1 coordinate 1,468,611, forward strand.
GTAGTATCACCAATCCTTACGTTTCAGGAGGCTGTAATTAAACGGCTACAAATGGAGATACAAGACCTAGGCTAGTGTGCATCACCTCTGGTTGGATGTTTGTACTTGGTTCATTGCTCAAGTTGTAGCTTTCGGACAGAAGCTGGTCAAACAGCAGGTTCAGCTCCTCGCGGAGACGGTCGGAGTCTGGTCTCAAACATCTTAGCCTTTCGGTGCAGCGGAAAAACTGTTTCTCGGCGTCCGAGGCTGGACGTGTGCGCCAACCATTGTAACCGGCTGGAAAGAAGGGTGCAGTATCCGCGGACAAAGCCACCGTCGGGAACACGGAGGCATCCCCACAGCCCTCAGCTGCCGGTGCCAACAGATCCCTGTGAGCCGCCATCTTGGGTGCTGCGGAAGTTGTTTTTTTTAACCCGGAAATTGCGTCGCTGCGCATGCGTGTTTGAGGTGATCCTCAGCCTGGTCCCACGTCACTCATTTAAGTTGGGCTGTTTTTTAACATCTATTTTATTTAACGCGTACATAATGATATGTCAGATCACGTGAGGTCAGACTTGTTCTTCACACATACAGTGTGTGAAATGTGTAATACGTAAAAAACTAACAATACACAAATATTACCTTTACCAAAATGCTTCAACAATATGTACACACAATCACACACAAATCATATTTGAAAGCATTTGTAACCAAAGACGGTAAATATGGACTTCTGTGAAATTATTGTCAAACAACATTAGATGAAAATGACATATTTGTTTTAAAATACTCTCAAGAGGACACTAACAATAAATCACCAAATAAAGCAACGGAATTTAAACACTTGATATACAGACTGTAAATGTTTTAAAATGGCCATGGAAGGATGGCCCATACATACGGTGCAAAGTACAGCATAACTTTCTAATGTCAATAAAGAGGCATTTCTGTTGAGATATCAGAGGAGGTAGGGTCCGAATCTGCACAAGAAAAAAAAAAAGTTGAAGGCACTTAAAAAGTATCTCTACAAAAACAGAAAGAGAATTTTAAATGATACTTACAGCTTGTACGGGTGGAACCTGAAATACAAATAAAAAAAAGAAATTTTGAATTACAAAAGTTATTTAAATCTACACAAATTAACTGAGTTCTGCACAGTATTTATTATAAATGTTGTTTTTTATCTTGCCATTGTTGTGTCTTTTCCAGATGAAGAAAGCCAGGATGAAGACCAGGAGGAGGAGGAGGAGGACTGTGACGCCACTGACCACCCCGACGGGAAACTGTGGAGGAGGAACTGAAAGCACATTTATATCAGACATGTAAAGAAATGTAGAATTCTACATTGTAACACATTTCAATAAGCTCGTCTCTGACTGACAGATTACACAGCATGCTGACCCCGTCTTACCCCAGTTGGTCCTGATGACATCTTTGTCCAGTTTGAGTGTAATGCCCCCACCCCCCCCCTATCACATGCAAAACTCATTTCTAAAATTGAAAACAAATATAAAGAGTGTAAAAAATTTAAACTATGTTGCTCGGTGATACCTGGGAAAATTACGGTTTGAGTTTTTAAAAAATTATCCCCCCCCGCACACACGTCAAACTTCGCAATGGTTTGCTCCGTTTTCGAACGCTTCCGGGGCCGCCCGGAGCGGCGAAGGTCGTCGCTGCGCCAGGCTGCAGACGCTCCTGGGTTTCCCAGCACAGCTGCATCTGAGTGACTTACTTTGCAGGGATTTTCCCCCTAGGTCAATGAATTATAACGTATTGCTTTTCTTTTTTTCTTTCTTTTGTTAACACCTTTTCACGTTTTATTCCGTAGAAAATAATTTCTAATAATTTCAGTCATTTCCAAAAGTTCTGACAATAATTTTATGAGAACAAGTCTGACTTGTAACACAAAAATTTTCAAAAAGTTACTTTTAAAACAGAACTTAGGTGAAGCCAATACCATTAAAAACTTTAAATTGCTTAGATAGATGGATGGTGATGCTTTTTATTAGGTTTTCAGCAACAGTCTTAGCATTTTTCTTTTTGGTGAATTTCAATCATCATAAAATATAAGGACATTTCAAACTGTCTGTTGCTTATCAACAGACAGTTATCATGAAAAATAGGTTATGTTACACTGAAAACATACAGAATATATAAGTAATAAACACAATATCCACAAGTGTGTAAATCTCCAACCCATGTTTGACTAAAGAGATGACAAGTGTTTTCACAAAGGTTCATTTTCCCTGCACACTTTTCTCTGGGGAGAATGATCATTTTAGACAATCTACAAAAATAATCTATAATTATTAGTGAGCTGAAAGTGATGCAGGTTGTCGAAGAAATCGCTTAATCCAAGTTTGAGTTTGCTGTGGTGGTGTGAGTTTATTTTAAAGTATGCCGGCACACTGGTGAACTGACAGACACAGAGCTGGTCTGAGCCTGTGAGTGGACCCAGAGCAACGGGAACAGGTTACATTTATACAGGGGAAACAAAAGACAGTGATCGCATCAACCGGGAAAGTAGGGGCAGGGACTGGGACAGGAGGGGGTTCAGTGCCATTTGGGCTTGGACCCCAGGAACAAAGGCCATGGATAGAGGTTCCTTGATTGAGATGTTAATCAAGGATGGAGAACAGGGGAGGAAGGGGAGAACATAAGACAATAGGGGAGCTAGGTAGGGAAAACAATACCATTTGTCCTCAAAGAGTGGGGCTCTGGCTTGGTCGGAGGCGGGTGACAAAAGGTGGAGGGGAGGGACCCAAGACAACAGACGGTAAAAGAAGACAATACCATTTATGCATTGAAAGGGGACAGAAGGGGGTCTCTGATTAGGATGATAATACTGGGGACAGGAGCAAGGGGAGACCAGGAAGTGATATGTCTTGGTGGGTGGGAACAAATGGTCTGAGACATTCTTAACATACAGAAACTGGCTGGCATCAAAGGCATCAAATACAATACATATAATGCATTGCTCTTGGGGCTTCATTTTCTTCCTCAAGGTGCAAGAAACAGTTCTTTAAAGCAGCCTTTTTTATCACAACACAGTGGGTGTAATCAAATGAATCACAAATAATTTTCCTTATGGCATCATCAAATATGAATATAATTATTGACCACTGGCCCTAGACACTTGACGCCATTATTAACTGTCTGACCTCCTCTTTTTTAAAGGTTGTGAGTGCCACCACAGAAAACCATGCAAAGTTCTCTCTTTTTCTTGTTTACATTCCTCTCATTATATATAAAACGTACTTATACTTTCTTCTCAATACTGTACAAGTATTTCAAAGTATTTGTTTTGTGTTAAATGTGACATACTTAATCAAGCAGATCACATTTTATTCTTGTCCTGAAGTGGAGCTTAATGGAGCTGCTGTCAGCTGGGATGCAGGGTCAGAGGCTGCAGAAAGAAATGACAGGTAAAAGCCTTTAAAGTATCTCTGCAGTAACATTGCAGTGACTTGAAATGATACTTACAGTTTGCACGCTTGAACCCTGTAACAAATTAGAAAAACAAATTACAAATAGAAGACAATCATCTATTAAAATTATTTAAATTAATCAAATCCTGTCTTTATTTTCTCAGATGCTGCCAGACACAAAATGACAGACAGAAATGTTGTTTTTCATCTTGCCATTGTTGTGTCTTTTCCAGATGAAGAAAGCCAGGATGAAGACCAGGAGGAGGAGGAGGAGGAGGACTGTGACGCCACTGACCACCCCGACGGGAAACTGTGGAGGAGGAACTGAAAGCACATTTATATCAGACATGTAAAGAAATGTAGAATTCTACATTGTAACACATTTCAATAAGCTCGTCTCTGACTGACAGATTACACAGCATGCTGACCCCGTCTTACCCCAGTTGGTCCTGATGACATCTTTGTCCAGTTTGAGTGTAATGTCCTCCTGGTCACCGGGAGGATGAAACACACACTCGTACCTGCTCCACTCCTCAGGTGAGACAGAGGAAAGCTCGAGGTCCACTCTCGTCTGAAAGGTGCCGTCATGGTTGGGAAGGATCTCCGTGTACTCCACTTCCTCCTGCAGCTTCTGTCCATCTTTCCTCCAGAACACCACGCCGTTTTCTGGATGGAAACCTGTAACGTGGCAGCTCACTGGAGAGGAGGGAGTCTTCTGGAGAAGAAACACAGACGGTTGGACTGGGGAGAAAAGACAGAAATTAGTAAGACTAAAGGTACCATGTCAGTGTCATTAAGTCCTGGAAACCTACCTTTTTTCTGCTGAAACCTTTTTAAAAATTGCAGATACATTTTTAGCCTGTCTGGGCAAAGATGGCTGTTGAACATCTTTTTAATCTGAAGATAAATGATTTCACTGTCCCACTTGTATTTGGTGATTAGTGCCTGTGGTTTTGCAGCCACCCAGGTCATTGTCACTGGATCCAGAGAGATGAAGTCTTCTCCATCATATCCAAACTGATTAAAAGCAGTCACTTCTCCCGTCTCATCATCCCACTCACAGCCATGTATCCTCTGGAAAATGTGAATACCTGAGAGGCAAACGTAAAAAAAAATATGAAGGTTTCAAGACTAATCCAATATATCTGCAAATCTCTTGCCAAAAGCCATAAAAATGTATTATAATCCTAAATAAAGCAGCTTTTCGTACGTGACACTGGACCATTTTTTAAATTCTTTCTTAGGAAATCCTACTTCTAATTGTTTTGCCAGCATTACAATCACACGATTACTGATCATACCTCCACTTTGGTTAAATTGTTGCTTTATGTTTTTAATGTGACCTCTGTAGGTGTGTTGGTAGCGAACACACTCATTTTCATACAGTTCCAACTGCTTAGGATCTTCATGGATCATTTTTATTGCCCAGTCATCTCTGGGCTGTGGTATCTTTCCATTGCTGTCACAATAGCCTCCTGGAAGGTTATCAACCACCAGCTGAGCCACAAACTCCGGCTGGTTTGTCACTCCTGAGGATGCTGTGAGGTAATACTTCAGGTAGTGCTTCTCTGCAGGGAACAGAGCACATAAATTAAAACAACAAAACAAAACAAGGCAAACAAGCAAACAAACAAACAAAAAAAAACCCGCTCATAATCTCAGTGCGTTAGAATAACAATGTTGTTAAATATTTGCATGACGCCATACAGTAATATGATCTATATAACGTAAAGTGCACAGCACTCAGCGGGGGGAAAATCGGTTTTGAATATTTCACTGTGAACTTACCAGCAGAGACGAAATAAAAGTGGAGCAGAAAGAACAGTTGCCAAATCATCCTAATAAATAATTAAGTCTAAAAACATATGTTCTAGATTTTATTTAAACTTTTACACACCATGCTGAATGAACCACGGTTGTGAATGTGGTCAAAATGAAACTGGGAAGAAAGCA
>CAAE01014601.1:1474020-1486363 GCA_000180735.1 Tetraodon nigroviridis
GTACAGCAAATAGATGGTCTGTTACACTGAATAAACAAATAAAAATACATGTATAAAACATATTTTCATCAGTCAAACACACCTCTGGCATCAGAGCACGCTGTGAAAAACAGTGAAAATGCACACCAAAAAAGGGACACTTGTGTTTTATGTGATGTCTGTCATTATAGGTTAAATATTTTCCTGCTGAAATGTATTCTGCCTTTTTCCATGACCACTGGCCCGAGACACTTGACGCCATTATTAACTGTCTGACCTCCTCTTTTTTAAAGGTGGTGATGCCACCACAGAAAACCACGCGTCTTCAAGAGAAGTGCTCTCTTCTTCTTGTTTACATTCCTCTTGCTAAAATTATTTTATTTCTTCTCAGTACACAAAAATATATACTCAAAATGACTTCTTTCAAATTATTATTTTTGTGTTAAATGTGACATACTTATTTTATTCTTGTCCTGAAGTGGAGCTTAATGGAGCTGCTGTCAGCTGGGATGCAGGGTCAGAGGCTGCAGAAAGAAATGACAGGTAAAAGCCTTTAAAGTATCTCTGCAGTAACATTGCAGTGACTTGAAATGATACTTACAGTTTGCACGCTTGAACCCTGTAACAAATTAGAAAAACAAATTACAAATAGAAGACAATCATCTATTAAAATTATTTAAATTAATCAAATCCTGTCTTTATTTTCCCAGATGCTGCCAGACACAATATTTATTATAAATGTTGTTTTTCACCTATCCATTTTTATGTCTTTTCCAGATGAAGAAAGCCAGGATGAAGACCAGGAGGAGGAGGAGGAGGAGGACTGTGACGCCACTGACCACCCCGATGGGAAACTGTGGAGGAGGAACTGAAAGCACATTTATATCAGACATGTAAAGAAATGTAGAATTCTACATTGTAACACATTTCAATAAGCTCGTCTCTGACTGACAGATTACACAGCATGCTGACCCCGTCTTACCCCAGTTGGTCCTGATGACATCTTTGTACCAGTTTGAGTGTAATGTCCTCCTGGTCACCGGGAGGATGAAACACACACTCGTACCTGCTCCACTCCTCAGGTGAGACAGAGGAAAGCTCGAGGTCCGCTCTCGTCTGAAAGGTGCCGTCATGGTTGGGAAGGATCTCCGTGTACTCCACTTCCTCCTGCAGCTTCTGTCCATCTTTCCTCCAGAACACCACGCCGTTTTCTGGATGGAAACCTGTAACGTGGCAGCTCACCGCAGAGGAGGGAGTCTTCTGGAGAAGAAACACAGACGGTTGGGCTGGGGAGAAAAGACAGAAATTAGTAAGACTAAAGGTACCATGTCAGTGTCATTAAGTCCTGGAAACCTACCTTTTTTCTGCTGAAACCTTTTTAAAAATTGCAGATATTTTTTCAACCTTTCTGGGCAAATGTGGGTGTTGAATATCTTTTCTTCTTGGAGATGAACTGTATCACTGTCCCGCGTGTGTTTGGTGATTAGTGCCTGTGGTTTTGCAGCCACCCAGGTCATTGTCACTGGATCCAGAGCAGATGAAGTCTTCTCCATCATATCCAAACTGATCAAAACCAGTCACTTCTCCCGTCTCATCGTCCCAATCACAGCCATCTATCCTCTGTAAAATGTGAATACCTGAGAGGCAAACGTTAGCCAATTAAATTATAAAGGTTTTAAATGATCAATATATTTGTGTTTATTTTGCCATATAAAATGAGAAGATAATCTCAAATTTACCTTCACTTTGGTTAAATTGTTGCTTTAAATCTTCAACATACGCTCTGTAGAGTTGTGTCAAATACACACACGAATCCAAGTGATATTTCACTTCTTTAGGATTTTCTTCAGCAATTTTTTTTGCCCACTCATTTCTAGGCTGTGCTTGATTGTTTTCACACCAGCCTCCTTGGAAGTTATCAACCACCGTCTGAGCCACAAAATCTGGGAATTCTGTGACTCCCGAGGTTGATGTTATGAAATACCTTAAGCTGTGCTTCACTGCAAGTAAAAAAAAGAGGGTAACATTTTTCAAATAATTATGAAATCTTTTGATAATGTACATAATACAAGGATGTGATTTTATTCAATATTTATGGTTTTTTTTTACATTTACATTGTCATATATACAAAGAAGACACAAACTATACAACAAGATTCTAGTTGTTTCCCTGTTGGCTGCCTCATTCTATAACTATCTAAATTTGATAAAGCTCATGACTGCTCAGAGACATTTAATTTTATTGCACCTGTAACACAGCAGAGCACACCTGTGTGAGTGAGAACATGACCAAAAGAAAGTTTTTTTCTTTCTTTTCCTATCTTGGACTTGGTTGGGTTCTTGAAAAGTCTATAAAATCATCTCATCGAGTTGGGCACAGAGATCCAACCTTAAAACAAAGATCTAGATAAATGAGAAACTACAGATTTCTTATCTTATTCTTAACAAGGAAGTAACAGAGGTTACTTTTTACTACCGACCTTGCTGCGCATTAAGGTGTGGCTGTATCCCTGAATTGAACTGAAGATTACCAACAGTAGAAGTGAAAGCTGCACCTCGTCTCTTGTCCAGTGTGTTCTGATCGCTACCTCGAGGACAAGTTCTGTCCTGTTAAACCAGAGATGTCAAACCCCAGCCTTCAAGGGCCAAATCAAGTAGTGTTTGTCAGTGGTCCGAGGCAGAAAGCTGCTTTCACTGAGGCAACTGGGAACCAATGTTGTGTCTGCAGGATTCACAGCCTCTATTTCCTAGTCCCGGCTCACCACACAGGCTATGCTGGCTTGCTGTCACACCAGCCTCGCTTCTATTTGTCTACTGAGGTCTGAGTTTCACCACCTTTGCCGGAATCCTGTGACTCCAGAGGACCATGTTACATAATACTGTAACACCTTTGACACTCCGAGTAACAGCAGCGGCATAGTAGCAGCAGTTGGCTTGATAACTTAGCAGCATTATGATAATGTGCATCATGCTGGTGAGCAAACTATTCAGTGACACTAATGTTAGAGAGTTCCGAGTGTGGGTTTTTCGGTTTGGTATGTATTTGAATAAATACATTTTATAAGAGCAAAAACTAATCAACATTACCTATTTATCTCAGTGTGTTCCAACAAATAAATCTGTTATTTTAAACAAACGTACACAATAGGGCCACTTAGCAATTTGCAGTTTATAATACACAGAGCAACATGTCTAAAAAATGAGGGCAAAAACATTCCGAAGTACTTAGTTGTGAACTTACCAGCAGATCCAGAATAAAAAAGGAGCAGCAAGACAATTTGCCAGTGCATCTTGTTGAATAAGTCTCATACAAATACAGAATATTCTCTTTGCACATCAGCGTTTGAAATAGAAAACCAGATGGACTGAGGTGGTGTACTTCAAAATGAAAGTAAAGAGCTTTAGTCAGATCAGGAAGTGCGTCTTAAAAAAAAACATGGTGATTCTGAATGTGGAGTCAATCAAAAACTCTGGCAAAGTTTTAAATATTTAGGAAAAAAAAGTCTTCATCATCAGCACATTTTTATAGAGTGTAATATAGTTTTAAATCAGTGATTCAACAGGTCTTTTGGACATTTTAGCAACTTTATTGTTCATGTCATCAGACATCTGCATTCTTGGACATCACAACTCATCACTAGTTGCCAAGACAGATAACACACGACCAGTGTCAACGGTCTTCTCACCCAGCCAGTTTCTCCTGGCACTAAAAACATCAACGCCAACAGCAAACAGCTGCTTCCAAGCTGAAGCAGCCGGTCATGGCTGACCTGAGCCTTTTTATTACAGTTCTGGAAAACAAACCTAAAAACTGGACCAGAAGTTCTTCAAATATGTTTTGTGCTGGAGCACAAAATTAAAAATATTACTGTTGCCAACCTATTGAGTTCAACTGCTCGAAGCTCAAGTCTCCCCATTGTTTATCTGGTTAAATTCAATAGAAATACCAAAACTTTGATGGGCAGAATTGTGTAAGTTGACTTTCTGCACATTTTTTAGTGCAGGAACATCTGCAGTATTTTAGTCCTTTGAAAGAAAAACTCAGGTATTAACACATTCAATTAAGGTTTTATTAAAAAGAGAGTAAAGCTTACATAATGAATAGTATTGAGGACAAAAATGTATGCTTTGGGAAAAAACAAAACACTGAGCTAAAAAAAACCAACAGATACAAACCCCACAGTTCTAATCCCTCATTGCCTCCCAGTCCTCCCTCTTCCTCCGTCCACCGTTAATGGTTTCCCACCACTTTCCCTTTCTGCTCGCTCTCAGTACGCAGATCCGTCCTGAACTTCTCACCACTCCTCCAATTCAGCCAAGTTTTGCTTTTTTAGGAAAAAAAGAACCATTAAAACAAAAAGATGTAGCAGCGCTACCACAAATGGTCTCTTACCTTCCACTCAATAGACAGATATAGAATAAGGATGAAGTGACAGCTAAATTAGTTTTAAAAGTTTCCTACAGCGTTTCCAGTTTGATGGAGTTATGCCGACCCGGATCCTGGAGATCCTTTAGCAAGTATCCGTGTTTCCATCCTGAGGCCTAATTCTAATCTGATCCTGAATCCTGTTGCGGCTCCAGAATGCAGAGACACTGAGCCCCGTCCAAAGAATACTAGCAAAGAGAGGGAGGCAAGTTAGAATCACAACAAAGAAAGCAAAATCAGCATCCTAACTCATGGAAACAATACTTTAGAGACTATGGGTGGTAGAACTGGAACGTGGAGGAGGTTAGAGAAATACAAGGGCTTCTTCTGAGATTCAATCCCCCCTTCCCACCCCCAAAAAACCAAACCAACTACTGGGTTCACGTTACACACTTGTTCCTACTGAGGACGGTCATTTGTGTCACCATTGTGGATTCTGGGAACTCAACAGCCTTGTATGAAGCACTTTTAACAGTTGTTGAGGCACGGCCATCATACCATTGATGCCATATTTGACTCCTCCTCCTCCTCCTGCTTATCCTATTATGAATTGTTTCCTCTCTTCCCATCCTATTTTGCTCCTCTGAACTCTACAGAGAGACACACAAGACAGTCAAAGGAGAGAAGACTATCTAAAAAAAAAAAGGATTTAACAAAGAGTTAATCAGGGGCAAGAGAAGGAAAAATGACAGACTGAAACAGACCCAAACCTTATGTAAAAAAGCAACCAAAACGGTAGAAGAACAATCTAGAAGAGTACAACATCACATCATCCATGAGATTACATCGAATTGTGTACAAATTGTGTCGGTTTCTTCTCTAGCCCCATGGAGCCCAGCTGGCATTGTACAGACGAACCTAGGAGCGGGAGCGGGAACGGGAGCGGGAGCGCGAGCGTGAGCGGCGTGGAGAGTAGCGCGGCGAGCCCTTGCTGCGGCGCGGCGAGTAGCTGCGTGACCGGCTCTTGCTGCGGCTACGGGACCGGGAGCGGCTGTAGCTGGGGCTGCGGGGGCCATCCATCTTCACGCGAATGTAAGCCGTCTCTCCCTAAGCACACAAAGGAGGAGAAACATGAACCCCTGCGCTGCAGTTGAGGTCCAAAAGAGTTCCCCGGTGGCCCAGTATGATGATGATGATGATGGTGGTGGTGATGATGGTGATGATGATGTCCTACCTCGTGGGAGCGGAACTTGGTGTTATCCAGTTTGCGGACAGCGTAAGTCATGTCTTCTTTGCGGACAAACTCCACCACCCCGGTGCCATCACGGTACACATCAGTGTAACATACATCACCTGCCTCTCGCATGTGATCCTTCAGATCCTGCCAGCTTCCACTTTGAGGAAGACCTGATAGCAAGGAGGAATATTGTCCTTAGGCATTCATCAACGCGCTGTTAACGTGAGGAGGGGAAAAGTGGAGGAAACGCGGCCCACCTGACACAACGACCCTGTAGTCCGAACGCCTGGAGGGGGGGCCGTATCTTGTTCTTGGCGGTCCCATTCCCCGACCTCCTCCTCCCCTTCCACCTCGAGGAAACTCAAGCACGCAGGCGGTAGCCATCATAGTGCGTAACCGCTTCGCGCTCATAAACAGCATCCCCGGAATCCCTGCAAAGCACAGTTAGTTTCAGTCATCCCCTGACGGAATTTCTGCTCCGTGTATTAAAATGGTGAACGAATGCGTGTGAATTTGCTGGTTAGCAGTATCGGCTAAGCGGTAGCGGGACTAGCACACGGAAACGCTGGTCGTTGAGAACTGGGGGAGGAGCGCGGCAGCTTACCTCGGGTCCTCGAACTCGACGAAGGCAAACGGAGGTCCTCCTCTCCGGTTTTTCAAGTCTATATCACGGATGGCTCCGAATTTGTAGAAGAGGTCTTCGATGTCTTTTGACCGAATATCGGGCGGCAGGTTTCCCACGTAAATGCGACAATCATTACTCCCGGCTGGTCCTCGAACTATGCCGCTAGACATGACGGAAGATAGCGGGCTAACTGGAAAGTTCGCTACAGATAAACAAAATTCTACAACGCGCAAGTACGCGGAGGTATAAGCCACTAGCCGAGGAACAAACCCTGTCGCTTTTAAACACGTCTAAAGCAGATAATTCTCTGCAAATCTCCACAACAAAACTAACAGGAGACTGGCCACGTGATGGTTGAAATGCGCTTTTCTTCGGCCCCGGTGACCCGTATCTGTGCAACGCGGCGCCACAGCGCCCCCAGCGGCGCGGGGAGGAACCGGCGAGGAGGTTGCGTTCAGGTGCCGCCTGTGCTTTCGGGTCGAAAAGATCTTAAACTTGGAGATGGGAGTTGTGTTTGTTGTATTTACCTTTTATTAAGTTTAAAAGTATAAATTTAGGCATTCTTTTCTCCAAACCAACAAGCATAATTAAGATGTAACACGAGCCCTTATTTATAAATAACTTAAAAAGAGTAAATCAAATATAAAACAGTTGCAGAGACATAAGCATTCCAGTCTAGTGTCAGACAGTGGCAGCAGCCAGCTGTTACAATCACACAATTAAAAGGACATCATTAACAAACACACAGGACACACCCGTTCTTGACACTTCAGCTTTGCACCCAAATATAAAAGTCACCATTTCACCATACTCCTTCTGCTTTTAGTCCTTCTTGGCTTGTTTCTCTCTGCGCCTCTGCCTGAGCTCTGACAGGATTTTGAGTAGTGACAGCAGAATAGGCACACACATGGGCAGGAAGAGCGGTATGTAGATGGCAAACTTCTGATCGTCAGGGAAGTAGAGGAGGTGGAGGAGCGAGGGGTCAAAGAAGGCTCGCTCTGACGCCAGGAAGGCGTCTTTGCTGTACTGCAGGGCGAAGCCGAAGGTTCCCAGCCTCCAGCTCAGCAACAGCCAGCTGAAGAGCCGTGACAGCGCTGGACACCTGAGGACACCAAAAATAAGATAAAAAAAAAGACTACGATTGATGCCTGTTATACCACAGTATATACAGTATAAAGTGTCCTCTAGGCAACCTTCTGATTATTGCGTGCATTTACCGTCGTACCTGCTGAGCAATGTTGTCATTTATAACAATGTTTCCAATCTGGTCCAGCAGCTGAGCAAGCGAGGTGATGGTGGTGGTCGCGGTGGCGATATTTTCCACACTTCTGCTCCACATCAGCCGGTCGAGCTCCCAGTCAGCCAGTCCTGCACTGCTGCACGGAGCTAGCATGAAGCCAGGCGGGGGAGCGGACGACTGCACGCCCAGCAACAGTCTGCCAGAACACGGGACAGGACAGCTAGTCCTCACGCTTACTGTTTAATCAATACCTGCCCCCCTACAGGAGTCCGCCTACCGAAGCTGGGCCAGGAAGACTCCCATCACCTTGGCCATGTCGATGTGGACGTCCACAGGGAACGTGGCCTCGGCTCCATATAAATCGTTGACATTGTAGATCTAAGAAGACACAGGTTGTCTTTTATAAAGAAAAATAGTTTCTTTATAAAAGAGTAAAGATTGAAAGCCTATTGTCGAGCTCACCATAATGCCACCCCATCGTGGAGAGTGAAATGCATTGGTAGGCACTTCTTGTTTGTTGTAGCTGTGAATGTGGAGGGGTGAGTGTTGAGCATCTGGGACGTACAGCAGGAAGTTCAAAACTGGGTTGGACGACGCTGCGTTCGAGCCTGTTCATTGAATAAGATATGAAAATATGACGGCTATACAAATTTTCACTTTAAATTCGGTCTTTTGTTAATTATTGACTGATTTATTTTACCTAATCTTGCTTCCACGGGGTTGATGACATGTGCCAGACTGTCAGCGTTGAGCGTGTAGCCACTGCTGCTGCTGTCGAAGCGTGGGTTCACCCCAAGCATGGCATAGTATAAAATCTGTGAGGACAATTATATCCATTAGCGTTGCGCGTTGCAGTCGCGGTCTTAGTGCTGCGCGATTGCGGATACCCTACCTGCGAGTCAATGCTAAAGTTAGCCAAAGGAGCTAGTTTTGTAAGTAACGGTTGGATGTAGGTCTTCACACCATCTTCAATATCCCAATGCAGCCGGTGTGATTTTGGGTCGGGGTTCAACAGACTAAATGTGATCTCGTAACCTACAGAGAAGATCCCAATCACACAACAGAGACAGGAATATTTGTGGTTCAACTGGACTGAAGCGATGACCCACCTGGGCTGGATTTAAAGGCTCTCATGCTGTCAGCAAAGCTCTCTTTGTTGCCGGGGCTGAGACGCACTCGGTCACTCAGAGCAGCGGTGATGTCAGCCCGGCTAAAGGACATCACCTGCAGCACCTGCTTGAGCCGGGGCTTCAGGTGGGTCAACAGCTGCTCCAGCGTTCTGCCTGCTTTCACCTGGGCGCCAACACGCAGCAGAGCCGTGCGCCGTTGTCCAATGTACACGTCCACATCCTAAGTAAGAGTGGGGGAAATGTAAACAATGGCTACTGCATTATTTTTGGTGTTTTTAAGACTGTACCGCATCGTGAGACATTAATGAAAACGGTTTTCACCTCAGGGAGCAGGGAGGATGAATCTGGGATCACGTATACGACCAAAGAACCACACAAACCTTCACTGAGTGTGTGCAATGACAGATCTGCAGCTAAAGATAAGGTACAGGAGATTTTAGTATCATCATGGGTTTTTTTAAATTGAAATATGATATCTTGAAAAGATGATCTCTCACCTGCAGCAGTTGGCTGATTTAGGGCATCTTCCTCCATGATTGTAGCTGTGCGATACTTCATTTCATACCTGTAGTTTAAAGAAGTGTCCTCTGGAAACAAAAGACTTTTAAGACAGTCTTCCAGTTTCTAGTCTTTGCTTTGCAAAATCTCACACAGTATTAGCAAATTACCATTGACAGTGTGCTTTTCATCATGGATCTGGGTCACTGGGACTTTCTTCTGCTGCTCTGGGGTCACGGTTCCTCGTGCAAATACAACCTCCACATCAGCACTCAGCTGGATCTACGAGAGAAACACGACAATGACATGGAAACGCAAACACACGAAATAACCACAAAGGTCCACGCAAGGATAGAGAACGAACCTGAAGATTAGACAGGGCTTTTATCTGACTGACAGGCAGCCAAGCGCGGTATGTTTCAGTAGTTCGCCACCACAGAGGGACTCCCACGATGATGACCACAGCTGCTATGGACAGAGCAGCAATCTGGCCCCGTCTGCGCTCTGCCAGACACACACACAGATCAAAACTGAGCATTCTTTACCAAAATTCAGAGTCAGGGTCTGTTATGTGCCATTTATTGATTTTATGGTTTAATTTTCACTACATTCAAACAGATATGTATATAAAATTGAATAGTACATGTTCCATGGCAAAACAATTCATAAGATAACCACTTTGTTAATGACACACAAGTAATAAAAATGTAGTTTCAAGGCGTAGTGCGCTGGATGCCAGACAACAGGCAAATCTAAGCATAGTATTAAATCAGTATCTTCACCCTGCGATGTATTTTAAAATTTCCAAAAGCACTAGCAGTAAGGTGGAATGCTAAGGTACATCTGTAGCTAGCTAAACATTAGCTGTTAGCTTTAGTAAGTGTTTAAACGCAGAAAATTGCAGCCCTAATATCAGCGCTACTATATTTGTTTAAATTTCTTGCAATTATTTAGCAGACGGATGAAAATGACTCAAAAGATAACAATATAACATCAAAATGGTTTGGAATTGATGGTACTCACCCACTTCCGTGGTCGCCATGTCTATCAATGAATACTGTAGGGTTCGTTTGTTTCTCTTGTCAAGCGACTAAATACGGATCACGTGACAAACGCGGAAGCCCGACCAGGGGAATCATACTGTAAAAATACCGGGACAACTTATTGTACATCCACACAAAATCGTTGTTGTGGCCACATGCATATATAGCATTTTTTTTTAATTTAACTGTCTTACCCCAGTTCACTAAGGTGAATATATTTTTGTAACTAGTGAGAGACAAACGTCATCGGTCCACATCGTGACAAGAATCAAACACACAATCCTGCAAAACGGGCATAGAGATATTTTTTTTTCGTAGGGCAGCGAAGTCACTGTCGCCTATAGGTCACCTCTGATTGGCCGATATTGTTAAGCGTTTTAATTGGATGATTTGAGAAGAACTCAGGTGAACCAATGAGAAAGAGAGAATCATGTCTGCGGGAAATGAATAACACTGAAATCTTACTGTTTGGTTTAATTTCTCTTTTAATTTTGTGCTTCTTGTGGAATGTTTTTGGTCTGAATATTATTGCAGTGGTATTTGTATACAAAAATGCAACACACTAATTTCTGCTGTGTTAAAGCTTTATTTCAACCACTCCTTGAGACACCAAGTGCTTTGTGAGCAATATTAAAATTAACACCACAGTCTAACACAGGGTAATGGGTAATTATGCATGCAGATGGTAGGCGCCAATATGATTTCTTGATCCTACAAGCACATACAATAAGCTTTCTCTCTCTTTCTCTGTCTGTCTTTTTACAAATACACCACACACGCACACACGCACACACACACACACACACACACACACACACACGACACAGCACACACACACAGAATTGCTCATAGCAGCTCAGAAGCTGTGCTCCCAGCATTCAGAGGAGCCCACTGAAAACATCTGGATCCACTATGGTTCCATCCACCATCTCATCCATGTTTCCCTCCAGCACTCTTATCCTGTCGTTTGTCTCTGCGCTTTCTAAATCCTGTCCAAAGATACTGCACTAACTTCAGCCTTTCAAAATAAACTGTAATCCTTTGTTAACTTGTTCTTCGTGCTCCATATCAATGGGTCAAAGGTTATTTTTTTCCCAGCAGAATTCTAGTCATGGCTTTGACAGACCCTTGTCGTACAGTGAAGTGAGAATAGTAGTAAAGAATTAGATACTAGTTTATTAGAAGCCACGTGCACTTACAGACAACTAAATCTGTATGTTTTACTTCTCTTGGGTTTGCTGAACTGATAACAGAGCTACAACAGGCTAAATGTACAATACAAACAAGCAGCACTTGGGGTTAGTAGTGAAATGAAACATAAGAGAAGAGTCTACATTTTCTGTTTGGCTGTTCCATCTTCACAGGAAATTGGGATGGTGCGCTCCGTGCTGAGGGATGACCGTGGCACGGTGATCGTAAGCACTCCGTCGACTGACAGGCTGGAGGTGACGTCGGCACTTGTCACACCAGGAGGGAGTTTGTACCTCCTCAGAAACTCCCTGGACACAAAGCCGTGGTCGTCCTGTGGACACACTCACGACATCAGAAAAGAGCTGCAGGCCGGGTCACGGTCAACGTGCGGTCCTGCCAGACGCCCTCACCTGTCTGTCCTGGTGTTTGGCGTGAATGGTGACAAACTCATCGCTCACGCTGACCGAGAGCTCGTCAGGCGAGAAGTGCTTCACATCCAGGTAGATGACGTAGCGGTCTTTCTCGATCCGCATCTGGACAAACAACACAGCTGTCTGGACCAACACTCACCAGCCTGTCAGTGAACAATAAAGGCAAATATCTGGAAGGAAGATGAAGCAAACATTTCACAGTGTTTGGTTTTACCTCGCTGTGGCCGTTGTCAGACCAGCTGAACCAGCGCATGATGGAGGGCCGCATCCAGGGGAAAGACCAGGACAAGGGCCAGAAAAAGGGCCACTCGGTGATAGGCTCTGCCATGGAGAGGTCGGAGAGGCGGGCTGGGAAGACCCGGCGATGCCAGGGAAACTGGATCGGGATATCCATGGTGGGGAATAAAGAAGATGCACCGACGATGGCTAAGCACAAGGTCTGGCTTGGTGTCCAGCTGGTACCAGAGTGGTCTCCCGCAGCTCATTTATAGGCCCTCTGCTCCCATCCCACCCGGCTGGTATTGTTCACCGGGTGGCCACTCTGCCAGCAGTTCTTTCTGGAACAATGGTGTCAACTATCCATCCCTCCGCTGCCCACTTTGG
>CAAE01014601.1:1486380-1538180 GCA_000180735.1 Tetraodon nigroviridis
AATGCCACATGTCTGGATCTCTCAGTGTGTCTGGGGTGTGTGTGTGTGTGTGTGTGTGTGTTTGTGTGTGTGTGCGCGCGTGCACGAATGCCTGTGTGTTTGTTTGAAGGAATATCTGCCAGAACATTAGCTCGGTGTGCCCTCACTGCCAGAAGCTTTGGATTTGTGTGTGCGTGTGTGTGTGTGTGTGTGTGTGTGTGTGTGTGTGTGTGTGGATGTGAGCTTGAATGAGAACTGATGAGATTGTTCTGACAGCATTAGGAGACACACCAAGCGTGTAACTGTCATAAGCTCAGATGTAAACTATGACATCCTTCCCCAGAGCTGATGATACTCTTCGCACCCTGACTGAATGAGCGTGGACTTTCAGTCTTGCCCGAACTCTCTCCGCCAACATGGACCAGTTCTTGTTTGTCGAGTTGTTGCTCTAAAGAACTGTGAAATAAGCCTGTGTTATATATATATAACGTATTCACACGTTATTGACTTCCGGTATGGTCAGCGTCGTCACCATGGTAACGGGCTCATGTTTGGCAAGAGAACAGTGTTGCCAACCTTTATCAACTTTTCTTTAGCCAAACCTTGCGAGCTTTAAATAAATGAACGTAAAGAAAGAGGGACGGGACTTCTCACAGGCCGCATCTTCCATCGATGAGGATAAACCGATCGTGTTCTGACTTTTACACTTTAACGCAGCAAGAAGCGCAAGACATTAGACTTCCAATGACCAAAGGTCAAATCAGCTTTGATTCAAATCAGCAGACTATTATAGCCGTGTTACAATCTATCACACCTTCGTCACCTGCACCAGCAACCGTAAACACAACGAAAGGTAAGATGATGAATTAAGATGATGAAAAACAAAAGACGCCTTTTCCCTGCGCCTTGCAGGGAAGAGATGTAATTTTTTTTATTTTGCAGCTCAAAACAAAAAAGACGTGTCTTTGCTTAATCCCCCCCCCCCCCCCCTTCCTTCGGTATTGTTCTCGCCATTACTGTTGCGCGCAACGGGAATTGTGCAAACTGAAGGCTGCCGTCACCCAGCGACCTACTGCGACTTTCTGGAGAGCCAAGAGCGACTTTGCCTGTGGAGGCGCTGGCAACGCTGATGTGCACAATCTCGGAACCATCCAAGCGCACCTGAGTCGGAGGAGAGATGGATTTACCGGCCACCCATTACGGGACAGTGGACAGAAGAAACCCGGTTGTTTCAGTTTTTGAGCGAGAGGTGAAGACGTTCCTGAGCCTGATGAGACGGGCAACTTCTGCCGGCAGCCCGGACAACAGTTTATACGCCAAAGGGTGAGACGTTCATGGCCACAGCAGCCTAAAGAGAAAACAGACTCCAGTCTTAGTGTGAGAGAAGCAGGTTGCGGTATTACAGAAGGGTCTGGTCTTCTTCTGTCGTTTTTGATTTGAAGGATTAGGACCCTTGTGGAGATCTGGAGGAATTACAGACATCGCCTCCCTTCCCAGATGTATGAGGAGCGCATGCTGCAGGCTGCAGACGCCCTCTTTGAGATGGAGGTAGTAGCGCGTCTCCCTAGTCACCATGCGCCTGCCCGAGGTTCACCACGATCTGCTGCACCCACAGCTGTACGAGGTGGCTCTTTGGCAGGGCTACGCGCTCCACCTTCTTCAGTTCAGCCCACTGAAAATAACCCAGATCACAGACGCCGATCACCTCATGGCCTCCTTTTTCCCAGAAGGTCTGGACGCAGACCAGGATTCATTCACCCTGAAGGTAACTTAGATAAAAACGCATTTTTGTTCTCTATCTGCTTGTTGTGCTTTGGTGTGTGTGTGTGTGTGTGTTTGGACGTCCAGATCCATGCGATGCAGGGATGCGCTCTCTGCATATTCGAGCAGGAGAAAAGGCAGCGCAGCTTCAGCCAGAAAGGGCTCCGCCAGCTGCTCCAGGTGTTGAACTTCCTGAGGACAATGATGCAGGTTTTACAGCCACACGAGCACCTCTGCTGGCACCTTTATAATGGTACACATCATTTATGTGTTGTGTTAGGTGTAATTGTGAAACACACATTTTATTTTTTGCACAAACAACTTCTGACTGTGACTTTTTCCTCCTCACCTGTTAAGTTTCCATACACATCTACAAGATCTGCCATTACCTCATGGCCGTCAGCTGCAGTGCGCAGGTATTCACTGACAACATTAAAAAACAAAACAACCTATTTTTCTGTTTCCTGTCAATCACAGCGTTAAAACCAGGCAGTTCGGGCTGAGGAAGTGCAACAATAACTGGATTATTTGGGTTTGTTGGGTGGCTCTGGCTCTACAAATGGCTTTGTCACATTCCATAAGTGCTCAGACGTGAGGTGGAAGGGTGGGGTCGAAGGGTGGGGGTGGGGGTAGGGTGGGGTAGGTGGGGGGGTTGGAAATGAAATTAAGTTCTTTCTATAACACCTTAACGGTGTCACCCAGGCACTGGAGTTCCTCCTGTGGGCGAGTGTCAGTTTAGAGTTGTCGGTTCCCATCATGACACCCGAGTACCTCCCGTGGATCGCCACCCTCTACTGTGCTGTCTGCCGATGTTACTATGACAACCGGGCTGCTGCGAAAGCTGAGGTAAATCGTTTTTCTGTATTGTGTGTTTGTCTGTTTCCTAATATAAAAAGGAGTTATTTTGAAAGTTTTTATTTTGCTGTTTTACATTTGTTTTTGTGTCTTTTTAATCTCGAAGGAGTTTGCCAGAAGAGCTCTGGGAAAAATCGATAATCTGGCGAGATGGGAACGAGAGAATGACATTCCTGCAAGCGGACAGACCCAGAGCGCTTTCAGAGAAGCCTCCATCAAGGCAGGGGCCATGTTTGCCTCGCTGGGCCCTCTCTTACTTTCTCCTTGAATGTGCTTTTCAGGGTTGAATTGAGTGAACCTTTCTTCCCTATCTACCAGCTGGCTGCTGCACTATTCAAACGGTTGGTGTTTGAGAACGGAAAGAGATCAAACCTATCTTCAAACCCAAAAGCAGAAGTGCTGTGAAGGAACCACCCAATGTAAAACTGTTTACAGCAATATCATCTCATCAGTACCTGAGCGGCCAGACCTAGCAGGTTTTCTACCTTGACCATGAGTCAAAAGTTCGTTTTTGTGTGTCCACCAGGTGCAATGCCCTCGTCTGACCACAGAGCGGACGCTCATGAGCCTCTTTGACAGCGGTGCGGCCTACTTCCTGGGCATCCTGGAGGCCCTCTGGGATGTGGGTTGGGGTCCACTGCAGAACAAGATGCCAGACGACCCAGATCAGCAGGAGGTGGTCATGGAACTTCTCACAGCTGGCATGAGGGTGTTATCTGGTAAGGGAACAGGAATTAAACAATTACCGTGAGGGTAAAAGATACACAAAGGAATCATATAAAATGCATTTCAGGATTTACTAAATTTAACTCCTGTTTCTGTTGTGGAAGGAGCTGGAAGTGAGCCTCTTGGTGCATTGATGACAACGTCCACTCTCATTGACTTAGCTATTGCTGGTCGGTCATTATTTTATAATTGTCAAGTTATGTTAGAGATTTTTGGGCAAAGTCTCAAATGTTTTTGTGCTTCCAGGAGAGAACAAGGTCAGCGTCCCCTCAGCACTGAGGTTCATCAAGCTTTTGTTCCAGTACAAGCAGTCAGAAGCATTCAGCAGACTCACCAAAGAGATGCTGCAGGTTTTATCTGTGAGTTGCTGGTGATCGTCTCTCCCCAGTTTCGAATCCACACCGATGTGACGTTTCTCTGACTGGTTGTGTGTCACCGCGTCAGACTCTGCCTGGTCAGACCTTCAGGAAGGCCGAGTCAGAGCTGGCCCTGCTGGACAGCCTCAACACTCTGCTGTGTTCGCGAAGGAGCCGCACTAGAGAGGATACCATGGGCGATGGTAGCCATGGTGAGGTTGTGTAGAATGATACATCCCAACATAAGCACCAGTGCGGGACCTTTCTGTGTTACAATGACTGACTGTGCTGCTCTCTGACAGGGAGACGCAGGCCTGTTTTCCGTGACGAGTTGACGGGATTGGTGAAGACTTTACACAGTTGTGTTTGTCTGCTCAGTCCTGTGAGTTGGATGCGCGGGTGGAAGATAAAAGCGGAGGTAAAATTGGCCTTTCAGACGTGTGTTTGCGCTACATGTTTGTTTTTCTGTGTAGGAGATCCGACCAGATGAAGACGTGGTTTTGGATGTCGTGTTATTTCTGTGGAACAAGGCCAAGTTGGTCGTACAGGGAGATGAGATACAAAACCCCACGTTTACATACTCCACAGAGAAAATTGACCATTTTGAAAAGGTATGTATTTACAACCCAGTAGCTAAAACTGACAGTTGTAACCAGTTTATTTTCACTCAGTTAGATAATTGGATGTTTTTATATGATCTAGTGGTCAGTCGCTTTGATAATGTGCTGCAGGTTTTCCATTCGCTTTGCTCAGTTCTGTGGTGTCACATTATTGCAGTGGCTCTGGTGTCTCTACGAACTGTGTGAGGTTGCTTCTGTCTGCGGCCTGGCAAATATGGACTGCATGATCGCAGCGGAGATGACCTACACGCTGGCTGCACTTCTGGAACGTGCTGCTGAGAGCAGGCATCACACTCCAAGTTAGTCATTTCAGTTCCGCTGTGATTTCAGTTCATCTGACCTTTGTTCTGGTTTCCAGCAATGCTCTTCTTGAATTCTACGCCACATCTGCAGCAGTTATTTATTGCATGTGCGTGTCTTGTCTCTAATAGCTCTACGGGCAGACAGTGATGCCAGTCCAAACCCTTTCTCTCTCACTGAGGTATGTAAATGTTCTGACTGTGTCATTGTGTGCTTGTGATGTGTTACCTGCTTTTCTATGAGTCACATTGCTTTTGGACGATGTCCTTGTGCACAGAGCTCAAGAGCAGAATTGTTTCAGAAGGTGTGTGAGGTTGTAGAATGGGGTTGCAAAGCCCTGGAGAAAGATGGAGCCGCACCGTTTCCTTTGGAAGGTTCAGCAATTACTGACTCTGTTTTAATGCAGGTATGAGGTCAAAGGCATTTCATTTACGACTTCTGACGGCCTGAATCCAGAATATGTACAAGTTGTGCTGCTAAGGCTGTATATCCATACGCTTTATTAGAAAGGCAACTCCCTCCTTCCATCAAATTCCAGTTCATGTGGTCAGCAGTCAACAGATGAACAACATGGTTCAAGCGATAAGCAGAGAGAGGTGGAAGTGGAGCCAGCAACAGCATCGGACGTAAAAGACTCCCCACATACTGGATCAACACGTGTGTCTCTGCTGACTAAAGAACTTTATCTCGAGCTCCTCATCATCCAGCACAGGGCCTCTCTCAAGTTATTACTGCTAAATGCAGGTTAGGCTTGCCACCTTTATGGATTTACCCACAGCTTTGCGTCTAATTGCACACCAAATCACTTTGGTGATCTAAAAGTTTCTTTGTTCTGGCCTCTTATTTGCTTTGTGTTTAGTCACAGAGTCTGAACTGTTAGGTCGAATCAAGAAGAACAAGGTGTCCAAGGCTCTCTTCCTGATCCAGAAAGCTCTGCTGGTGTACGAGACGACAACTGACAGCAGCAATCAGACCAAGAGTCTGCTGGAGGTGCCCAAACAGCAACAACAAAAGCCCACTAACGGTGACGACTGTGTAACTGTTGCATAAAAACAGCAGCGTCTGTCTCATCCCTTCAGGAGGCTTCATCCCTGATAGACAAGGCCACTCTGGAGGAAAGAAAAGTGTATCTTGCCAACACCTTTCGTGATGCAGCAGAAAATGAAGACAGCCAGATGAAGGAGAACAAAGACAACCCACCGCCGGCGCCCATCCTGCTGTCACGCACCGACACCTCTCTAACGTTTGCTCCTGCACCTTATAACCTGGAGGGACAGGTACAATTTACTCTGTAGTGTTTTGCTATTATTTGTTCTCACAAGTAACGATAATTCTTGGTGATTATGATTGTACAGCTGTGCTGGTATCAACTATTTGGTCGTGCGGCTGAGGGTGTTGACCAAAAAGTGCGTGTTGGTGACTGGAGCCTGAAAGGAACTGGAAATCTGGTACATTTTTAACAGAAAAATCTGAAGTTTGACACATTGTCATGACATGAATGTGACCATTTTCGGTTTATTTATGTATACTTCAGGTTCCTGCTTTACATGGTGAGTGTTTCTTAAAAGTTGAAGGGCTGGAGCCGAACCAGAAGTACGTGTTTGCGGTAGCTGCATACAACAGCCAAGGCAACATAGTGGGCAACTCCGTAGGGGCAACAACACTACCATTGCTTGCATCTATGCCACTATCCTTGCTCTCAACGTGGGCTCACTTGGCACAGGTGCACCACACACACACTAGTTGAAAAAAAAAATTATTTTAATTTCCCTGAACCCTCCTCCCTGCTGTCAGTGGCTAAGAACAGCATGTTGATGCTGATGATGTAACCTTAACAGTGTGATTGCCCCTTTTTCTGGCACAGGTGGCATATCAAACTGAGCAGTTTGCTTTAGCAAAGAGAGCCTGCAGGACCCTATGGAGCCATTTTACCTACCCTGACAGTGAAGGCCAAAGTAACAAAGACAGGCTTGCCACTACTACAGGGTGAGGAAGGAACTGCACATTCATTCAGGGTCTGTTTTATTTTAATATTTACTATTCCATTTGCTTCTCTTTCTTTCTACCAAAGGCTACACACCCAGATCTTGCAGCGCTCCTCCCTGCACCTCTGTAGGTTGTTTCTTACGTCCATCTTCATTGAGACAGAAATCAACATTCAGCAAGGGTCGCTCTTCTGGCAATCATTTAGTGACAATGGACCTTTCATATGGGAACAGGTCTATTAAAAATAAACAATTTAAAAATACAAAGAGTAATTAAAAGTAATATAAATGTATTAAAATGTAAATTATGCTGTCTGTATACAGGAAGCTCGACTGGAGGAGTGTGAGAGAATGCTGGTGGCCATGGATCTAGCACTGTGGTTAAACGAAGGCATCTCTGCGTTGCAAGCTGTAGTTATTTGTTATGGCCTCCTGACACCATTAATATTCCACCAGGTCAAATACAGTCCCATTGTAGAGGTATGCCAAAAGAGTCATATATGTACAATATGAAATTCTTTTTAAGATACATAGTTATGTCCTATCAGAATACAGAGATTAATGAACCCATTGATTGCTTGATTGAATGATTGTGCCTTTTTAGGTCCTCAAGAAATGTTTGGTAGTTTTGGAAGTGATTTCAGGTCTTCCAAAGCAAAAATGGACTGTGAAAACCTCGGAATCATTTGTGCACATGATAGCTTGTATCACCTACTACCTTGCAAAGGTGCGTGTTTACAGCATCTACTGTTCATCATCATCATCATCATCAATCATTTTATATTCAGTATGGCGAAAGCCACCTTGTGGAAACTAATTCACCATGATTTGCTTAAGCAGACATTGCGTGCATTCAAGGAGACACACTTGGCTTCCCGTGATGCTACATTCTGGGCGAAATCTGCTCAAGAAGACTCATGAAGCCTGGTTACAGAAGAGGAGACTTTCCAAACAGGCGGTACATACAAAAAACAGGAAAAACACCACACTAAATTAAAAAATAAGGCAATGCATTGCAATGCAATTGAGATCTGTAGCTGTATATATATTTTTTGCGATGCATTAATCTGCAAATCATAGGACAGTGTCACCGCCGTCAAGGGTGAAAAGGTGTTACCTCTGCTGAGGGCCCTTTGCTGTAAAAATGGGAAAAGGATTACAGCTGCAG
Source organism: Tetraodon nigroviridis (assembly GCA_000180735.1). Lineage (NCBI taxonomy): Eukaryota > Metazoa > Chordata > Actinopteri > Tetraodontiformes > Tetraodontidae > Tetraodon > Tetraodon nigroviridis. The sequence goes on from CAAE01014601.1 coordinate 1,494,131, forward strand.
CAACAAACGCTGGTAACACAAACACACCACACACAAGTCATGTTTATACCACGATGGTTACTTCTAATAGGACACCAAGTATTTGAGTGTTTGTGCTGTAGAGATTACACGCCCTGTGACCAGCAATCTCGCCTCACTGTACGATCAGATCTTCAACTCCACATTAACTGCTGCCTACCAACATGGTAGGAGGGTTACGCTTGGATGCTTTTGAATAGAAACCCAGTCTTGGACATTTTAACCTTGGTTTTCCTGTGTCTTTTTGCCAGTGATGAAGCTGAGACCCAAGCCACATTTTCTTGAACTTGCTGCACAGCTTCTCCAGAGAGCCGTGGAAGAAGGCCACCCAGACCTCACCTTAAAGTGGGGGGAAAGCATATTCCTGCTTTCCAGGTCTGCTTTCATTACTGGCGTCCCTGTATGTTATTTAAAAGCTGAGCTGAAAGGACGCTAATGGTACTTTTCTAGGCATGACTATGCACTTGGCTTGTCCCCAAAATGTGTGAGGAGAGAGATCCAGAGTGACAAACTAGTTCCCCAGCCAAGTGATGAGGCACCTCAGGTAGGAAAATACACTCATGCCTGTAAGTACACAAGAATCCATCCATTCATTATCAAGATAGAGAAAAATCTGTTTTTTTTTCCTTTAGAATAAAACGCCAGCATGTAAAGATGATAAAAGAAAGACACAAAAACAGAAAATGTCTTGTAGCATGCTTCAAAAACTGAAAACCGCCAGGTAATCTTCAGGTTCACATTGATATGAATTGACTAACATCTCTGCATTAATGTGTTTGTTGTGAAGGCAAATGTATCATTTAACTTTTAACTCTTTTGGGTGAAGGGAGAGGCAGAATTTGGAGAATCTATTAGCCAAGATGACCTCTGTGGTTAAACGCCACAGAAAGCAGATTCAGCATAGGACCATGTGCCTGGAGCAGAGAGTGTGGAAGTCTCACCTCAACTACAGTTTTGCAAAAGCCTGTTTAGACCTGCTTTACCAGAGTCTGTACCAGAGTCACGGAGGATCCCCAGAGTACAGGTTCACTCCTATGATGCTGAACGTGGTTCTCTGCAAATAGCCTTGATTACTTAATTCAGCTACAAAAATCTTTTTTATTTTTATTTTTTTACAGGTACAGCCACTTAGACCCTTTGTGTTTTTCCCTGCCCCTCTCTGGCATCCTTCTCTGGAAGGATCCAAAACAAGAGCTGTTCTGCAAAGAGCTTGTCTCAGATAGAACCTCCTCGTCTCTTCGGAATTATCTGGCTGCATGCAAAGAGGTGACCAACGGTGAGAGGGAGGTTAGAAAGATGCATTAAACATCATAAAACTAAAGGAAAAACAGTCAGCAAATCGGTTTTGTTTCATTTTTTCCTAGTGGACCATGTTGATGACTCTTTATCAGAGGAGAGCAGCGAGGAGGGAGAAAGAGCCCAGCAGCAGCAGCAGCAGCAGCCTGACATGCCCAAACACTGCGCTGAGTTATTTGATAGAGCTGCTATACATCTCAGAAGGGCCATGGTACAGTTCACGCAGATCAACAGGGAACCGTACACTTACCGTGTTTTCACGACCATAGGGACTGGCTTATAGGGCGTGGTCTCAGTTACGGTGCTTTTTCTGTATTTAACATATACATCAGGCGCACCGGTTCATGGGGCGCGGGCAGGTTGAAACACACCGGTGAAACATGCATGCAAGGGTGTGTTTTTAAGAAGGCAGCGGGAGCAAAACTGAGTTTGGTTGTGATTCATGGATCTTAAATCCTCTGGCGGCTGCTCGGTTCCCACGATCCTCCTCGGAGCTGATCGCCTCCAGGTTAAACTGGGCTTCACCAGCGTCTCTGCCGGTTTCAGGGTCGCCGAAACACCGATGTTCAGCATCACGCTCACACCGGCGCTGGTGTCCGTTAGATACAAGCCACGCCCACACTTCCCCCTTTAACGTTCTCATGGTGTCCGTTAGATACAAGCCACGCCCACACTTCTCCCTTTAACGTTCTCATGGTGTCCGTTGGATACAAGCCACGCCCACACTTCTCCCTTTAACGTTCTCATGGTGTCCGTTAGATACAAGCCACGCCCACACTTCTCCCTTTAACGTTCTCATGGTGTCCGCTAGATACAAGCCACGCCCACACTCCCCCCTTTAACGTTCTCATTGGAGTCCTCAACTACGTCCGCCTTACAACAACACATAGGGCGCGCCGGTTCATAGGGCGCGGGCATGGTGAAACACGCCGGTGAAACACACCGGTAAAACATACCGGTGAAACACACACCGGTGAAACACACCGGTAAAACACACCGGTCAAACATACCGGTGAAACACACACCGGTGAAACACACACCGGTGAAACACACCGGTGAAACACGCCGGTGAAACACACCGGTGAAACACGACGGTGAAACATGCATGCAAGTGTGTGTTTTTAACAAGGCAGCGGGAGCAAAACCACGATCCTCCTCAGAGCTGATCGCCTCCAGGTTAAACTGGGCTTCACCAGCGTCTCTGCCGGTTTCAGGGTCGCCGAAACACCGATGTTCAGCATCACGCTCACACCGGCGCTGGTGTCCGTTAGATACAAGCCACGCCCACACTTCCCCCTTTAACGTTCTCATGGTGTCCGTTAGATACAAGCCACGCCCACACTTCCCCCTTTAACGTTCTCATTGGAGTCCTCAACTACGTCCGCCTTACAACAACACATTAGGCGACGCCACCCCTTAACGTTCTCATGGTGTCCTCAACTACGTCCGCCTTACAACAACACATTAGGCGCGCCGCACATTTTGGAGAAAATGTATGACTAAGTTCGTCGTGAAAATACGGTACATCAGCCGAGTACCCACGCAGATAACAATGTTCGAAACATGATTCCCCTCTTTTACTGAGCAGATGAGAAATGCATTCATTCAAACCAGAGTCAATATTTGTGAGTGTGTGCGGGCACCATATGTTGTGAATTCTACCGAGGATCCTGTATGTGTGTATTTCCAGGTGTTGGCCCATCGCGGCAACCACTGGACGCTTCTGCTGTGTGTGTGTCAGACTGTGTGGGATCACAGCTGTAGAATCAATGTCTTCACTGCTCAGTTCGATCCTCCAGTGGCGCCTGACCAGCTGCGGGACACACTCACCTCCCTGCTGGTGCTGTCGATAGACCTTATCATGGACATGATGCACAGATTAGGGGTGATGATCACAGACTTTTTTTTTTTTTTATATTACATAAAATGTATTTCTATTATATCTCATAAAGGCAAAACAATTAGAATTTTTGATGAATCTACAGCATTAATCTTTTGATTGATTAACAAAAAGTTTCCCATTTGCCCTGTTTTATCTTCATAAACTTTCACTTGTTCTTAGCTGTGGAGTGTGTATGACGATGACTTTGATGAAGAGGAGCAGGAGTCTGGTCTCCACTTCTCAGCCGCGCTAGATGACAGCACCCAGGTGGATGTGCGCTGGGTCCGCATTTTGGTGCTACATACCTTGGAGCGCCTTCATGACGGTGCAAAATGGGAAAGCCTGGCACACTTTGGTTTAGTTTTTAACTCGTACACACGGTGAGTTTGCCTCATGGCTGCTTTTTTCATGTCTCACTGTTCTCTTGCTCATTAACTAGCATATAAATGTCACTGAAGTGTTACAGAGAGCCCTGGCTGGGAATAAACTGACTTTATTTGTACATCTATTTTAGGGATCAGTATGCCTTGGTTGTTACTCCTCTAATCATAAATGCTCAGAGGAAGTTACTTGAACGAATTCATTCTTTCGGAGGACCTGCTGTCCCACAGCCACACCATGTGATGACCCAAAAGACCTCTGGAAAAGAGGTAGTAAACATCTAATTCGAGCCATTCTTCCAAGCCATTCTTTGGGTTACACCCTGAGTTTGCTTTTTAGGTAACTGATAACAACTATGTGAGCTGCCAGCTTGTGAGTGGGTGGGTTCCTCCTTCTGCACCGCAGACAGACGGGGGCAACGCCACAGAAGCCAAAAACACCGCTCCTCCTGACACAGCTGTTCTGAAAGGTCAGAACTGACAATTGTATATCACATGATTAAATGGAGCAAGAAATTCAAGTCCGTATCCTGCTTTGCTGTTTTATACTTTAACGGTGTAAAGGCTGAAAGTACAGGCAACGTCACACTGCAAATGCAAGTTTTAATGTCATTTCTACTTGCCCACTGATCTGTGTGCAGATGCAGAGATACAGCGGTCCATGTGCCTCGTGCGTGTTCCTCTTAATGTAGAAGACACGCTGAGCAGTTACCGACGAGCTTTTGACAGAGGACGTCAGCGTCGTCTGGCCTTCCAGCGGAGCCACTCCTTACTGCTGCGGCTCTTGGCGGACACGCAGCCCTGTGAGTTGAGCGCTGATGGAGCGCTGATGGATGCAGACAGCTCTGAACTCAGACTTTGTGTCTCTCTCCAGGCTTTGCAGCACAGTTGCCCCACGTTGAAGGGAGGCGCCAGGTTAAATTCAATCTGGCACTCGAGGACAGTGGAAATATTCAATCAAGCGACTTAGATGAGGACTTCAGCAAGCCCGGCGCTGTCTACAAACTCCCTGTCAGCCCAGAACACATGAGCAGCGTCACTGATGCATACTCTGCATCCATAAGTAAGCACGCAAATATAAATATCTATAAAAAAAAAAGCAATATTTTACTCTAATATTGTCTGTTCTATCTGAAACCAAAAGTGTGACTTTTTTTTCCAACTTCCTTAGAATATCTTGAGGACAACGGTGAAAACTACCTCAGAGTTGTGGCCCTGCATGAAATGGGAAATCTCCAGTACTATAATGGAAACACAAGGTCAGTGTGTGTGTGCGAGCACTGAAGCATCTGCAACCTTTTGCACATTTGTACACCAAAAGTGGAGTTGTTGCACGAATTTTACATTATTCCTCATTTAAATTGTGTATTATTCCAGGGCAGCACATTCGTACTGGATGAAAGCTGTAGATTGGGCTCTACAGTCTTCAGGGGCCGTGGAGAAGTGGGACGGTGTGTCCGTTGGGGGTTGTTCCATGGAGAAAACGCTCAAACAAGCTGGAATTTGGGGATGTTTACATGCTGCGGGGCTTACTGCTAAAACTGCACAGTAGGTTACCGTGAGCTTTGATTTATTACTGTCCTCTGTGCATTTAGAGACCTTTAAATTCCCTTTTTCTGTCTCATTGTTATGTGTTTTTGTTTTTAGGTATGCATTAACTTCTGATATCAACCAGCGGACAAAGTACTGCCTCCTCTCAGCTCACCTTTTCAAGGTAAGAGGTTCAGGACGTGCTCATGTTTCCCACCACAAACACAGCTTTGGCCAGAGCTGTGCTATTGCTGTGTAATGTAGATACATTAGTTAAACAAATTAAGAGCAGTAAAATAAAGACTCCCTTTTGTGCTGCTGTACTACATGTGTGTTCTGCTTCTCCAGTGTGTGCTGTGTTGCTCCACGGCTCAGCCTCAGGCCGATCTGCAGTACGCTCATCACAGCATTGGAGAAGAGCTGCTCCCTGGGACCGATCTCTTCTCTGAACCCCACAGGGTTCACCTGGGCACCACGGTAACCAGCCTGAAGTTTCTCTGCCACTGGCTATTCACCAAAGGCTTCTATGTGACGGTATTACCACACACACACACACACACACACACACACACACAAACACACCCTGTAGTTAGTCAAGTTGGTCCACAACATGCAGGAAGAAAAGTGTCTAAATTAACACCTGTAATTCCAGCTTCTGCCTGTGCTAGAACTTTACCTGCATCTGGTTGGGACTGTGTGCAGAGATGTGCAACGCACTGTAGAGGGCAAAATACTAAAGGTCAGTAGTTTGGTGTATTCCGCACAAAGGTTTCAATTTTTTCCCATTGTCTAGTAGTTTTCTTAGTAGAATTTGATGTTTTGTGCAGATGCGTGTCCTCACAGAGCTGTGTCTGTTTGCTGAAGCTGTGAAAGAATCTGTTGAGCTGATACAAGGAACAGGAATCCTTCTGCCTTATGGACAATATGTAGCCATAAGCAGTCCACCAGTATGCTATTACTGTCCTCGTATTTTTTTTTGTTATATGCAGTTCCCATGCTCCATTTTCCTGTCAACAGCTGTCAACTTTTCATTTTTATTGTGCAGCCAATGAAGATATTCTACAACAGCAAGTCTCTCCAGGACAATGCTGAGGTACTGAAAGATTGATTTTAGTTCCAGAAGCGGTTGTGTAACTCAAACCAGGTTGATTGTTGGATTTCTGTGAGTGTGTGGCTTGTGTTCAGGCTTTAGAGGAACTGGTGAACAGTGACTTTGCTCCAGATGTCCACATGCTGTATGGATCCACACTGTGCCTTCACCACAACCTTGCACGTGTGCAGCTGATTTTGGCACTCTGTAACACTATCCACGATAGCGTGTCTCCTGTGGCAGGTTTGCAACCAAGGAGCCTTATTTTACTTTGACTCCATCTTCTTTTTACTCCAAAGCCCACTTTCAGATCGTCCATTGGTGTTTGAGATAAGGGCGCTTAAAAGGCGTCTTAGATCAGGGCGATATCTGTTTTTTCTTCCAGATTCTGTTGAAGGTGAAGCTCGTGCTGCCATGACAAGCTGTTCAGAGACATTAAACCAGGACACTGAGGCCTCCTGTCTGAAAACAGAAGAGCCCAAACGTTTAAATCTTACAGGGAGAGAAAATCTCTCTCCGGCACAGCTTAAGGTTGGTTTTTTTTTGTCAGTAAGTCGTGAACAGAATTAAAAACATGTCTTATTTTTTTTGTTTCTTACTGAAAACTGACTTCTTTGTGTGAAATGTCCCATATCTGTGCTCTCCTCTGTGTTAGAGTGTTTTATTAGAAGGAGCATCCTCTTTGTTGTGCGCCGCTTGTGAGCAACTCACGTCTCAGGCGTGTAGTGAAGCAGAGAGCCTGGAACTAACAGTAGAGTCCAATCTGCTTCGGGCCAACTTGTACCTGCAGCAGGGACAGTTTGCACAGAGGTATGACAGCCGTATGCTTACTGAAACTAGTTTTAGGTTCCCCTAACTCCCATGGCATGTTTCCTCAGTTCAGAGATGGCGATATCTTCGTTGACGCTGCTGCAAACATCTCCAGTAATCATGAGCCGATCCAGTAACCATACCAGGATTGGCGCTGAGCAGGTAACAGCACATTTACATTCACCAGTGACGTAAAACTCTAGTGTGTGACAGTGTTGCTTGTGTACTATAAAGATTTACAGTCAAAGTAAATCTAGCTCTTGAAATGTAACCATACACTTTGAATAAGAGTGGCATGTCGTATATTCTGCCAAAGCAAGGAGACAGTTTCAGAGCAGTTGAGGCCAGTGAGAGAATCGGAGTTCATTTGTGGCTTCGTTGTCGCCTGACTCTGTTTCAAAGCTTGGCTGCAAAAGTCTCTGAAGGCGTTCCCCATTTACAAGGTTGGTTCATTGGTTGTTGTAGTACCCTTTTTTTTTTTGTCCAAATCAGAACAAGTTCATATGTAAGAATCTCTGGTTGCATGTAAATGTGTTTTGGGTTGTTTTTCCAAGGCAAGACAGAAGAGGCGCTGCAGGTGTTGCAGGATGGTCTTGATGAATGTGTGAGATGGGGGGAGCTTGATGTTCAAGGCCTTTTGATGCTTGAAGGGGCAAAATTGGAAGCACGCAGAGGCAAAACGCAAAACAGCATGGCAATGCTAAAGGTACTCAAAGGTTAACACACACCCAATAAGCTCATTCAAAACTTAGATTTTTAGTTTTTATTTGTCTTTAACTGAATCACTGCAGAAAGATTACATCTCTAGGTTTTTCTGTTTTTTGCATTACCAGTGCAGTCATTAAATGCAAATGATTAGGTCAAGCGTTCAGATGATATTGTAATACGGTCTCTTTCCTGAGTTACCCCAAACGGATGGATAGAGCGCTGCCCTTCACATTGCTCTTACCTGTGCTTGTTGTGTGTATATCTGTGCAGGAGACCATCGACCTGCTGTCAGGAGGGACATCTCTACCTCTAGGATCCACTCTGACCCTGGCTCGGGCTCTTTTGCTGCTCAGTGATTTAAGAGAAGGCCAGAACACCACGCTTCTGAACTTGTTGTATGCACTGCTTAAAAATGAGGTAAATGTGCTTAAGCGCAGCAAATTGTAAACCCTACTTGTTTGAGCATAATAATGCTTTTTCATCTTTATCCCCGCAGCTTCGTGCTTTTGGTCTGAGTGTGGTGATGGAAAATGGGCAAATGGGCTTATTTCTTCCTAAACCCAGCAACATATACCTTCCATATCTACAGTTACTGAATCAGGACACTCTGCAAATGGGCGACTAAAGGACATTTTTGTGGGAACATAAATGGAATACTGACTTTTTGAACCTGGGTTGTAAATCAGTTATTTGGAATAACAAATTCATAAATAGGTCATTAGTCAGTTAAGCTTATTGTATTCCACATTTACACACACTTTCAAATAAAATGAATGAATGAGCCTACAGCAGGCATGGGCAAACTACGGCCCGGGAGCCACATGCGGCCCGTTAAACGTTTTAATCCAGCCGGCCGAACTTGAAAAAATTAAATAATCCTAACCCTAACCCTACCCTGTCCTTGGGGGCATCTTTATCCCAATCCTAACACAAAATTTAACCCTAACCCTAGCCCTAAATTGTGCACCGGAAGTCTTGTCGCAATTGTCGTTTTATTCTGAAATCTACCAGCGGAAGTTTACCTAATCATTCCAGTGAATTGACACCGGGCGGCAGTGACGGTAGTAACAGAGTAACGGTGGTAATGGAGTAATGGAGTAATTCAAGTACTCCGGGCTCTCATTTGTCAGAGTTTGTTGACGGCCGTGAGCTGGTTGGTAACGGTGCTCTGCTCGTTGTTTCGGCTGCAGTGTGTCAGATTGAGCTAGCCGGCTAGCTAGCGTAAATGGGTTCTCAGGTTAAAAGATGATCGCCTCGCTTTCCCGAGGGAATCTGCTGGATGAGGTTCTCCACGGGGGCCTGGGCGAGGTACGCTCCTCGCCGCTCCTCGCCGCTCCTCGCCGCTCCTCGCCGCTCCTCCGCGTCCTCCACAAGTTCCAGCGGCCATCTGACGATAATCATCTGGCGAGATAAACTAGGAAACAGGCGAACTTTGTGAAGTCCGATTAGATTTTGGGTAGAAGCCCGTTTTTTATTTGGCTGAAGTCATTTAGCGTTGATGTTATCTTGTATGACTGTATGTTTCGGACCGGAATCGTTAAAACGATAACGTTAGTTTGACGTTAAATCCTTTTAGCTCTCACCTGAGTAGAAACGACGTTACCTGGATAGGAGCGCTATCAGTTTTACAAGCTATAATGGAAGTAACCGATATTACTAAGGTTAAGTAAAGTGTTCCCCATTGTTGGAAATGGGATGGGTGATTCCCAGCGTTACCGGGACGACGGAGGGTCACGTGGTTCAGGGGGACCGGTAAAGCTGCATCACCGTGAGGGGAAAGAACACGCGTGGGCTGCATAACCACGGCTTCTTACTGAACATAATAACGATGATACCAATAATAATTGGTGTAGAATGATACTGGAGTGTAGAAGAAGAGTGTATTAGTAAGTGGGGCAATTAAGAGGCCCCGCCCCCTCTGCCCCTGGTCCAACATTTCAAACAAAGGATTCATGGTTGCAGCCTCGTTTGTTCCCCTCCCTAAGCTCTGATGTGTGCTGTGCATGTGTCTCTTTGTGGATTGTTGGGGTTGCGTGTGTGTGTGTGTGTGTGTGTGTGTGTGTGTGTGACTGTTGCAGCAGCAGCTGGTAGCCTATGTCTCCTGGGTGAACTCTCAGCTGAAGAGGAAACCAGGCCTGAAAGCTGTCAGAGACCTCAGACATGATCTCCAGGACGGCGTGGTTCTCGTGCAACTAATAGAGATAGTTGGTAAATACACATTCACAGTAACACTATAAATAGCTCACATGGTGCAGTCAAGTGTAGGGGGGTATAAAAGGAGGTTTGAGTGAGTTCATTTGGGCTAATTTTGGTGCTGGGCAGAGAACAGAGAATCTTTTGTTAAAGGACTAAATGTAAGGAGACGTTCTAACAGCTTTCTACCTCTTATTTGTATCAACGTGTAACAAATTCTTAGCATCTTGTGTCTTAGGCTCCTTTTCTTGTTTTCACTGTCCTTCACAATGGCAGCAGGGGAAGTGTTACAGGGGGTGTACGCTGCACCGCAGAACAAAGAAGAAAGCAGGAAGAATGTTGAGCAAGTCTTGCGGTTCATTTCCTCCCGACGCATTCGGATGCCGCACATATCCGCACGAGGTAAATTACACCAAAAGTGTATTTTCCCAGAGCCTTTTAATCAGATCTGTACTGTTTGAAAGCATCTAATGGAGTGTTAAGTGTTCCTGTTTGCCGTGGGTTAGGGTTAGGGTTAGGGTTACTGTGCGTTGTGACCTCTGTCCTCTCTTCCTGCAGACATTGTGGACGGTAATCTGAAATCTGTCATGAGGATCATTCTGGCGCTGGCAGCTCATTTCAAACCCTCGGCCAATCACAGGGCTGCTTCTGGAAAGGCCAGGAGCTTGTCAAGAGGCGCCGGCAGCCACGAGCCTCTGTCCCCGGTGGCGCTGGCCCAGGGTGCTGCTGCTGCGCTGGCCTCAGCTCGGCACGACGCCTCCCAGCCTGCCCGCTCCACAGGTTACCCCAGGTATGCTGGGCCCGACGCACACGGGGCCTCTGCTGGCCTCTGCTGGACACATCCTGAAAGCCAGATTTGTGACGGCTCCCTTTGTCAACCAACAAACCTGTCATCTCTCGGCAGCTGGGGGTTGGATGCGGAAAAGAGCGTGTGTGTCCGTGCGTTGGTTCAGCAGTATGAAAAGCGATCTCCAGACGAGCAGGCTCATGTTCACTCCGGCAGGTAACTTTCTGTACAGACAGTAAAATCTATTATATTGGTGGTACAGTTTGGTACTCTAAGTGTTTCAGTTCCATTAGAACTTTTTTTTTGCTCATTTGGTTCCCTTGCGCCGCTTTGTCCCAGTGTACACGTGAGGGTTCTTTCGCCGTCCGACAGACCACATGACTTGTCCTGCTGTCACGTCACGCCTGAGCACAGGCAGATAATCCCATAATTAATAGATCTTCATCAACCACATCTGGGGTGGGTTTTTTTTTTCACCATTTTGTTTTGCCTTAAAAGATCTGAGACGTCAGTGATGCTGAACAGGAGCATCTCTACACTGTAAGCCTTGGTCGCCATAGTAACTTGCTGTAGGGTAGAGGGAGGAGTGTATCAAGCTGAGGCTGATCACACACAATCATGAGTTTGTGGGGATGCTGAAGCCTGAAGACCGCATGCAGGACTTGGGCTCTTAGGAAGTATTATTCACAGCTCAACATACCTGTCGCCCACTATGGGCGCGACGCAGATGAAATGGTAAGAAATGAACACTGTGTGTGTGTTTGCGCTTGTGTGTGAGTGTGTTTCTCTTCTATAAGAGCAGCGAAATGTAAGGAATGGTGTGGAACAACAGTGGTTTTGTTTGTATGAAGCCAGACTGGTGGAAAGCCTGTGAATCTGCCTTCTGTCTCTCTTGAGTCTCAGCGCTGTCAGTCCGCTGTCGTCTCCACGAACGCCGGTCAACAGACTGGAGGACCTCCAGCCTCAGGAGGACGGAGGTGTGTTTCAGGCCGAGGCCGGCTTGTTTGTGTGGCTCGTTTTTTAGTTTGGTGATATCGGGATTTGTTCCTGGACGCCCTCGCTGTGTGTTGGTGACGGAGTCATCTTGTCCTGCAGGGGAGACGGCACTGGAGGATGCTCTCTGCCAAACTTTAGAGAAGGAAGTGGAGGACACTCGAAAAATGGTGTCTGCATTACAGGTACCTTCAGGGCGACTTTCTGTTCAATCAGACTCATTTGGAAACTCAAACCAAAGCAAGAGCTGGTGTAACTGTGTTTGAAGGCGCTGCTTCTGCATGGTTCACTGCCCGAGGAGGAGCAGGATGTGGCTCTGTGTCTGGACCAAGGGGAGGCTGATCAACAAGCGGTAAGGCTAAATTCTCTTTCAATCTACTCTGGAGCTCGGTCTCCTCTGTCAGAGTGGATTTACTCTGTCTCACCGGCTCCCTCCGCTCTTCAGTACAGATCAGGTTTCCAGTTCTTGCCTAGGTTTTGTAAGAGTGTGTGTGTGTGCTGACACAGGTGTCGGTTTTCCTCCTTATACGCTCCACTGTTGTCCTCACACACCTCCTCCTTTCAGACAGTCCTTCGCAGTCGTTTGGATCAGAGCATGGAGGAAGCTCGCGAGCTGAAGGTAAACCTTTAGCCTTATTTGAACCAACCCTAATGATCTTTGCCGTCCTAACCCAGGAAGAATAAACAGGGATAATGCACGGTTGTTAGCTTAGACTCCTGTTTTCTGGGTTTTTCAGAGAGAACTGTTGCGCTGTAAGCAGGAAATGAGAAACCTGCAGGGCATCAAGGTAAGAGCCCTCAGCCTGCGTCGCCATGTTGGCTTTTGAAAGTTCTCCTTGTTTGAGTTGAAACAAAGCTGTCCGTTCTGCTGCCGTGCCACCGTTCAGGATGCCCAGCAGCAGCGCTTGTGCACTCAGGAGGCATCCATACTGCAAATGAAGCAGGACCTTCTCCGAGCCAGCATGACCAAGGACGACCTGGTCAACAAGAACGTACGTCAGCAGAGCCCTCGGCTTGAAACCAAAGCGTTTTTATGGTCGCTGCTCGTCCCCAACGTTCAATGAAACCTGTCTTTCTTTCTCCAGGCAGAACTGCAGTGGAAGATGGAGGAATATAACAGACTGTGGGGTGACTGCAAGGTGGGCTGTGAGTCTTTATGGCCTCCTGGACTTGTGTTTTCTGTATATCTGCACCATCTGTTATCAGTGTCGGTCACCTGTAACAAATAAAGCCTTTTTTTGCAGAAAGAGATTGAACAAAAGGAGAGATTATTGCAGCAACTCAAATACAAGCTTGAGGAGAAGCAGATAGCACAGGTAGAGTGGCCGGGTCCGGCTCAGAGTTTGAGTATCCGCCTGATAAATAAGCGTGTTTTAGTGTGGGGCTGGGTTTTCTGTCAGGCTAAATAACAAAGCCAGTTGTTCTTTATTTCTTTTTTTATAAAAAGCTGGGGTTTCGGTTTCATACTGCTGACGGCCACGACCGCCCACCCTGACGTTTCTCCTTTTGTTGCTGCTGTTTTCAGATATCCTCAGGCACAGAAAACAATGGATATTCCCACTCTGGGAGCCCACCGTCCTCCCTGTCAGATGTAGGTATTGTTTCTAGTGATTAGTTTATTTTTACTGTAGAATCTGCAGGTGTCACAGGGGTACAGTGTTACACCCATCAGGACACTATACGCTGTACCTGTGTACGTTTAAAACCTTTTTTGTACTTTATTAGTAATTTGCCAGTTTTTTCTCAGGGTGTCTAATAAACACCAGTGCAGCGTTGTCCCCCCGCTGGCTTGTGGGCTGAAATGGAAATTGGTGTTGCTCCCCCATGTGACAACTATCGGTCCTTTGTGCTGCTCTGTAAAAACAGCCTCTAGTGAAGACGCTGAGATTCTCACTGGGCTGAGTCAGTTAGGGGAAGTTAGGTTTTCTCATTGGTTACATTTTTATCACATTAATAACACTGGCTTGATATTAAAAGCTATTTAGCTGTTTTGTTAACTAACTCTGTTTTTGTTCCTGTTATGTGTGTGTGTGTGTGTGTGTGTGTGTGTGTGTGTGTGTGTGTGTGTGTGTGTGTAGGCAGAGGAGGTCCAGCTGCTCCGAGATGGTCTCAGGAGCTTGAGGAACAACTTCAGAGACCATGACCCACAACAGCACACACTGGACACACTGGAGCAGGGCATCGTGTCACTCATCGAGAGACTGCATGTTCTGCACGCACGCAGGGTACCTAACAGACTCCAGAGCCCACCTGAATCTAAAAGAAAAAACCAAAAAATACAAATACTCTCTAAATTGAGGAAAAATCCTGGAGTTGGGAATCACTTCTCTGGTTGTTGCAGGGAAGAGGCAAATCTCCGAGGCGCAAAACTCAGCACGCAGATTCTAACAACTGGCCCAGCACAAGTAAGCTGATCTCAAATATCCTCTAGAGAACACACACACACACACACACACACACACACACACACACACACACACACACACACACACACACAGCCCACCCAGGATATCTGACAACGTGTGCTTGTGTTACAGATGTTTGCCAGCCTCCCAGTGGTTCCCCAGCCTCCACTAAAATCCTTTATTTCACTGGGAAATCTCCAACTCCTTCCATGATCAGTATACACAAGAGGTTGGTCCCGAGTCGCCACTGCAGCCATGACATTCAGGGCAAACCGTTGAGGACCTGAGTGCTTCTCTCATTGTCCAGGCTGGGCGAGGTGACTCTGAAGGACGTTAAGGCGGCTGTGGATCGAGAGGGAAACTACAGGTACCATTTCAAGGCCCTGGACCCTGAGTTTGGCACTGTGAAAGAGGAGGTAGGAGATAAAATACGACCGATGTCAACATTCGTTACAGACCAGATTTCAGCGTGTCCTGTGTGCAGGTTTTTCTGGATGGAGCAATTATTCCGGGCTGGGAAGGAAAAATCGTGGCCTGGTTAGAAGAAGACCGTGGTGACGACAGGTAACAACCTCCGGTTCTAGCTCTTTTCTCCTTTTGAGATGTAAAAAGTGCTTCTCTCTGCAATCTCAGCCCAGTTTAGGTTCAAGCTGATCCAGCTTTTTGCTGCTGGTCCCAGAGGTGCTACGAGGCAGCAGCTGAGAGGAACGAGTGGAGACTGATTTGGCGAAAGGCTGCGGACTTGTCAGAGTTTGGCTCTTTCGGCTGGTACAGCACTGCCTGGGTAAATCTGCCACTTCCTGCACTCCCGGTCTGTGCCTTACGGAGAATAGTTTGCACCCTGTGCTTGTTGTTTACGGTAGCATCGAAACTGGGTTGAACAGCTGTGGCACATCACTGTAAACACTGTTACTGTGGCATGTAGCTATTTGTATATGAGAATTAGGAAAATAGACTTTTTGATTTAAAACTAGTTTTCTTGATTCTACAGCATTTAGGTTTTTAGAAAACCTGTCCGATTCCAGTCGGGGTGTGTCACCGTTTCAGCCCACATTCTTGTAGGAGAGTAAACTCAGCACAGTATTATTATAAATTCAAGCAAGAGAAAAAAACCTCTCAATGCCACTCACATTTGTCTTCAAATATTTTCTACAGTGACCGCTGAGAAGTGAGTAGATTCCTGAAATGTTGTTGGGATGAGCTGATCCATCGCAATGGCTCACAAGTGTTTATCTTTACAAAGCTGCAACGTGCCAGAAAGGTGTTCTTTCCTTTTTCTTGAAATCCTATTTTCTGAAAAACATACTCTTGTATAATCACACCTGGGACCAGCATCTTTGCCTCCATTACTAGCCAACAGAAATGCACCAGCACTGCCTGTACTGGAACATGTCCCAGATCACTGGAGAGATGAACCCACACGATCTGTCTGCTGAAGTGAATAAAAGTGGCCTTTTTCAACCTTAGGCAGATATTTTAAAAATAAATTGTTTTTAAAAAGTAATATTACTTTAGTTTTTGCATTCTTTAGAAATAACCACTCATGCATCATCCATTCACAGTTACGGAACATCAGTTTAGCAAGTTTACATTTTTGGGAGATTTGTGACACCTGGAAAACCACTATAATATATAACAACCCTTATTCTTAATTAAAAGTTAAGCAGGACTGGTGATTCACTGGCAGAACGCATGATGTACATCAAATACTGTCCTGACCAGCAACCTTAAGCTTTTGGAGATCGCATGAGCAACACAAATACAGACGGATGAACCACGTCTTAGAACCATGATTTCAAAGTGAGGGGGGGGGGTAAAGTGCCTGAGGTGCCGGAACTGGGGAGAGTTTGGATTGGCTGCAGGTTTCCTTAACAGCACCAAGGCACTGTGTCAGTGGAGCGCTTCGAACATCAGTTTTACGTGCACATGTGTTCCTTACAAACACCTTGGTGGTGGTTTGCTGGCCAAGCCCCAGCCAGAAAGATACGACTCGATATGCTGGAATGGCTTCAGAGGGAGTCCCTCTGTCCTCTGCAGCCTCCGGACGTTTACAGACGCTGTCCGAAGGAGGAGAGGGACGACGCCAGCTCGTCGTCTGTTTGGATGCTTTCGTAAGACTCCACAAACGTCGTGATAGAATGCGCAAACTCAGGGTTGTCCAGCTTCTTTGTGAGGTCCAGAAACACGTTCTCCAATCTTTGTTTGAGTGCACCTGGAAACACAATGAACGGACAGTAAAAAAACCTAGAAGGACTGACAGATGTCACATTATTTTACACATAGCTTCAGTTTCTTTGGCCTCTGTTAGTTTCCTCTGACGCACCTGGTTCAGGTTCCATCAGCGATGAGTCGGTTTGCTCACACCAGGTATCCACAATGGTGTCCACTGAGAGAGGATGAGGGAAACAAGATGTCACCCAAACCCGTGCCAGCGCACACACACACACACTTAAATTCCTCAACAACAGGATTTACCCGTGTCAGCTACAAAGATGACTTCGTTAGCACAAACGGCTGCAGTTCTCCCGGGCTGAGCTGCTGGTTTCGCCACCACCGTTGGAAACCTTCCGGAACCCTTGGCTTCGATGTCCAGTCCTACAGGCGGGAAAATTGTCAGCGATGGAAACCCACTCAGACGGCTGCTTGGTGGTTGTGAGCACAAACACACCTGTGGCGATTTGATAATACAGCTTCCGTGTTTCTGGCGGCAAGCTCAGCGATAATCCACCTTCATCGTGTCCAAATACCCTGGCAACGGCACTCTGATGCCTGCAGAGTCGGCCCAGCACCCCTGCTGGGCACGAACAGCAGCTGATGGACATGTCAACCTGGTAGGACACCGCGGTGTTTGAAGCACTTGTCACGGTGTAGTTGTCCTTATCTGCCTGTGACAGTCACATCAGACACGGCGGATTAAAGACGCTGGGTGTGAGAATCCCAACCTGAAACATTCTGAACTGCCTCACGCAGGAGTTAACTGTTGCTGCTGGTGAAAACATGACACACGCTCCACCATACCTGCAAAATAGTTTGTTTGTCCGCGTCCTTCGTCTTTGAGGTCTTCTGTGCGGTTTGGAGCCGACTGTTGGCAGCGTCTGTGAGACGGTGGATGTAATGGGCCTCCAGTTTTGTAACAACAAATTTTACCAGCTGGGTCAAATTATAGGACTTGAGGCGATAGAAGAGTTTGTCTTTTATCCTCCTCGTGGCACTTTCTTCGTAGTTGTGGGCCGAGTCCTTCATAGCGGACAGCTGATCCTGCAGACAGACGGCCCACTCCGCTCGCTTTTCAAACACCTCCTGCAAGTGTGCCACAAAGTTTGGACACTGGGTGGAGATGGGATCCTCCATCAGCCTGCTGTAGGCCTCCATCAGAGCTGCTGGTGTGGGAGCACGCACCAGGCCCCTGAATGAGCTCAGAAGATGGGACCTGTGCTCGACGGGGATTTCGTTGGGACTGTTCCAGAGCCATCTCCACATGGCCCGAAGAAGGTGGGACACGGAAAAGAGCAGTGTGGCTTTGGGGAATGACTCTCGTAAAGCCTGCCTGAGTAGAGTGAAGTCATCGGTCATGACAACGACAGGTCCGTCAGGGCGGCCGAAGAATCTATCAGGCGGGAACACCGTCTGCAGCAGCTGCATGGCAGCGGAAAACGCATCCTGGGAAGCAGAGGTGGTGAGAAATGCACCCAAAGGTAAACGACCTGCTGAGGAATGGGTGAGCAGCAGGAACAGGTGGTGGTTTAGGCGGGTACCATTCCCCGGAGAGTCCACAACCATCACCTCAGCACTCTCTCCTAACAGGGCGTGGACCCTCTTCATGAGTGGGGTGCACAGAGCGATCACCAGCTGATTGTCAGCCGTCTGGCACATGCCGGCACACACCTCTCCCTGCTCCTTGTTGTAATCGGTGAGCATTTGCTCAAGCTCACGGGAGATCTCTTCTCCTGCAGCTGCATTGTATGCTTTTTTGAAAAGTTTGTAATACAGCCTGCAATAAAGAACACGTAAGGTATAAATGACCTTACAATCTATTACTGCGTTGAACAAACGAAAGCTTTTAAACCATTAAGTCACTGACCTGTAACAAAATGACAAATCAGGGCAGACTGAACGATCTGCAGCTACATTCACATAATTGTCTTTTTCCTGCGCCTGCAAATTGTGCTTGAGTTCTTTAAGTGCTGATGAAGGAGTGTGGCCACTTTCAAACAGCTGTTTGAGTTTTTCAATAGTTTCCCCCGAGACGTCCCTCCTCACAAGTCCAGCGCAGGAAAGATGATGGTTGTGCTCATTGCGCAAGTTAATATGAAGGAAGAGTCCTTCCTTCATGTGAGGATCTCCAGATCTGAAGTAAAGGAGCCAAGACTCAAGGTAAAAACACGGGCAGATGTGTCAGTCAACTCACTCACGTTGTTAAGCCCTTTCCTCTCCACACCTTGATTTCCTCTCTCCAAATTCTGGATGCCGTTTCAGGACCAGGAACAGAGTAGCTGGGCAGGATGTGTTCCTCTTTATCGTCTTGCACTTGTAGTCAACCTTTGAAATGTAAAAGAAAGCTGTCAGGCATGAAAGCGAGGCACAGATTTACCACAACATTCTCCAATGACTTCATTTCTGTAATACCAAGCATTAGTTTAATTCCTCTAGTAATCCTTACTCTAAACTTGTTGTAGCGCCCTCCATTAGGGTAGGTTTTGGAGGTCCGCCATAGGAAGCCTGAAGATTTCTTGAATTCATCAAGCCATCGCTTTGCCTCCTCTTCACTGGACACTTTTAGTTTGATTGCTGCCTTGAAGTTGTTTTCTCCCACCGTTTCATAGCTGCACACAGTGTGGCTATATTGAGTTGGCATAAGATTCTGCAAAAAAACAAAAAAAAAAACCCCACATCTCATTAAACATACAGATAAAACATAAATCAAAACAGAAGAGAACCCCCCTGAGTTTATGCAGACTAGTTCAAACACTAACAGAGAACGTATTTAGCATTCCTGACCTCCAAAAGCACCAGCGACTGCTCCTGATCTGTCGCTTTAATGCAGTTTGTGCACCAGGTAGCTCGCATAATAATAAAACTCTGAATATCTGCCAAACATAATAATAATGATAATAATAAACACTACTGCTTCTTCCGCCACCTCTTCCTCTTCCTTTTGGTTCGAACAACAGAGTAAAACATTACCGCCACCTAAGGGTAAAGAAAATATTACTTGAATAAATGCCAGCCTGGCATTATAATCGAAAATCTGACATTGCCGGGATTCGATAAATCCGAGTTTAAGTGTTTGGATTATGGTCTGTTTAAATGATTAAGGACTGTAAATGTATCATAGCTCTGTTTATCCTCTCGAAATTGAACGAACATTTTACGACACCTGGTTCTGCACGACGGCTAGACTTGAAGAAGTACCGTAAAGCGGTGTGTTTTGGACTGGGAGGTCATTAGAAAGTGAGCAGCAAAGCAGCGACCGGGCCGGTACTCGCACACGGAGAGAAACCATTCAGCAACAGCTTACATCAGATGACGGTCTAAGGTCGCTACATTCTTTGACAGCACTTGGTAACCTTTTAACCGCTGAGAAATGCTCCGTTTGATTCTGCGGCTGAGGCCGTCCGCCGGGCGTGCCCGTCCCCGTGCCCTCCCAGCCGGGCCTGCTGCGCTTGGCTGTCGCTCGGCGCCCGGTAACAGTGGCTTGAGGCCATTTCACAACGGAGCCGGGTCCCGGACCGTTTCGTTGGGCTCCACACCGAGCCACAGAGGGGCTCTTCTGCGGTGCCCACAGCTGGCAGCGACGTGCCGCTTCTACAGCCTGCCCCCGCACCAGAAGGTACCCGCAGTCGCCTCTGCATCGCCGCAGCGAACAGGTCCTCCCACCGGGGCGGAAATGTCCACAAAACTGTCGTTTCTCACCCGATCTAAGCCAGCCTTCGCACTGATAGACACATTGTTAGATAATCTTTGTCTTTGGCGTCAAATCAGCTTTCAACCCAGTAATCGGAAACATTGCTGCAAGTGTTCACGAGTGGCAAGTCTTGTTCTGTTTGTTTAAACAACTTTTTAAGCTTTGGTTAAATCGTTACCCTTTTTTTAAATTATAAGCATTTTGAAGTTTAAACGCAGATACTCTTTATGTAACTTGTAATGGTCTGTGTTGGTGCCAGTGTGTCTGAGCCAGACGTTCGGCTGGTTTACCTGCTGATTGTGCAGCTGAATGTGGGTCAGTTATTGAGCAAGCCAGTGGGCCGCTGGTGCGGTCACGCCGCCTGATAGCTGGCAGATTTTTGGTCCTTTCAAAAAAGATAAGGAATCTGTTGAGTATTTTTTCAGTTTCCAGTTTTGAACTCCTGGATTTCTCTTTCCGGTTACCAGGTGGAGCTTCCAGCCCTGTCGCCCACCATGCAGACAGGAACCATTGCCCGTTGGGAGAAAAAGGAGGGCGATAAAATCAACGAGGGGGATCTTATAGCGGAGGTTAGGATCCAGCTGTCTTGGCACTGAAGTGTGTAACGTTATCACCGCTGCACCTGAAATGCTCTAAATCATCGTAGGTGGAGACCGACAAGGCCACTGTTGGCTTTGAGATGCTGGAGGAGTGCTATCTTGCCAAGATTCTGGTCCCTGAAGGCACCAGAGATGTTAACATCGGGGCCATAATCTGCATCACGGTGGACAGGTAAGCATTGGTGTTTGGTCGTGAAAGCGACGGCCGAGTACAACGAGTCAATGCTCAAATGGCTTTTTATTGTTTGTTTGTTTGTTTGTTTACTTCCTGCAGCCCAGAGCTCATCCCAGCCTTCAAGGATGTAACGCTGGACTCCATTAAAGCAGCTGGTGTGGGCTCCTCACCAGCAGCCTCTGCTGCTCCTCCTCCTCCAGCAGCTGCTTCTGTTCCTCCCGCCGCTCCAGGCAGCTCGTACCCCTCACACATGAAGGTAGGAGGCCGCAGGCGCAGGCGCGATGGCGTCCCCTCCACTTCTTCTCTGATCCCCTCGTCCGTGCGTGTTGCAGATCACCCTCCCCGCCCTGTCTCCCACCATGACCATGGGAACAGTGCAGCGCTGGGAGAAGAAGGTGGGAGAGAAGCTGGGTGAAGGAGATCTGCTGGCGGAGATCGAGACCGACAAGGCCACCATCGGTAAAACCATCATCGTTTGCATTCTGGAACGTTTTATTAGCAATCCTCCAGGGCCCGCTGGCTCCAGGCGACAGCAGAATGAGTTTCTTCACCCCCCGTGTCCCTCTCACGTGTTTGTGTGCAGGTTTTGAGGTGCAGGAGGAGGGATACTTGGCCAAAATCATGGTGCCAGAGGGAACTCGGGATGTTCCCCTCGGAACGCCGCTCTGCATCATCGTGGAAAAAGAAAGCGACATCGCCGCCTTCAAAGATTACGTAGAGACTGGCGTGGCAGACGTTTCCACCCCTGCTCCAGCACCGGTGAGACCGTGACCTTCCAACATAGACAAATCTGTTTTTGCCCGTTCTTAGTTTGAGGCTTTTCTAACTGCAGATTTGTGTTCCAGGCTCCTGCCCCGGCCACCCCGACACCCGGCCCAGCCGCAGCGGCGGCTGCTGCCCCTTCAGGACCCAGGAAAGGCCGTGTGTTCATCAGTCCACTGGCCAAGAAACTTGCTGCTGAGAAAGGAATAGACCTGGCTCAGGTCAGCGGTAAGTAAGTGGGCCACAGGCAGACACTGGACCTTTTTACTCATTATTTATTCACATTTTGTGCCATTTTATTGCATTTTTTGACTTTCTTTATTGAAAATGTGAATGGAGAATTGTGCAGTGTCCTTAAAAACATTTAAAGTGTGTAGTAGAGGAGACTGAGATATTTTTTTCCCCAGGTTCTGGTCCAGATGGACGAATCACCAAGAAAGACATTGATGGCTTTGTTCCACCGAAGGCAGCACCTGTAAGTTCCAGTGGAACGTCATTACTCTTAAAGCCAGTCAGCAGCACAGTTTACAATATTTCAGATTTATTGCACTACTTTGAATGCAAATGGAATAAAACTCTCGTTTCTGCCGACAGGCTACAGCTGCAGCCCCAGCTGCTGCTGCTGCGGCCGCAGCTGCTCCTGCACCCACCACAGCTGCTGGCGCACCAGCCGGAACCTTCACTGACGTCCCCATCAGCAACATCCGCAAGGTGACAGCAGATGTTTGAGACATTTCTGCTCCCTCCCTCCATCTTTGCCTGGTAGTGGGCTCCAGCCACGCACGCGCAGGCTGAAGTTTGGCTTCATTTCTTGTTTCTGCAGGTGATTGCTCAGAGGTTGATGCAGTCCAAGCAAACCATCCCTCACTATTACCTCTCTGTAGACGTCAACATGGACCAAGTGCTGGAGCTTCGGAAGGAACTCAATGATGTGAGTTTTTCCTAGAATTGATATGTGGATTAAAAAAATACTGTTACCTGTTCCCATTTTGTCCAAACCCGTGTCCTCTTCTGCAGGAAGTGAAAGCTCAGAATATCAAGCTCAGTGTTAATGACTTCATTATCAAAGCCAGTGCTCTGGCCTGCCTTAAGGTCCCCGAGTGTAACTCCTCCTGGATGGACACGCTGATCCGCCAGTGAGTAGCAGCAGTGTGGGGTTACGCTGTAGTTGCCACACCTTGCCGCTAGGTGGCAGTATTTCCCCACGTTCCTGCGCTAACATTTTATTAACTCCATTTTCTCCACTTCTCAGGAACCATGTGGTTGATGTGAGCGTAGCAGTCAGCACAGCCAATGGCCTGATTACGCCCATCGTGTTCAATGCCCACACCAAAGGACTCTCCGCCATCAGCTCTGATGTTTCCGCTCTGGCCGCCAAAGCAAGAGAAGGCAAACTACAGCCGCACGAGTTCCAGGTACAGCGCGTCGCCTGATCCTCGGGTACATAGTAGAGTCATGCTTAATCTAATCAACTGCAATAATATTTTTTTTTCCCCTCCAGGGAGGCACTTTCACAATCTCTAATTTGGGGATGTTCGGCGTCAAGAACTTCTCTGCCATAATCAACCCCCCTCAGTCGTGTATCCTCGCCGTCGGAGGCTCAGAGAAACGGCTGCTGCCTGCTGACAACGAGAAAGGGTCCGTGAGTTACTGCAAGTCACACACATTTAGCCTCTGATGGTTCTGACCGTGCGATCCTGCAGGTTTGATGTCGCCAGCATGATGTCGGTGACGTTGAGTTGCGACCACCGTGTGGTTGACGGGGCCGTGGGAGCGCAGTGGCTGGCAGAGTTCCGCAGGTTTTTGGAGAAACCTGTAACCATGCTGTTGTGATGAGACTGTACAGCTGTTAAGCTACAGCACCAGGCCCGTGCCTGTCACCGCGGCGGTCCGATGGGCCGAAACCTGTCTGGATTCTCCTGTGATCGGCCAGCCTGCAATCAGGTCACTCCCAGATTCCCCGAAGGAGAAGAGGCAGAATCCACTCCGCTCTCTTGTCTGTCTCCGCGTCTCCTCTTTCTTCCTCCTTGTAGCTCATCTTCTATTTATTTAAGGGCCCGACCAAAACTCAGTGTAATTTATGGTAGAAAAGATCGGCCACTGTCAGGAAAAGACGGCAAGTGTTTTGCGAAGGGAAATGTTACATGACCAGCCATCGGTTTGGAGTGTTTGACTTTTGTCACACAGGTAAACGCCTGCCCTAGCCCATTTGCCACACACACACACACACACAGGGGTAGAGGAGGCTGGTGTGTGTTCTGATGTGTACGGTCTGCACCAGTTCCGTGTGTATGAGCCGGCTCACTGAGCTCTGATCAGGGCTCCTTAATTCGACATCTGTACGGTCTTCCCCCTTCAGTTTTAGCTTCTTGTGTCAGAGTAAAACCTTCATGGCTGCAACGCACAAAGACAGCACTAATGTTATTTTCTGTATCAAATAAATTGGGAAGAGACACGTCGTGCCACGGGGTTGGTGGTTTGAGTTCTTCAAAACCCACTGTAAAAAGCGATTACTAACACAGAGTTCATCAAACAAAAAGCAAACTCTAATCCCCAGAAACTGCAACCCTGTTCACTCATATTTCAGCTTATTTCATGCCACATGAAATAACTCAGCTTCCAGATGACCTGCTGTGTTTTTGTTCTCATCTGTGTCAACAACTCCTCTATGTAGATGAGAATATTCATACAGGAGCAATAGAAAGCAGCTGTTCAGCACCGAGGTCTCATTTTTATATCTGTTCTATTTTACAATATTAAAAGTATTCAACAATGTTTTCAACAGTCGAATAATTAAAAATCCCTATTAAAACCTCGCGAGTGGCAGAATTCTTCCAACACAGAAGCAGCCATGGTCAGCCTGCGAGCCTACCTGCTGGTTCTCAGCGGACGGCTGGTTGGAAAGCCTGCCGTCGCCTCTGCCGGGGCCGCTCAGGCTGGGGGTCAGGGTTTGTTTTTTCTAAAGCTAGCCACTGAAAATGGAAGGATAAACACGTTAGGAAACCTGCTTCAGACACAGCACGTCTGTGGCCTGGAGGGGGAAACCCAGGATGCGGGGGGGGAGGGGGGGTGCTGTGGCAGGTGCCCCATTTCAGTGATTTAGCTTTAAAAAAAAAAGGCACGGAGCAAAAAAGAACCAGACTTTGATTCTATCTAGGACATTCCCATCCTGAAACCAAATAAAACAAACTGATTTTTAGTCTTTGAGGGGCGGGCGCGGCCCCCCGGGGCCCACCCATGGAGCCAGGTCTGAGTCGACTCCGAGCTGAACTGTTACATCCTGCAGAGTGCGAGAACCTTGTTCCTGTAACACATCAAATAGAATAAAGAAAGCCTTCAGCTAAAGTCCTCAGAGTTTACCAGGCTGCTTCTTTTCCTCCAAAGAGTGGGACGCTCAGGGGGCTGGGCTCAGCTGCGGCATCGGCCATTAATCATGCATGCCTGAGTTTGGCCTGCAGAGGTGAGAGAGGGGGAACGGAGCGACGGGGGGGTGGCGGAGGGAGGGAGAGGAGCGCCCGTCTGTGCTCACCTCAGCCATGGGCTCGTCGGGAGGATGGATGCTCTGCAGCCTGTGCGTGTGTTTCGGCGCTCTGGAAAGCGGTGAGTCGACAGAGGTTGCGCTGACTGTCGCCGTTTCATCCGCCGCACATTCGTCCGCTTCACACTTGTCTTTTCGTTTCCCCGCAAGGCTGAGAAAAACATTCGAAACCGACAAATCTGAGCAAAGTTTGCAGATAATGTGGCTCCACTTCAGTTTTGAAATGCTTAATAACCAGGCAGCTGTGAGAGTGATGAAAAACCTAACGGCGAGGTCAGATATGTGCTGATGAAGGTCAGCAGCGCGAGTGTGTGACCCTGCACCAGACGTCCACGGACGCAGCACAGTGAACGGGCTGTTGTTCTCCTCCATCTCTGACCAGCTTGGCTCCAGCTCAAAGCTGTCAGGAGTAATTAACAACTAATCTGCACTCTGAATCCCCCCAACACACACACACACACACACACGCACGCGCATGCACAGCCTGGGGATGAGAACAGAGGGGGTGGAGGTGGTATTTGTTCATTACTGAAGGCCGAGAGGGTGAAGGAAAAAAGGAAAGAGTTGTTTTATCAGGCCACGGCCGCGCCTCCTCCTGTCCTGTTCCTGGTGCCTTCGGGGGCCCAGACTCCCTCAGGGTCACCATGAGAGAACCCAGGCTGAAGGTGGTCCAGGGGGACTTTGTGGTGCTGCCCTGCTCCTTCTTCACCTCCAGCCCCCTGTCCAGGCTCAACATCATCTGGACCATGGCTCCCTCGTCCAGCCCGGAGAGCCCCATCCAGGTAGCACGAGTCCCAACGTGCACCCCAAACCCCTCTGTGCACATCTGTGTGTGCGCGTACTTACTCAGTGTTTCTGCGTCTCCTACCAGGTGATTGTTTATGACCACGGTCAGGTGATCGAGGACTCCGCCCTCATTGGCCGCGTGGGTTTCACAGGTAAAGGCTCCGGGTCTGGCCCAGCTCCCGTCCACGCTGACATGATGTCACCCCAACCTTCTTCTTCTGCAGGTATCCCCTGGAGCGCCGACATCGTGCTCAATGACACGCGCGTGTCGGATGCGGGCACCTACCGCTGCATGGTCAACAACCCGCCGGAGGCGCCGGATCCCGGGATCGGAGAACTGGAGCTCAGCGTGGTGGGTACGTGGGTCACCCCAGGTCAGCTCACTGCCAGCGTGACCTTCCATCTGCGTGGGACAAAGAAAACAACGTTAAAAATAGATGTTCCTCTTTTGTAGCTCCCCCTTCGCTGCCGGTGTGTCAGTGGGAAGGGGACGTCACCGCGGGGGGCAGCGTGACGCTGTCCTGCTCCGTGGCGGAGGGGACCCCCACCCCAGAGATCCGCTGGACTAAGGTGAATCCACAAGAGGTCGAACTTCCCATCAACATGGACGGTCAGTTCTGGGTATATTTTGAGTGACGAACGTGAGCGTGAGCGTGGGCGTGAGCGTGGCCGTGAGCGTGAGCGTGACCGTGGGCGGCCCTCTCCCAGGGGACCTGTCGGGCTCCGTGCAGATCGCCAATGTGTCGTCTCAGACGTCCGGTCTGTACCGCTGCTCCGCCGCCAACCTGCTGGGAACAGAGAACTGCTACATCAACCTGTCCATCTACAGCGGTGGGCGTCCCCGTCCCCGTCCCCGTCCCTCACCCACGACCCCCCCGCTCTCTGTCCGTGTGGGGGGGCTGAACCCGTGGCTTGTGTCCCCGCAGCCCCGGGCCGCTCCTCGGGCGTCCCGCAGGCCGTGCTGCTGACCTCGGCCATGTGTCTGCTGCTGCTGGCGCTGCTGCTGCTCCTGATGAGGCTCCGGCGCACCGGGGAGGACGGCAGGAGGAGGCCGAGGAAGGAGGAGGAGGAGGCAGAGGCGGAGGAGGAGTGCTACAACGAGATACGCTACACTCCCTCCCTCATGAAACGCTCGTTCGTTTAAATCTCAGATCAACTAGAATTAATAAAGGATTTGATAGATTCCAGCAGCTGAGTATTTCTTTATCACTAGAACCTAAATAATAATAATTTACCTAAATGATCTGTTTGAAAGTAAAAGTCTTATTTTTAAGGCTGCAGAAACAAGTATGAATGCTCAGTGATTATTTTTTTCTAATAATAATAATAATAAATTGCAGCAACGGATTTGCAAACAAAGACAAAAAAACCTTTAATTTAAATAGGAGGAAAAAGAAAAGTCACATAAAAAAACTGTACAGAACATATACCATAGACTTATGGTTCTTAAATAAAAGAACACTCTCCCCAAAATAATAACAAAAAAATAAACCAAATGGGATGGTGTGTGTGTGATACATGTGTGCAAACGGAATATTACCGATTCCTCCCAAACTGCACGAGTGAGGAGCAGGTTCCCCTCCGGCCAGCATCCCTCTGATGGGCTGAACACAGCCGTCCCTCCCCTCATCCTCAACATAGTGTCTTCAATGTAAAAGAACCCGAAATCTAATAATAGTAAAATAGATTTGTATTTTAAATATATATTTATATAGGAAACATGCTGTACATCATCTCAGAGATTAAGAAATCCCTTTTTATTGACACCCAGATCTGTTCGTGTACTTGTGCTTTCCTCCTCTTAGCAACTTAAATAATAATAATTAAAAAAAAAAAGTCCCTGTTGCTTTGGATACAAGATGATGGAGGAGAAAAGACAAACAGAAACCAGCAGTGATCAGAAAGTCTGTGTTTCCTGAGTCGAGGGAGATACTGATGTGTGATGAGAAGGAATACAAATGCACTTTTTCTTAAAAATAATAAGAAAA
Source organism: Tetraodon nigroviridis (assembly GCA_000180735.1). Classification (NCBI taxonomy): domain Eukaryota; kingdom Metazoa; phylum Chordata; class Actinopteri; order Tetraodontiformes; family Tetraodontidae; genus Tetraodon; species Tetraodon nigroviridis. Next base: position 1,521,976 of record CAAE01014601.1, read on the forward strand.
AAAAAAACATTGTTCCAAGATCTCTCCCTTGTTGGTATTTATGGGTGGATGTTACAAAACCCCTCCAATGTAGTTTTACCAACAAGCATTGTGCAGAACACTTCGAGCCACAGAGGGAAAAGCAAAGGGAATATTTTCTACTCTTTCCATCTTTTTTCCCTGTTAGTTTTCTCTCTTTGCCTTCAAAGTCTTCCCACAGAGGACAATGTCAGTTTCCCTCCCATCTTACCCCCAGGGAACGCGAGCATGACCGATCATCAGCCTGGAACGCTCGGGAGCGGGGCGAGATTCTGGGGCAGCGGGCGGCCAAATTGACCCACAGTGGTGGGGGGGGGAACGCAATTCACCTGTAGGGGCCTCCCAGGAAGTTTTCCAGTTATGTCAGGGATTGACAGACAGCTAGTGAGATGAAAGACGAGTGAGAACCTCACGGAGGGAGGGGGCGGAGGAGTGGGTACGACTGGCAGGAGGCAGTTTTCAACTCAAAACATCAGCACACCGACTCAGCGGTTCCCAGCAAAGATAAGTAGAGTCAAATAAATATTCCTCCGTATTTGTTCAGCTTTGACGTCCAACTAAAACGTTGGATCCGCTCTGTCCCAGGAACAGCAGTAGTAGTGGGTATATTAGTAGTAGCAGGAGGTGCAGAAGCAGTAGTCTAGCAATGAGACGCCGGCCTGCAGGCGGAGGAGCAAACTCCCCCCACGGAGCAGCCGCAGCCCCGCGGCCGAAGAAATAGATCTGATCAGAGGGGACGCCGGAGATAGATCATCCATAGGAGACTCAGTGCACCCTAAACACCGAGGGTCTCTTGTTTCTTCAAGTAAAAACGAAAAAAAAGAACATTCCACTCATCAAAAGAAGAAGAAGAAGAAGAAGAAAAGGCTTCATGTTTCTGTTGTTCCCAGTTTGGGGGGGCTGTGATCAAGTCGATTTTCACAGATAGACCCTGATTTACATCTCCCAGCTCTGTCTGAAGTCACCCCACGCAACCGTGTTGCTCACTGGATTCAGACTGTAAACAGGCGGTAAAAGCACCACATCGGCAGGGATGGGAGAGAGAGCAGTTTCATTTCCCTGAAGGACAGAATTCTTGATGTTGCCACACACCTCTCGATGAGGGGGGGGAGGATGGATGAAGGTAGGACATTAGAGAAAAATTAGCAGGGAAAAAATGTAGCAGTGTTTGCTGACATGAGTAAATCTGGTTTTAGTCATGACCGTGGTGAGAAACGCAAGGGGCCGATGGTTTGCTGTTACGGGGTCATCCTTTACCATCCTTATCGTTATTTAAAAAAAAGCTGCAGATTACGGACAGCAGCGATTCTCTTCGCTATAGAAAAATAATTGCTCCTCGAGCAAAATATCCCTCATAATTGCACTGGCTGTTCCGGCCTGTCACTACTGCTCCAACCTGCCGGCTGCTCACTGACACGCACAGCGCCTTTGTCAGGAGGAAAAAACCCCCCGTTTAGATCACCGGACCTCATGAGTCACGATAAAAGCTGACTTTGGAATAATCGAGTTGGCTATACGAAGACCATGAGGAAGAGTTTTGCCTGTTGGTGCTCTGGGATGTGAAAGTCCTTTGGCTGAGAAGGGGGGATGAGGAGCGTCTATCTGAATCCACCCAGTATTGCAGCGGGCCGACAGAGGAAGCCACTATTGCACGGAGTTCTTTCAACGAGGGTTGACGGAATGAGTCCTGAAGGCTGGAATGAGTCTGATCTGGGGGTCGGGGGTCAGGGTCCGCTCAGCCCTGAGGTGTGCTTTCGCTGCAGAGGCTCCCACCTGAGGGCCTCCCGATGCAGACTCAGCGCAGGTGCTCAAGTAAAGGCAGCTCAGTGGGTTCCTCGCGCGGCGTAGAATGCTCTCCTGCGGTCGGCGGGGTCGGCTCCGACATCTGAGTGGCTCCCAGAGGATCCTGCGCCACACTGAGCTCTTGTAGGGGGGCAGGAGTAGGCTGGAACAGATAAGACATGCAGCATGAGTCTTTAAGCCTCAGCGTTGGTACCAAAGCACCAGCAACAGCTACCTGCGTGCGAATGGTCTGCACTGGTCCTCCCTCCCCCTCCACAGCGGCAGGTCCGTTAAAGCCCTTCCTGCCTGAAAAACTCCACTTGCCAATATGGCTGTCGTAATGTAGTCCGCCGCCCTGGCCGAGGCCAGCCCGCTGGCCCGCTCGATGCCCAGAGTTCTCCAAGAAGCTGGCGTGGCAGACAGCGCTCCGCTGCGGGCAGAGAGGGCGGCGCCACCGAGCTGCTGAAGGACAGCTGGGAGCTGGAGAGCTGCTGACCTGGGAACCCCTGAATGGACGCAGCGTGCTGTAGTGACGTGAGCAGGCCTGCTTCCATTCTGCTCTCTGATTGGCTGAGAAGAGCTAAAGGAAGAGGTTGGGGGTGGTGGTGGGGCCAGTTGTGTGTCGGCGCTATATTGTTGTCAACACCTGAAAGAAAAGAATGCATTCGCTCTACAAGTTCATTTCACTTCAGTTAATCACTAAAATAGCCAATTTACAATGTACTAAACAACAAACGGTAAAATTATATTTCAGAAATGCAAGCAAACAAAAACAGGCAGAAATAAGTCCTCAGATTAGGTCATCCTACATTTACAGGAAGTCATTAACGTGTGAAAGTTGTGAAAAGGATCCACTTCCTACCCACGGTGGGCTGGACAGCGGTAAAGTGTTGCTGTGGAAGGCTGGAGGCGGGTGTGCTGTGGGTGGTGTGAATGGCTGGATTAGCAGAGATGGAGGCGGAGCCACCTCCGCAGTCCGAGTCTTCAATGTTCCCGCCGCTGTTGCAGCCGGCGCCACAACCCTTCTGCAACCTGCGGGCGTGCACGCAGAGCCACAGTTCAGAGCGCCTGTGGAGATAACCGCACACAAGGTCGGCGGAGCCTACCTGTCCCAGCTGCTGATCAGCCAGGCGTAGATGTTATGCGGGCTGACAGGCCCTCCCCACACAGACCGGAGCTGACTGTGGCCCCCAGCGTATGACGTTGTTAAGGGGGACACGTAGATTGGGTAGCCGATGGGCTGGTCACATGAGGAGTTGATCATATTCCTCAGAGCCTGTTTGGCGTTTTGAATGCTGCCTCGCTCTGGGTTGCGATTACGCAGGAAAACCAGCTCCTGCTGCTGCCCTGCCCACAGCCCTCGGACGCATTCTCGATTCACCTGTAGGAGGCAGCAAATGGGACAAAATGCCAGGGTGAGAGAGCTTCACGGGCATCAGGGAGGATCAAACAAGTAAAATAAGAGTTATCCAAAGGTGATGAGCTCTGACCTTGATGACTCTGAAGCTGAGGAACCTCTTGTTGAGCATGATGATTTTGTACTCGTCGCTGCCGTCGTCCATAATGTGGCGTAGCGCCAGCAGTGAAGGCATGTTTGCTAAAATAGCGCTCCGCCACACGGGGTCCCCCTCGTGGGATATCAGCATCTTCTCCTCGTTGGCAGTGATGGCGTCGTACAGCACCGTAGGATCCTCGTACTCATCTGGGGATGTAAAGTGGTCCTGGGGAGGTAAAAATAAAAAAACACACCTTCAGTAACAACACAACTCAACATATAAGCTCTGCACTGTTGGTTTAATTCTGGGAGAAGTACCTGATGCAGTTTGAGGGACATGCGCACACCTGGTGCCACGACTCGATTCAGCAGGTCCATGTCTGCGAACACCCACTCGTCTCTGGGAGACGTGATGCGGAAATCTCCCTTGAAAAGGGCATGGAGACCGTAGAGAAACGGCTCCAGGCTGACACACAGATAAATAACTGGCATTAATCAGAAAACATACACAACAGTGTACACATGCTGCACTAGCTCATATTTACACACTTTTTATTCACAAGGCCTCTAAAGACACTAATAAAATGTAACCTTGCAATCTTGGGCCGTTGCCATGGTCACAGTGATAGCTCTGCGGTCCTACCTTGCAGACATGCTGTGTGAAGCAGTGCCCAGCGCTCTTCTTCCAAGGATGCACAACCCAAAACAGAGGGTCACGAGAGGAGAGTCTCTCTCACATGTCACCGGCTACAGTGTAATGCAAAAGTACAGAAGTTAGCACGACTGATGTAACCTTGTAACGTTTTTGCTCAGCGCCAGCCAGATCAAAAGGTTTGCAAAAATCGGGTAACAAGCTGACATTTTAATTATGTATGAGGCAGAAAAGGGTCACATATTCAAAGAAATTTCCTGTACTATACTTGCCAAATGCAGAACACTGTGAAAGTTGTTGTTTACATCATCCCTGCATCTGTGTGTTGGACTTTCAAAGGTTCTCAACATAATCTAGCCAACTATTGAATTGTTGGACCTTTAGTCCTTGGAGATGTTGCAAAGGCTCTAACCGTTTGGCGTCTGCTGTTGCAATACTGAATCCAGTCCAAGTACACCATGCAGAAAGAGGCTGGCGTAATTCCAGAGGCCCTGTGGTCGTAGTCTTCATCGATGTTTAGGTTAAAGGTGGGGTCGCTGTCCACGTAGTTAGACCCAAGACAGGGGCGCAGAGCTTCCTGAATTGCTTCATTGGACAGCCAATCTTCCAGCTTGGATGACCGATTCACATAGTAGATGATGCTCTGTTTGTGGACACAAATGATTGACTTTTTTTAAATAACAAGATCACAATTTCAGATGATCAATATACATTTTTCCACATAATTTACAAAATGTACCTTAACATAGTAGGTGATGAGGATCTTACGGAGGTCAAACACTTGTAACATAGAGGCGGCATTGTTGTCGCTGATACTGTAGCCCTCCAACACATACTTGGTGGCAGCGACTTCCCAGGCCAGCCAGCGCTGCCCGAAGGCAGCGTTGAATGACAGCATGTGAGGGAGGTGACCCGGTTCACAGCAGCAGCATCCTTCATCCTCCTCCACCCCCTCCGTGATGGCCTCCACCTCCCTCTGCTGACAGTAGGTGCCTACACACAAGTGACAAAGATTTTAATATAATAATATTTTATATAACCGCTCGAATCATTAAAATGTGCAGTGTGTAAGTAAAACAGAATTAAACTAGGACAGAACGTACAACTCTAAATGATAAAGCCTTTACAGAGAAATGCAAAATCAGGTTGCGCAACCTAAAAATATACCTGGATGAAAGAGGCCTTCGTGATCTGAGACCATCATTTTAAATTAAACAGCCTTAATATAACCTATTAATAAAAACCTGCTTGAAATCTTTATATTTATATAGAAAATCTAAACACTTTACACAGATTAGGAATTATAAATCCAGCTATTTCTCCATGAGCCAAACCGTGAGCGTCTCCTCCCTGTGCTGACCTCTGAACTCCAAACCCCTAAGCTGGAAGGTGACCAGGCCGTTGCCAATCTCGATGATGTGCACCAGCGCGTTGAGGTAGTCTGAGGCGAGGATGAAGCAATCCCCGGTGGCGTAGTTGCCCCAGCGGCCGAGCAGCAGATCTCCACACAGGCTGTGCTGCAGAGAGCGCGTTAGATGCTCGTAGAAGATGGAGTTGAGGTTGTTGTCGTCAGCACCTGCATGCAAAGAAAGTTGTCCATAAAGCTCCAGAAGGGAAAGGAACAGGAATCAGGGAAAAGTGGAATACCTGGGTTGCGATCCAACTGGGTGGCAAGTCTGGTGTTTGAATGATCCACACGCTTGGTGCTGCAAACACAATAAACAGGCATTACATTTAGTTACGTGTAAATAAAACACTTCCACTAATATTTTAGATTTTTTAAACATACTTGTAGTCTCTTTCCCAGAATTTTACAGGCCGGGTGTACGAGGTGACAAACACGGCACTGCCAAGGACAGGATTTAGAGGGGTGGAGAAAAAAGCAGAAAAGATAGCCTGGACAAAAAGCACAGCGGAGTCTGAAGGAACACTTGTTAAGGATTGTCTCTTATTAAGTATCGATATTCTAATAACTGAAAATGAAATACCTAGAAGAAGCCAGATTTTAATTTTACACAATAACCCAAAAGCTCGTTTATGCTGTTACTGTACGGTGATCACATACGACACTGGTATTTAGAACAAATGTAAGGATACGGGGCACTGCAAAGGGCTGGGCGAAGGCGTGGAAGGCAGAGCCCCAGGTAATCTGCCAGGGGGCGATGTAAGTCAGCACAAAGCGCAGCTTGTACAGTAGGTCCCACATCTGAGAAGATAAAGTCAAGAATTGATTTCTAATGAAAAATACAGTGTGTCTGTCATTTTATGAGGTGGTGTCGTGCATCCAAACCTTGCTGAAGAGAATGGACATGAAGTAATAGTCGATGAGAAAGGTCTCTGAGAAGTTTGGATAGTCAAAGTGGAAGAAGAGCGTGGTGAAGCACAGCGTGACGTACTGCTGCGAGGGGGTGCAGAAGGAAGAGCGCAGCAGCTTCATGCCTGCCACAGAGATGAACAGAGCTCTGCTGCTACACGAGGGAGGGAAAGGAGAACACCGTCACTGACACATACAGGACTCCCAGCAGAGTTTGAGATGATAACAAATACCTAAACCCTGCATGTGCTTTAGCTGGACTGAAAATACCCTCATTTTTACATCACGAGCAAACACAAGTACTCTGAAGTGGTGGACTTCTGAGCACAACCTGCAGAAAGTAACACACGGAGGTATGGCTGACCCTTCCAATTCATTTTATGTTTACTGGTTCTAACACAGAGAACATTTCCCCAGGGAAAACCAGCAATAAAATAAACGCAAGCAAAACAGTCTCCAGACAGAAATAGGACGGACATACTAGATATCCAGCTCTTTGTGGTTCTGGCCCACGGCTCGAGCTTCTGTGGTGAGGGAGTTGAGCACCACGGCCGGGTAGATGAAATATTTCTCCACACACTGAAGCCACGCATACAGCTTTTCAAACCACATCAACTGAGCAGCATCTGAAGACAAACAGAAAGCTTAATCGAGTTCCTTCCTTCTCGAGTTTCTGCAATTGTAACAGGAAATTATTTTAACTGTTGAACCTTTGATATCCACTGTTATGATTTTTTTATTTATTTAAACCTTGAATAAAAATGCAGATAAGGCACAACATGTACTTTTTGAAGCTTTTTTTTCTTGGATGTTCAGTACGGACATGTTGCTCACAAATATTTCATGTCTGTGAGGAAAAGATTAGATAACATCACACACTCACCTCGGACCTCAAACTGGCTATACTCTCTGGAGCGGAGCACAGGGTGAGCCAAGCAGAACCATGGTAGCTGCTTCCGGAGCTGAGGGAGGAGATAATGTGTAATGAAGCCGACCACTCCGGCCAGGATATACAAGACGAAGCTGAGAGCGGGCTGTAGAGTGAGGAAAGGGGGGAGAAAAAAAAGAAATCATGGTGAAAAAAATATGTCTTTCCTCTTGCTGAACTCCCCTGAGAAATGTGTTGCAAGAACAGGATCCAGCTTCAACTGACTTGGAGGGCGATGAATACTGTGCTGGCACTGATGGCAAAAGTAATCACAGCCATAAGGGGACACACGACCAAGTCTGAATGAAGGATTTCTTTCTGCAATGGGACCAGAAAAATAAAAGCCATAATCATTCAAATCGTAGCAAGAAAAGACGAAAGAACATGTACACTGAGCAGGTAACTGAGTTGAGATTTATACCACAGAGTTGTGCAGCTTCTCAGGCAGAGGGTCCTTGATCTCCACAGGGGGCTCTTCTGGTGTTCGGTTCTCCAACTCAGGGAATAATTTAGATTTGACAAGTGACCTAAAAAAAAGGGTTTCAAAAGAAACAAGAGTGAAAAAATACACATAAACGAGGAGCACTGTCGTTTGTGACGATATTCTGTACCAGAGGATAGTGGGATCACTGCTTTGGCGGCTGAGGTGATAGGATAAGGCCAGGAGCAGACCACAGAACACAGAGAACAGCACAGGAACGTGTGCGTCGCCCCACGGAGTCTATGGCAGAAAAATAGATCATATAGGATCAATCTACAGGAATTATGACCGGAAAAACATTCAAAGCCTTGCACGTTCAACGAGAGCATGTCACTTACACTGATGGCGCCAAGGCAGAATCCATACAACAGCGCAGCCACCAACATGCTGCGTATGAGGCTATACAGAGATGAGAGTGGGCTGGTAGTAGCTGAGGAAACACAGATGCAGAAAGAGATCAGAAGAGATAATCAACAGGTTTCAAAATAAACAGTTGAATAAAAAAATGTTAGAATGGAATTACCCTTACCACTTCCACCAAAAACGTGCATATCAATCTGCTCCAGCAGACACATCACAAAGGTATTGACCTGAGGTAGCAACCCAAAGAGGAAAATAACCGGGAAACACAAGGCAAACACTGGGGGGGCGGAGAGAAATGATGGCATCAGCGTTTCACACATCTGAGAGCAGGAAGGAAGTTTGTGTCAAACCTACCAATGAGCATATCCCTGACACAGAGCAGGAAATCTACAGAGAAGAAAGTGACTCCGTAGAGCGAAAAAGACTGCAGGTTGCCAGAGCCAGCGGACAGGTCAAAGATCCAAATCATCACACAGCACAAGCAGAAGTAGACCGGCCGGCTGTACACAATGATCCAATTATGGCCCTGTCAAATGACATAGCATTATCATTAAAGTTAAAAACCTGGGAGGCATTTTAACATAGAAAATAATATTTAAAAAAAAAAATAAAAACTAGGACTCACATGCATTGGAGAGGCTGCATCAGGCTGTACACTCTAAAAATATAAGGTAAAATTAAACTTTTACACATTCAACTTTAATATAATGATATTACTTTATTATATACTGCACCTTAAGTAAAGAGTACTGGCAGCTAGCAATGACCAGGCAAAACTGGAAAACCCAGATGTCCCTGAAAAAGCCCTGTAGCATCAAGAGGAATCCCAGGAAGGCCACCAGGCTGGCCAAGACCACCGCAAAGACATTTTCTCCCACACGACGGTTTCTGGAAAACACACGTGCACGTCAAAATACACACAGCATTCATTCTTTAGAGCATATTTACATCCACAACCTATGAGAAGGGTACATACAGACGAGACAGTTTGCTCTTCCCTCCCCTCCAACAGATGAGGGTTACCTGTCCAACAAGGCCATCAGAGCCAGCCGGTCATAACGGACCTTCAGCCACTTCCCAGGCAGCACCCAAAAGCGGTAGTACTGTTTAGGTATGGCTTTCTCCTCAATCATCAGTGTGTTTTCCTGCGACTCTTGTAGAGACTCATGATTTAGGTCAAACTAAAAACAAGATGAGAGAAGGAGAATCAGAGCAGAAGTTCCACTAAGGGGGAAAAACAGTCAATTTCACATAGAATTGAACAGAACGCCAACCTCGGGCATTTCCAGGGGCACCCTGCGCACCTGCATGCCCTGTAAAACCACAGGTCTGGGCTGCAGCATGGATAACACTTGTGCACCTTCCTGGACCTCAGTGGAGGTGAAGCTTGAAGACTGAGACTGCCTCTCCCTCTCTCTGGAAAACAGAAAGGTTCTGATATTAGTCACAGGTCGTTACCATGGTTTTCTTATTGTATACAAGACAAAAACAGTAACTCACTGAACAGGATCCTCATAACCACCTCCAGCAGGTCCGAATGTGTAGGATCTCTTTACACCTGTGAAACAGAAAAACATTAAAAAAACAGGACTGTGATGTTTCATTTTTCCATTGTTTTTTTGGATACTACAAACACAACACACACACACACACACACACAAAAACAATAAAACAGGTGATTTCCTGGAAATAAAAACTACAGCAGTCCTAAACCTTTACCGTGCATTAAGATGTTTTTCAGTTAAAATATACTAGCTCAAATATGAACTACTTTAGACTGTACACCAGGAACTGTGTAAGAAGGAGCTTGTGTCATAAATTGGTAAGTCACTGAAAGTTGTAAGAGCCATCTTAAATCTATGACCTCCAAGAAGTCCTTTAGAGGTGGCCATCCTTAAAATGCTGACACTGTTTTAAAGCTGAAATAAGACAAGGGCACGTGTAGGAATAGAAATCAGCCGGTCAAATTAAGGAGGATCTGGATCTGAAGAAGCACATGACCGAAGGGAAACAGTCATGTGCAGTTTCAATTCTAAATCTCCCAAGTCAGAACAGCACTACAGGAAAGGAAAGGAAAGTATGCTTTTCTTGTTGGCAAGAATAATAATCAATATTTGGCAATAATAATAATAAAAAGATCTTTTTAAAAAATAGCTAAAATTATTCCTTTAATATGGCTGCAAATGTGAAGCCAGCATGTCCAACAGAGATCTCTGCTGAATGCAACCCAAGGAGAACATCTGAGGCAACAGGGGGCCTTGGCATGAGTGCTTTCAAAAAGCTACATTGTCTTCCTGTGTTTTGCTTCTGACACAATTGTAAGCAGAGGCCTATGGTTTTTTTCTAGCAACAAAAAAAAAATAAAAATAATAATCAAGGAAAAACATGTTTTTTTCGTAACTCACCACTCTCATCATAGAAATAATGGACAGCCCCCTCTGATGTGTCATCAAAGGTGGAGGCCTCGTGGATGCCGCTACGAGGGAGGAGGAGTGACGAGGCAAACTGTAAGGCTGAGGGAAGTGCTCGGGTCCGGGAATGGGAGGAGGTTCGAGCTCGCTGGAGGTCCTGAAGACTAGGGAAAGAAAAGAGCACACGTTAGCTCTAAATGTTATCAGGGGTGGTGCTGAAGCTATACCCTAAACACTATACTTCACGGTGGTACAAGGTATCATTTGTAGCTGTAACCTACAAATGTAACTTTGCTGACACACCTTGGAGGGGATCCCATGGTGGAAGGAGGTGGTGTAGGGTTGCTGCCAGCGTTGTGTCTCCGCCTGATGGCCTGGGTCCTCTTAACACTGCTGACCGACTCATGCTTGTCCCCATCATCTGGGGCCATAGCTGGAGAACAGTATCATCAGTAACATGAACGGCTTGGATCGTTAATTAGCACAAGGAGCAGTATGTGTAGTAGCTTATGAAATATGTAAGCTTTACTCAAACACGTTTTTAAAAACAAAACAATTAGCGGGGTTTCACAAGCTGACCTCCTCCCACAGCTCCCTCTTCAACGAGTTCTTCTGCCCTCCAGCCCATCTGGTTTCCAGTCCAAGAGCCTCCTATTGAACCCAGCCGGTTGTGATGAGCTCCAGAGAACCCGTCGGTGTGAATGGTGCGGGCCTCCAGATCAGATTTGGACATGGTGAGAGAGCGGGGTGCAGGAGTGGAGGTGGATGGCATTGTGATCAGATTGGAAGGCAGAGCTGGCGTGCTGCTCTGGCCTCCACCTGCCCCGTCCATACTCAACACTCTTGCGTGGGTCTTGGCACTGGCCGTGCTAGAAGAACGATGAGCAGCCCGAGGATGTGAAAGGCCGGCCGTTTCATCCCCTTCCCTTTGAGTTGGCAGCTGAGCGGCGGAGGGCAACGGGGATGTGACGCCAGTGTTAGCAAGGTCTGGGGAGTAGCAGGAGGTAGAGGAGCTGGAGTCATCCTCGTCGTCATCGTCGTCTGAGCTGTACCGACGCTGCGAGCCCAGGCTTGAACCGGCACTCATGTCACTACCGTCATCCTCATCACTGGAGTCCTCAAACAGACTTTCACTGTAAGCCTTGGCCCCCAGTCGGTTTCTAACTGGGATGTAATCTCTATGCTGTCTATGATTGTGGTGACGCCTGTAAGACCCACAGTCGAAACTACTGCTTCCTGCTGCAGCTCGCCTGCGTGGAGCTTTCCTCCGGCCCGGCCTGTGTCCCACGCTGCCGCCGCTGGCCCGCAGCAGCTTCAAGTCTTTAGGACGCACAACCGGCTGGGCTTGCAGCGCAGGCTGGTCGGGCAATAAAAATGGGGTGGAGGATATTGGCAAGGCCGGCTCAGAGCACACCAGACCCAGGGCCAGCCCTGAGGGCACCGAATTAGCCTGCCGCGGCGGGGGTAGAGGCGGGACGGTGACAGTTCTGTCTAAATCGCACACCTCTGAGTGTCCACTGCTTGAAGGGGAAGAGTTCTGGAGAAGAGGGGGCTGTGCAATATCACAGAGTACGGGAGGCAAATCCTCCCCTTCAACAAGTGTCCGGTCCAGCCCCTGACTGGGAGAGAATTCTTTGGAGGGGGAGCGAAGTAGCACGCTATCTGACAGGTTGTCAGTATCGCTGCCATCCTGTCCCGCTGGACCGGCCACAGGCCTGGGGGAGGCTGTCCATCACGGGAGCCGGGGGTGAGGTCTGTCCGTCTGCGGGCCGTGGCTGGCTGAACGAAGGGCTTTCCAGCTGAGTGGAATCCGTCTTTTCGCTGCGGTAACTGCTAACGGTGCTCAGCGTTTCCCGGTCTGTAGTGGCTCCACCGGCACTGAAACAGCTGTCTGTGGATCCAGCAGCCAGCGCCACGCCACTGCGGCTGCCTGGGTGGTCAGTGCCAGGGGCAAACGTTACGGGGTCTAACCCTAAACCCAGGAGATTTTCACTGAGCTCCTCACTCAGGCTGCTCTTTATTAAGGGGCTAAGCGGCGTGTCACCCAGGCTGCCTGACTCAGCAGAGGGGCCAAGAGGAGAATATGCCCCCACTTCATTGTCCCGAGGACTTTGTTGAGACAACTGGCCTGTCAGCTCCTCCGCTTCTGGAGACGGTTCTTTTTCACCTCCATCTTCCTGGCTGGAAGGCGAGGGGGGGATGGACAAGCATCTTCCAGGTTCTCCAAATCCAGCAGACACCCCAGAAATTCCAAGCAGACCGGGAAAATCGCTTCCCAGAGTGGCAGCGATGCAGGACTGGACCACGCTTGGAGCTCCTGGAGGAAACACAATTATGATTGTCAGTTCTGCAACAACTCTAACGCTGTCTATTCCTGCTCTACAGAATAAAAAGCAACGGAATAGATAAAGAGTTCGGTCGGTGCAGCTCAACCTGGCCTGAAACAGTGAACAGCAGCAAACTTACTCATAGTGTCCTGGGAACTCTGGCGTAGGATCTCACGGTGAGCTGACGCAACAATTACATTACTGTTTCCTTGCTCCTGCGTTCGCTCTTTGACATCAAAGGGAAAGAAAAGATGTCACTCAAGAGGCAACTGTGCCTTTTCAACCAACCCCACACGGTCCACATAACAGCACCGGCGTATGAGGAGACTAAGATTCCACATTAGGTGTTTAATGCTGCCAGTGCTGGTACTGGGAGTACCTACCCTTTGTGCCACCTGCGTCCTCCAGCTGTGGCAAGAACTCCTGAAACATTTCAATTACATTTTAAATTAAAAATTAAAGAATTGGGAGGGACAAGTTACTACTATCCTCTTTACTCAATCTGGAAATCCTTACCGAAACCTGATTTAGCCCAAAGAGAGAGTGTTGGGAGCTACAGCGCACCGGGGGTGTCGAGTTGACCTTCCGAAACACAGTCATCTCCACGCCAACATGACTGTCCCTGTGGAAAAGTGCCCATGCCGAATAGTTAAAGGATTTTCTTTCCACGGGCTTTTCATTTCATAATAAAAGCTACCAGACAAAAACAGCCTGTACCTGTGCTGATTTGCCTCATTAGCACCCAAACCTTCATCTCCATCCTCCATCTTTGGAGCCTCGGTGGTGAGTGAGGCCTGTTTCTTCTCCACAATCTCCCCAAGGTCAAACATGGCGTGAAGCCGGTAGTTCACCACTTTAATGGCTGTGAAAAAGACAGCCACCACTGCAGAGTACACACCTGCCACCACCAAACTGGGAGGAAGAGCCTGGAGAGGGGGACAAAGACAACGTCAAAACCGCAACATGAAGATGTTGGATCAGCCAGCGGCGACGATACACTCACCATGTACAGCAGGAAAGGAAAGGCCAGCAGAAAGATCCAAAGGTACAGGTGAAAGCAGTTGGAGAACGTGCTCTGATGGGGGTCCACATACCACCCTCCTGTGAGCGAAGCCCACACACCTTGCCGCAGTATCTGAAGTGCTTGGGAACCCATGTCCAAGGTCAACCAAATCCGAAATGCTTCCTCCAAGACTGTCGCTCAGCAGCAGCAGTTGGAGCCACAGTATTTTGTGTCTATGATGGTACTTCCATTGGGGATGGCAGGTTAACCAAGCCTGTTTCATCAAGGACAATTGTTCCTAGTCTTGGATATGTACATTTAAGTTGAGGTTAGGAGTCCTTGTAAATTCTTGAACCAGCATGGGCTCTTCTCCTGCATCCACGGTCGTCTAGCCTAAACCTCCTTGGGTATTCAGGAGAAAGACTGTTTGGCACATCGGTAACCGTCTGAATGTGTGAAAAAACATTCATCTGTAAGAAAGACGAAACTTGGTTTGCCTAGTTAAACAGAACTACATCTTAATGTAGTGCAAATATGTCAATGTCTACACGCAATAAATTCAGAATACACTCATGACACTGAAAATAGTACATTTGTGATACTTCCTTTCGTCACAGTATTGCCTAATAAGAAGCAACTACTATGCAGTTTTAGACTAATTTATCAATAAAGAGACCAGGGATGTCAATGTCTTCAGCTGACTGATACAAAGATGAGAGAATTGTTTTTCAACAGAAACCTCTCAAACAAATCAATGCAAATTTGTAGCAACAAAAGCAAATAAAAATAGCTCCTATTATTTGGAATGGGATGGCACTCTTTACATCTTCCTATTTTAGCATCCACATCAATGTTTGGCCAGGTAGATTTAGTTTTCTTAGAGACTTTAAGTAGCTAGCAGATCAACTAGCCTGGCGCTAGCTTACGGTTCTCTCTGGGCAACTGAAGAGCACAGATCGCCTCAATCGCCTTCAGTAACTCCAGAGAACACGAAAACATATTCGATTGTAACAGGATACTACGCTAACCAGCATGACAAAGCTTTAAACATTAGATCGGTAGTGGGTAGATGACAGCTAACGCAAGGCCGCATTTATCAGAATTTCCACCGGGATAAATGTACTAGCGTTTAGTGGGCAAATGTAACACTCCTGTTCCTAACTGCTGTTAGCTTGGTTTGCCTCGACAGATTTAATAAATGTGCTCAGAGAGAAATGTTGTTAATATTTCGATCCCAGCTCCTTACAGTTAGCAGTAGCAGTCCAGCTTGCCTCATATCCTCCTTCCGCATCCAGTCCTTTCAAAATCTCAGACCTTTCCTTCTCAAAATGCTAAAGGTAATTGCCAGGGTCCAAAAACTGTAGCTTCACTTTTAATTCCGTTGGCTAACTCATCATATTTTTCTCTGATTCCCTCTGCCTCACTGGGGCTAAATAAAGGCAGAATTGTACCAATGACGGACGTCCTTTCTCATGATGAACGGCAGCTGTTTCTTGGTTTAAACGACACTTGTGTTAGAATGTTTACCATGCTAGCTAGATAGCTAGCGATAGCTAAACAACTAGTTGACACGCGCACGGACGTACACTGCGCGCACGTAAAAGGAGGCGTCGGTGATTGGCTGTAGTCGCTGACGTCACGGTCAGCCTCGTTCTTTATGTTGTATTTTAATTCAATCAAGACGTTCACGTTTAGATCCGTTACAGTGAAACTTTTAGACACAAATAACAAATTACCCAGTAACTATGAACACAAATATTGTCTGTGTAGGCTCTCGTTTATCCAGGTCATAGTTATCTAAAGTTAGATGTCTTGGCGCAACTGCATGCAACTCCTAAACAAGTCCATTTGCACGCACAAATCTAACTTTGGATAATAAAATATCCTTTTTTTACAGTTTATTGTTAAACTATTCCCACTTCTGACCGCTACAGGGTTTGTTTCTTCACACAGTATTCAACGTTACTATTGGAAATAGACAACAGTAACAAAAAAAAAAAACTACATTAATAATTTATAGAGTTACCCACACACACACACACACACGCAGTTCTTAATTTAAACGATGTGATATCAAATTAAATCAATCATCAATCTGCAGGGTCAGTGTGCAGAGGCTTTGCCATGAACCTTAGACCTTGAATAACCTTGAAGTGTTTTTATAGATGTAGTGTCATGATATATCTTGGGATAATGTTTGTAATTTGATATTTAAGGTTCATCACAGCTGTTTAGTTAGATTGGACTTGCAGTGTATCAGCCAGGCCCCACAGTCATTCATCCCACCCGTTAACTGCCCTGTTTGATCCCCGGTGTCAGATCAGATCTCACCCACACTGGAGCTGCTCTGACACCTCTCTCTCTCTCTCTCTCAAAAACACACACACACACACACACACACACACACACACACAGGGGTAATGGACCAGGT
>CAAE01014601.1:1538231-1558668 GCA_000180735.1 Tetraodon nigroviridis
ACCCAAACTGGAGCTGTTTTGACACCTTTTTTTTTTTTTTTTTTAAAAAAAAAAAAAAAAAAAAAAAAAAAAAAACACACACACAGGGTAATGGACCAGGTGACTCCCTTTGGCATGAAATACAATCCCTCTAAATTCTTATCTTTTGTGCCGGAGCTGCTCAGCTCTTGTAGAACAATCGATGGCGGCTCTGGCAGGGGAGCAACTGCAGCTGATGCGTCCCGTCAGTTTGCTGCTCAGTGATGCGCCCCCCCCCCCCTGAGCTCTGGCTCCATCTTGAAGTTCCATGCGTATTCAACAGAGGGTGGTCAAACAACGCAAAACGGGCTGCTGCTAATTCACACGCTAAGACCTAGGCTACTTATGAAATCCAGAGAAATTTTTAGCTGTAAATATATTGATATATGCAGGCCTTTGTTTCACAGAAAATGATAGCAATCCTACAAGCTCAATTCAGAAAATATTCTATGAAAATCCACCTTGGATAACTATGACCTGGGTGAATGAGAATCTACATGGACTCCAAAAAAAAAAAAAAAAAGCATTCATTTCTAACTCGCAGGTGCATTCAATTCTATTGTATTTCAATAATGTAGATATTTCTATTGTCCAACAGTTCCATGTTCCATTGAGTGGTGCCCAACCATCATGCTGTGTGGCTCAATGGAAATCAAGGTCAACTTTCCAATGTGCTGATTAAATAGTCACATCTGTTCCTTAAGTGGTCAGAATAATTGCATTACAAGAGTTGAAGGACATAAAGGCGAAAGTTGCAGGTCTGAGCGGTGGGTTTGTGTCAGACGGCACATTTTTCTTCCCTCGACTTTTGTTTCCAGAACAAAGTGTGGCTGGATCATTACTGTCACAAAAAATGTGGAAAAGGGTGAAAAGTCCCCTTACACGTTTCATTTCCTCCACAGATAATGGACATCCAGGCACTGGCCAAAAACAGAGCTCCCACATGAGACAGATTCAGAGGTGGGGGGAGCAGGCGATGATGAAACTGCAGAGAAACACATTTTTAAGCACAACACGACCTGTAATTTGTGTGAAATCCTGTTTCTCCTTGTTAAACATGCTAACCGGATGTGCAATGTTGCTTTAAACTTCCAGCCTCACTGTGTTTGTTCACAATCCTCAGTTCATGTAATTTACCAGGCTGGTTTATTCTTCTGACAGTCCCATATGTCCATGTATATTTTTTTAGTTATAAATATATGTGCTGTTACACTCACAACAGTCATTTAACAAGCCATCAATTCACTCTGGTATTACTTTTATCTTTGCTATAATTGTCATTAGGTGCATTTTTGTCTTTTCCTACAAATCCAGAGGGAGGAAAAAACAACAACTTCCACATAGTTGATTTGCTCTAAATTCCTCTTAATACTATTTATTTTCAGAATATTGTGTGCGATGGCGATATTAATTAAAAAAAGACGAATGAAGTGCGATCTGCCTGTCAATCAACACGCAACACAAGTATGTACAAAGTATATAATCAAGTGTATTTTCAGCTTTATCCACGTTCTGTACACATATTAAGATCCATTTCACATGAACACTATACAATAGCAATGAGTAAGGAATGAAGTATGATCTGAGCATCGGGCCGCTCATGTCAAATGGCACTTTCATAAAAAAGAACGTGATATCACAGAGCATGAATAAGTAAATGTAGACATTACCCAACACATAGGATGGCTTCATAGCATCGGATAACAGATCCAGTACATGTAAAATGCACAATGCAGCAAAACAGACACATTTGTTTGTTCCATCCTCATGTTTTCTCTGCATAATCTGAACTGTTAATAATGCAAACAGATGTACCCGCAGCTATTGGAGGAACGTGTGCTTCCCGGGCGGAATAAAGGCAAGTCTGAAATGAAGTATGTTGAGAGGAATGGTAACAAGACACATTGAAATATCAGAGAAATATCAATACAATTCACAAATCGGCAATTAGTCATCTCATATAGAATAGTCTTTTAGTAACTAATAAAAAAAACAAAAACAATACATTTGGCTGCTTTACAAGGAATATCTATGTTTCAAAGATATGTTTACATCGTGTGTGCTTTTGAATTATCCATTTAGGTTTCTAGGACGGAACAGATTGAGAGGAAGCCTCTGGTGAGAGGAGGAACTTCCAGAAGGAATGGGACGCCACCACCTTGGAAGCTATGTCCTCCGCCCCAGCATACACAGCGCTCTTCCCATTACACATGAGCACCGCTTACACAGAAACACCCCCCCACGGCTTCACCAACATGCCTACCTTGAACAAGAAAATTGTGCATGAAGTCTCACACAAAAGGTGTTTCTGATCCATCCCGCTCAACGGCTCACTGGCGGCCAGAGTACGTTAAACAATTCATTTGACATGTTGTATTTTAGCGTAATATCATGCTTTGTTTATGACACGGCACCAGCAACACAATATCATCTCCTGTAACATCGTCTGGAGGCTGAGGAGCCGACGCCTTGTCCAAACAAACACTTTCTTTTTGAGAGCAGTCAGAGTCACCGCGGTGCTCGCTGCTTATTTACCATAAAAATCCAATAACTGGCCTGGTTCTGCCTGGTATAGCATAATGGGGTCTGGAGATAGAGCATTACAAAGATGGTACAAAGAAAACATTTAGGCAAATCCGTCCGGATGTTCTCAGCACTTTCTTCATTGTACCATGCTATATACAAAGCCAAAGTGGATGTGCTTTCGCCTTAGCTTGTTAAAAAAAACCCCAAATAAACAGTAAAAACAAAGAGAAATGAACAAAGACTCGGTGACACAGACTCAGTGCACACTGTGACACAGAGGATGAGTCAGTTCTTGCACCATAAATGAGGCGTTCACCACTGACACCAGCTGGGCAAGCTTGACTTTGTAATTGTTGACTGAAGATAGTTTGTGCAGTTGTTGTTTTTTTTTCTTTTTTTCTTTTTTTGTGTTGTTGTTCTTGTGAAATTTTACGAGATGGCGGACTTGACACGGAGAAGCCACATGAAAGCGCTGTCTCTCACACTTCGACCTTAGACGTAATACTCCTTGTCTTTGTTCTTTTTTCCCTTCGTTACTGCCTTGGCCACGGAGGAGGACGCTGTGCTTTTGTCTTTAATCACGGTTCCGTTGCCCTCCAAAGTGGAACTGTTGGGCAAAAGTGTGGCTCTGTTTCTGTCTGGTAGGAGCCCTCGTCCCGGTTGCGGTGCTTGTTCATGGCATAAGGGAGGATAAGAATGCAGAGAGCGGCAGCAGCCACAATACCAACCACCATCCCCGTAGTGCTACTGGACTCCCTGATCACCTCCACCGCACCAGGTAGGCTCTTTTCATCGGAGGCTGTGGGGTTGGCTGTGGGCACATGGGGAAAATTGGGGGGGTAAGTTAGTCCCGGTGTGTTTCGGGAGGATGGAGGGGCGGGGGGCAGAAGCACCTGGTCGCGGGTGTTCATTTTGCCTGCGGGGATGTGAAGCTGGTCAGGGTTGGTGGTGGGAACATAAGGAGGTAGGGGGCGGGGTTTCTGGACTCCGCCCTCCCTGGTGGTGGGAGGTGGAGGAAGGACTGTCCTGTCAGTGACCATGGGGGAGTTATTATTGTAAAAGTCCTCGTCATCTGATTCCGTCATTTCCCCAGAACCAAAGGCCGACACCTCCACAGGGTCACCGCAGTCCTCCTGGTCCGGGGGGCAGGAATGGTTGGGGGGGAGTATCAGGGATTCTTTGGTGGTTTCAAGGGGAGACAGGAGGGTTGGGGGAGGAGGAATGAAGGGGTAACGGGTAGCGATGGATGGGGGCTCAAGGGAATCCACTGTTATAATAGGCAACACTAATTCACCTCCTAGAAAGGAAACAGAAAAGGTAGGGGATCTTAAATTAGAGCGACATTAAAATGTAAATTCTGACTGTAAAGCTGTGCTGATGAAAACACAAGCACAGCCTGTCAGTACTGGATGTGGGGCATAACTAAGGATTTATTATGCGAATGTTAGCAGGCGTCAGCGTTACTCATACTGCCCTGATCTATAATACAAGGTTATTATATTACCAAAAAATGTTGACATTGTGACATCCTTGAGCAAAGTAAGCACTTATTATATGGCGCTGACATATCGGTTATGTGGAATATTAACATTGAAACATTGAAATTAACATTGTGTGTGGCAAAAACATTGAGGAGCTCATATGTAGACATAAACATACAAGACAGCCCACGAAAGGCGGCATGAATGAAGAGCAAACGACAGACACAACAGAGCACATGACAAACAGAAGAGCAGCAAATTTAATGCTTTCACATCTGGAAGCAGGAAGTAAAGTTTGACAAGAGAAATCAGAGACAGGTTAGCATAGACAGGATTGGTGCATGTGGATTATTATGGCTTTATTCTTTGTATACGTGAATAAAAACTGACTTATGTGGATCTAACTTTGGGGAGGGATGCAGACTGTTATTTAGAGCTGTTTCTTGTGTGTCCTCCTTGAATGAGTCACAAAATAATTCTGATAAGGTCATTTTAATAATTTAGGCGAACACAATATGGACTGGTCCTAAATTCCAGCTCCTGTCCACTAACCATCTGCTGCTAATAACGCCGGTTTGTTAGATTCTGCCCACCCCCTCCCCCCTATCCAATTAATGAGTTGGAGGCGCAGCCTAAAAGCTCAAACGGAGCAAGAGCTAACGCTGAAGTGTGTGTAACAACAATCTGAAAGAGGACCCCGAATAAATGAGTGCACAAATGCTTATCAGCGGAAAGGGTGAAACTGGAAATATAGTTAAAAATGTGAGACTAATGATGGCTGACTGAGTTCAGTACATTTTGTCTGCAGTTTTGGATAAAAAAATGCAAGGCTTTTAGAAAAGCGCTGCACTGGACACCCAACCCCCCCACCAATATATTTTTGCTACGGCTGACCCACCTGTTCCGTGCTCACACTCTTCCAGGTCTTCATCATCACTTGGACATTCTGCTGATGCCACTAAACTATCATCCGAGCTCTGAGGCTACAAAGAAAGAAAAAGTGTAATCATTTTAAAAAATGTGCATCTGGAAATGATACTACTGCACTGGGGTGGTGTTTAATTACTGTAAGACTGATTAAAAATTCTAATTATCTACAAACGCAGGTAAAAGTAGCTAAAATGACGAATAAATGAAACAACGTTATTGATTTCAAGGAGGGCACTTCATCTCCAGCTTATTTCATCTACAATAACACAAACATCTAGGACATTAAGTAACAGAAAATGGGTAGCAATGAATCGTTACTATTTAAAACATACTAAAATACCATTTAAACACATCTCAAACTGCATGAAGTTTATAAGAATTTAGCATTGTTCGTCAGCTTCATTCACTAACTAAACCACACATTCGATCCATTCAAATTGGATTTTTAGGTGTACAGGAACAAAGTGGGAAGAACTGCTTTATTAAAATGTTACTTGATTAATGGAAGGCAATTTCAGATGAAACCAGACAAAGAAATTAAAAGAAAAATGCACTCTGTATTTCTGTTATAGGAGCCATGGGATGGTTTTTTTTTTTCTTTGAGCCAACTATAGCTGCTGAAAAGTTTCCAATTTGGCAGGTTTGCAGTGTTCTGGACCAAAATCAACTCATTAAATTGGTGTCTGGTACGCTCAGCAGTGTGAGCGCAGTATTGTGACTTTTGAATCAGGTGAAAAATCTTATCCTCAAATGTATTTAAAAGGAAAAAAGTAGCATCAGTACCGTCAGAATAGAAAAACTTCAAATCTATTGTACACAATTATTTAAAGACAATTTTTGAATTTAACTGCTATAAGCACAGTGTCCTTAATTAATGTCTCGACACCATTTGGGGTGATAAAATCCAGAGCTACACTGTAGAGTCACGTCTAGCCCTGTTAAATATTGTCAGCGTGTGCTGTTCACAGTGCAGCCTTGAAAATGAACGAGTGATATCTCTCAATAAAAGAAGTCACAGACCTATAGGAAAATCAATAGAGTTCTCTTGAATAAGTCTCTCTCTTACAATATCACACAAATGCATATTTAAGCTATGTCTGACTGCACACTTATGTGACCAATGTTCCTGTCAAAGAAGCGATGAAGCAATAGGCTTAGACACCTGCCCAACTTCCAAGACCGTTTAAATTTACACAAGAAGCCAGGGCAGGATTTTTTTTATTATAGGATTTTGGATTTATAGGATTGACAGTATGATGTGTTTGGATGTTTTAGGTTCTTGTATTGTTTTTTCAAACAACACAATTGCTAAATAAACTAATAGTAAAAACAACTGTAAATGGGTTTTAGCTCAATTAACTACTAAACTTACTTACTTACTTACTAACACATCATTAATTCAATTTCGACATTAAATAAATGCAAATTAATTTCCTTTGAAAGACCTTTGAGATGCTCTCCCTCAAGCTGGGCGATCGCTGCCTGCGGGTTGTGGTGGTCGCCATGGTCGTGGTGGTCTCCATGATGGTGGTGGACATGTCTGACACTGCCAGCGGGGTGGCCGATGTAGTGTCGGTGGTCAGCACCGAGAAGGAATCTCCTACCAAACGCAGGTTCCCCTCCACCTGCACGCTGGGATCGTTCTCTGCTGCCAGCTTCAGCACCTGCAGTCCGTTGTAGTACAGGCCCGAAATCTGACCCTGGAAGGGCCGAGCCTTGTCGCTGCCACCAATCTTAATGGCTGCCTGGCTATTAAAGATGGTCAGCTGTCTCCCTGTCAGTCGGACACACAGAGAAAGAAAAGTGGAGGAAGAAGGGAGAGGACGGTGGAGCAGACATGACTGTGTTATAGGGCGTGATTTCCATCTGAACCAGCAAGGTTTTAGTGAACAGTGTTATTTAATCCTTTAATTATATTTTAGGTTCAGTTTAAAAGGAGAGGTTAGTTTGATTTAGACTCACATGCAGGTTACAAACAGATAAGCCTTAAAATGTAGTTTAAAGATCTATTTAGTTACCCTATTTTGCAAATGTTCTGCGTATGGTAACTGCATGGCGATAGGATGCATGTCATCTATCTCGTTACAAGAGGCACTTTATTAAAGCGGCACACGCTGCTTTCAAAGGTGTGCAGTAAGATGACAGGAGCAGGGGCACACCCCTCCACTGACTTTATCAGTCATTATGCCACTGAGGCACAATATGCTCTGGCTGTTTCACCCCCTGAAAGGGGCTCTGATCTCCAACGGGACCGCTGTCAGCAGTTTGGCTGATAAGCGGCTTCACATCGGAGGGGGAGGGCTGCGGTGTCAGCCCATCTTGAGAGAATGCCAATTAACAAATGTCAAAAACGGCTACAGGCCGATCTAAGACTAGTGCTGGTTTGCTGCAGCCAAAGCAAACATCGAACCTGGAAGTCCAGCCTGGTTTTTGTAGCACTAGGAATTCAAGCTGGGGGGCCTAAAAGGATGGAGGAAGGAGGCAAACACGGGAGTTTTCATCCAGAACCAAAAGAAAGTTCAGTTAGGTGGTTATAATAAAAAAAGGGTTATGATGCATTTTATTATCTTTTTATATGTAAAATATTTACACACCTCATCTAATTACACACAAGGGTTAAGAGGGAGATAGAGGGTTAGCAGAGGTTATGTATTTTTAGTTAAAAGGTTTAAAATATTGGTTAAGATGCAGCTTTTCCCACAAGGTAAAAGGATGACAAGGAAGACTTAATAAATACTTCATCTCCATTATGTTGGATTCCACCTTTGAACACCACATGAGCTTTGTTGTGATGTGACTACCAGAAATAGTATAAATTTAAAGGATAAGATAGATCCGGCAAATTGCTTTCTTGTCACCCTTGTCCTCTGGCACTGCACCTCTCATGGGGGGGAGGGTTATTTAGTAGTTACTTCAAGGATTAGTTGATTAATCAATTCATTTTTTTTACCTTTATCGAGTAGCCACTCGTCAACTACCCGACCAAGTCTGTATGGGATTCTTTGTCTAGCAATAGCCAGTCGTTCATTATCATAGTGTCCTTCAAAGAATTTGGAGAGACAGATTAAAGGTTAAATTCTGCAAACTGAAAGATCACATGGTTAGAAACAGTGTTATAACAGCTAACAGGTTTAACAAGTTATCACTTTTAACCCAGCTGTGAGTTAAAACAAACTCATGTGATATTGTCTACTTATTATGAGAAACAGCATTAATGCTAGTTAGAGTCATGTTTAGGCTATTTATATGCTACACTAGTTAGTTCTTTATTTAGTTTTTAAGCAAAGCATAATCTCGAGTGACTATCAATTACATAGAAATATAAAATGATTTAAAGGCACTCTGAAAAAAGATGTTAATTTAGGCAACATCATCCACATGAAAAATATTTGCAGCGAGACAGTCAAACACATTTAATATAGTTACAGAAAAAAACAAAAAATAATAATAAAGAGCTGAAGTCTGAAACAAGGGCTATAAGACGAGTGAGAAGCGCTCCTCGCTCTAGACTGACATATTCCACCTGTTCAGTTAACAGAGCCTCAAGGTCACTTAGGCTGCACTTACACCACTCACACACACACACACACACGAGTGGTTATGAGGGCTGTCCGGCTTGTTTTTATGGACTGAGGCTGTGCGTTTGTGTAAATCTTATGCTATAAAATGCAAACAGCAATGGATGTAGGTTAGAATCGTATTTTATTGGGGTTTTAATCACACAGTTCAATCAAAAGTGGAGGGGAAGACAGTTGTCGGGTCTGTATATACTGCCGGGATTGATATGTTGGTGATGCTTAAATGCAGATTTTTGGAAGGTAAACACACGAAAGCATCCTGGAAAAGCCTCTGCGTGTCCTTTAAAATTAATATCACACCCTTCAGTTTACAGCACAACTCATTCGGTGCTTGACAGGACGTCTATATCAAAAACTCATTTGCGGAGCTCCTATTATGGAATCTGGGGTAACAGGGCAAAGGTGGCACTCCAACTGAGCAAGACTTCAGCTCTCTAGTTGATACATGCAAACACAGAGGAGTATTTAAACTAATGAAATGATGACAGAAAGTACATTGCAATGACTTCAATTACCACTTCCTGGACAACAGTAGAGCCTACTAAGTGTTAGTGCCTTAATTGCTTACAGTACTTATCTAGCACTGAAGAGGTTTGCTTTCATTCAACAGTCACATTTGAAGGGTTGAACACATGGTAATAATACTAATTAGTTGGTTTTCTAACTCAGACATTTATAAAATTAAATACTTACATGCAAATAGATATACTGTAATCATGGGCACAAGGACTCATTCATTATTTGATAATTTAGAGACATTTATCCTAAATCTTTGCTGTGTCAGTATAAAATATCCATATTGTATCTGTCTCACACATAAATATGCTTACGCACAGAAGCACCACCCTTGCTTTTATCTGGCTATTTTCAATGTGAATCCTTCATTAGATGTCCGAGAAGGCACTGAGTGTCATCTGGAGAGCATGTTTTGCTCTGATATCCTTGCACGCATCTGCAGCCCATGTATGTGAGCACCAGCTGGAGTCAAACAGTCAACTTTGACCCCAAACATTACACTTGAGCTGGTGCACCTGCTCTATTATTACTATTTCAGACTTATAAAAACAAATTTAATATCATATCTACTAGGGGGGTTAGAGTAAGTTAGGTGTTTTATTTTTCACATTGGATGTAAAAGTCCAATGTCCTAAGGAAAAAAAAAAAAAAACCAACAAAAAACCAATATTTGCCGATGAAAACATCTCCAGTGCTGGATGTACTTTGCAGTTTAAGGGGAACACAACAAATTTGACGTCCAGTAACATGCAATATACTGCAGCATATAAAAAGAAATAAAATACCAAGATGGGAATTAAAAAATGTGCCAGTGGGCAAATGGGCCAATCACTATTTTTTCAAATAGTTATATTTCACCAAGTCTTGTATTTGATATGCAGGCATGCACTTCACTTGCACTGCTCAATGCCACTTAGCTGTCTGTCACAGAAGCAGCCGTCCCAGCAGACTTACCTGGGGGGTAACGCTCAATCACTGGATGGTTGTCCACCTGGAGAGTGGCATTGCCACCGCTGCGTGTGAAGCGTACTACGTGGTACTTGCCATCGTTTACAATGACGGCGGGCTCATCGATGGTGATGTCATCTGTCCCCACATTGAAGATGACCCCTATCTTTCCTTGATCCTGTGGATAGATGACAATAATATTGTCAAAAAAGGATTTGAAGCAACGACAGTTGCCGAATCTCACGAGCATCTTTATAACAAGTGAAAAAGTAAACAAGTGTCATCACAGACTGCAGGGTTTAAATAAGGAATCAAACCACCGCTTCGCACAAACACACTTAATTCCACGAGGAAGTGGTTTTAGAAAAACTGTATTTTGTTTTATTCAGCTATTTGTTTTATATTTATTATTCAAATGTATTGAGCTCCAGCTGCCTACTGTAATCTGAGTGTTAAAACATACGGCTCTTTCTTCCTGTTCTCGCGCCATTCTCCCTCAGTGAACAGCTCTGGTTTCCTGATATGGATCACTCTTGACAGGACTCTGCTACTTTTCTTCTTGGTTCACCAACTTCTCCCTCTTTAAACCCTTCTGTTGGCGGCTGCCAACCCTATTTAAAGATCAAACCTGCCTCTGGACGCGGTCCTGGGTAGCGAGATTGAAAATTAAATTGTGTGCAGGCTTTGTGAAAAAATGTTAGGTGGAATGTACTAATGGAAAAAAAAAAAAAAAATCTGTCATGTACAAAGCAGTAACACACCCACCCTCGTATGTGAGGTGTGGCATGATCCCAGTACAATTTAAGCTGGACGTGTATATAATGTCAAACCCTGCAGCACAGAATCAGACCTTCTGCAGGAGAGGGAAATCAGCTGTGGAACTTCTGTTTGATTTAAATGAAGTTGGCAAGGGTTTACCGAAGTGAATTGGGACGAATGATCCATTATTCTTAGGTCTTATATTACTGCAGTGTAAATATCTGGAGAAATATTTCCGCTCTTGCCTTGATGGAGATCGCAGTTATGTAAAGTTAAAGCTGTTTTCATAGATTTGCTTGGTTTTATTATAACATCAACTCATTTAAATTGATATTATTCACAATTTAAACACATTCAGCCACAGCAAAGGCAGGAAAATGGCCCTTTTAAGTCTAGTTCTTTATTTCAGGGAAGCAGCTACCAATTTCCTCTGTGCTTCTGTATTTACCCAAGAACCTGGAAGAACATTTTAATTTCCCAGGTGTGATGCAATCAGAAGATGAAGCATTTCTACCGTGTATTCCAGCAGAGCTCGCCGTGTGAGGTCTCGGCTGCAGCCTCCTCTCCTATCTATTATCCAGCTCCGGTCATATAAGAGGAAAGCAGCTCATTATTATTTTAAAGCTGCATTATTGTGAGTATCCATCTTTGATGAGGCCAAAGAAGAAAATGTGACACCGACAAATTCAAGGCAGTATTTTGCAGCGGTCTAGGAGGGTGGACTCTTATACATCTGGCTGTCTGCATGTAGTTGTGGACATTAGAGTTGCTCATTTCTCTTTAAAGGTGGCTGAATTGTGAAAATCCCTGTTTCAATCATGACAATATTGTGTTTTTTCTCTAGGCACCCTGTTTTAATGGATGAGTTTGATCAACATTGTAGTAAATATAAAAGAATATCACAAAATATGACATGGGATCCCGTTTCATAACAATAAAATAAAACCCTGCCTCCTGAATCCTGCATGTCTGCAGATTTATTCATGAGGAGGTTCCATCGCATCCACCCATAAACCTGGGGACTGACTTTCATCATCCGGACTGCTGCAATCTCCTGCTTCTTTTTCTGCTAGTTCAACCTTTTTATCTAATACCATCATTTTTCACAATAGATCATGTGGTTTGTTTGATATTTTAGAAGCTTGTTAAGATTATGAGCCGCTGAAGGAAGCAGCCGACTTTAATGTGCTCTCTGGTGATGCTTGAATAATTGGCCTCTGAAAATAGTTGCTACTTACTTTCCTGCTAGTAAGTGATGGTGATATGTCTTTATTTGAATATGAAATTCCCCCTAATGTGCCCCAACTGAACTCTTCAATGCTCCCACAGCTACACAAAATAACAATCAACCGTTTCCTTCAAAATTCTCACAGCCACCCTGTGGCCGGTCTGCTGCCCTGAACAGCTTCTCTTTGTCTTTACTTCATTTTTACAGCCTTGCACGATTTTAAAGAGGGAACAGTTGTGCTTCACATGTTTTTTTTTTTTTCATGCTCTAAAATTAATCAGTAACTAGAAAACAATTACTAAAGAATCTATAAAAGTTCTACAGGGGAGAAAAAAAATGTATTTTCTCCATCTTTAAAAAGGTAAAATTAAAACTAAAAAGCTTAGTAACAAAAAAAAGAAAGATCTAAAATGACCCAAAACTCTTTTTTATCTCTTTTGCCAAGCATGAAAAAAAGTCAAAGCAAGCAATCTTTCAAGGTACAAAGAGACAGGTGAAGATACAGGAAAACAGCTTTTGCATTTAGCAGAAACAGCCCAAGGCTGTGAAGGTCAGTTTAACACACAAATAGACTTTTCCAAAGTGTTCTGGAAGGATATCTGAGCCCTCTTCTTCTTAAAAAGGAAAAAAAAAAAAGATCAGGCGCTCCAGGCACACTTTTTACACAATTTAATGTACTGCACACATATTTATATCAAGTTATCTTTCAGCTATTTAAGATTAGTTCTATCTATTGATGTGTATCAACAAGCTACTTTATCCTTAAAAAGAGCAACTGGCAATTTTACAGATAATGAAGAGGATGAGGAGAGGCTTTCATGGCCTGGCTTCCAGCTTCTACTATATGCTGTTTTTTTATGTTCTAAATCTCTTTTGTATGTACCTGCCAAATGCACCATTGCCAAGTGTGTGTGTGTGTGTGTGTGTGCAGGGTCTGCAGTATCGGCAGAAAGGAGCCGAGGTGCCATCTTGTTCACCCAAATCCAGATGCAAGCCTTCCCCTACAGCAGGACTGCATGTAGGTGGGGGCTGAGCAAGGCACTGTTGCGGCCCCTGTTAAAGGTGCAAGGCCGACCTTCTGGGATCTGTCAGAGGGCTGTACGCAGGGGCCCTGTGTCTGCTCAGAAGAGGTTAAAACCCGCTTGCTGTATTCACCATGTGCTTTCCCACCAGGTGTGATTGTAATTATTCCACCGATAACAGGCTTTTGACAGCGCTCCCTTCTGGTTAATCATTTCACATCTGTCCTTGGGCTGCATGCTAAAAAGGCCAATTTCCCTCCGGAAATAACACCGTCACTGGCAACTGCTGAGGAGACACTTTGTTCCACCAATAGACACGTGTTTGTCACCAAAAAACCTCTCCCAGTCCGCCGATTTGCGGTTTATTACACCTCCCATCTCTTGCAGATTGTGTGCGCCTTTTCATGTCAATATTTGGAGCCAGAAGCCTTTAATCAGTGACTCATACATGCTGCGAACATACTCCACGTTTATTCTACAATGTACCAACTTTAAAACTCAATTTAAAAAAAACAGACTAGGGGGACGTATAAACTTTGATTTTTTTTTTACCATTTCAATTCATCACATTATGTTCCATCAGCAAGAGTTTTTGTCCCAATGAGATAGGCAGCCTTATTTTAGATGCAATCATTTTAACAAAAGGTTTGATTTTTTTCCCCCTTCCAAATGTCTGATAGAGATGCAGCAGCAGCCCAGCAGCTAAAAATCCGTCTAAATATTATTGCTCATATAGTAATGTTTATTTTATACCATCTGTTCAATCAACTTCTGAACAAAATTCAAATCTTATAAGTATGTCATGCACATAGTGCACGTGTTTGCAATGCAGACAGAGGGAGAATATTTGTGCTTATTCAGCTGGCTGCAAATATCGCATGGTCCTGGGTTTCACAAGATCTGAGCGCATTGGTGACATGTTAACATCCAATTAGGTGTGTGAGATATGTGGCTATTATAAACAGTCACATGAAATAACACAGAAGATGATGGGTGCTAAAATTACCCTCAGGTAATGTTTCTGAGTCAAATAATTTGTTCTATGGTGTCTTGTCTGTCTTTTTGATAAATC
Source organism: Tetraodon nigroviridis (assembly GCA_000180735.1). Classification (NCBI taxonomy): domain Eukaryota; kingdom Metazoa; phylum Chordata; class Actinopteri; order Tetraodontiformes; family Tetraodontidae; genus Tetraodon; species Tetraodon nigroviridis. The sequence continues at coordinate 1,552,310 of CAAE01014601.1, forward strand.
TTTTAAGAATATAATGTACCTGGCACATCTGTCTGCTTCTATATTTATCATGCTCTGAGGATCAGTGCTTTCTGGATTAAGAAATTATATTAAAAACAAACAAATAAAAATGATGTGCAGAGATCAGTCCCATGTTCTTAAATGTGTGAAGGAGGTGTTCATTTCCCAGTGTTCCTTACTATGTGTAGCTGAAGATAGTCTCCGAGCCCATGGGTGCTCTCCACCCGCACCAGGATGGCGTCCTTCTGCTGAGAGCTAAAGCCCACGGCCAGCCGGTCGGCTCGGGTGCTGGGACGCTCATTGGGGGCCCAGGTGAACGTGATGAGAGCTCCGCCCTTCCCGAAAATATACGTGGTCCCAGCTAGGAACAGAAATGAAGAGAGAGAGAGAGAGGGAGAGAGAGAGAGAGAGAGAGAGAGAGAGATTAAGTCAGACATCAGAGAAGTGTGAGCAGAACCCTGTAGAGACCTTCAAGGACGAATATATGGAGAATTTTAGGCACCACAGCCTGTTTTTGGGGTTTTTTGGTCATCAAGAGAGTGAGTGAGAAAGACAAACAGTCATTTCCCACGTATGCTGTGCTGACAAATATAACTGTGAACAGCAAATGAACAACACATCTTTTCTATTTATGATTCAAGACCACAGAAAATATTCCAAAAAGAAAAAAAAAAGAACAAGCAGTAAACTTACAATTATTCTTGTCATGGGCTCATAATGAAGAATTCTGTGATGGGTACATGTCCTTCAAAATCAAGCTATGGCACCCAAGGTCAGAATTAATCGAAAACTGTGTCCTTCTGCGCTAAAAATCTGTTGTGCTCTTCTTTAGCAGGCCGGAAAAAACGAGCCTGAAGCGACTTGAATCCATCGATTTAACCTGGATTAAAATTAATACACCTGCTTACAGAGACTGCGCCTGCTTAAACTTCTACCATGTACTCAGAGGGATTTATGTCTCTGGGGATGAGTGAGACATGTGCGTTAATTCGTCGTCTCCAAACTCCGCTGAAATGACAGACGTAACCATAAAAGTCAGCACAGCTATGCCAATTAGCACGTTCCCTTGACAACTCTATATCCAATTAAGTCCAAACTTGACTGTTTGTTACAGTCTAGAGGAATTTTATTGTCATTAGCAAAAAATAGACAAAATTACTTAATATTCAAGTCTCGCTGATTTTTTTTTTGTGTAAATTTGAATGTATGTCACACCAGCGCAGGGAAAAGAGCTAGACTGCTGATGCTAAAGGCGGGCAAAATAGCTGTAGTGTTACAAAGAAAAGAAAAGAAAAGAAAAGAAAAGAAAAGTGGTTTCTGTGATAGGGAGCACCGAGAATAGTTCACCGTTCTTTAATAGTACATCACAAGTGCTTGTTTTTTCAGTTAACAGACCTGAAACATAACTGTTGTTTAAAATAAATAATTTTTTTTTTAAAAAAGCCATTTTTAAACTCCTAAAGTGAAGCACGGTGGCTTACTTGAGATAAAATTGCACTCTGAGTTTCAACTGTGTGTGCGATGCGCTTGAGTGCTCTTCTGCTCTTTTTAATGGGCACTCACCACCAAGCCTTCTTATTAATGGGAACTAACTGCTTGTCAGGATCCTTACTACTAAACACTCCAGTGGCTTTGGAGCACCTTGTATTGACTTTGAATTTAATTAAACAGCCCAAAGTGTTTATTTGCTGGCTTAATTCCTTAAGAGTTATCTTAATTAATGTCGTACTAAATCTAAGTAGGTGACATTAGCCACACCTAGCGCCCTCTTGATCCATGTAAACTCTCTGCCTCAGCACAGACGTGCCGTTTTGGTCTCTTGTACAAAGCCGAGGATCCATGACACCGTGATACTAATGAGATCGCCCTTCGCATTTCTGTCTATTGCAAGTTGCAGGAAGCCTCAAAATGGAACCATCAGCCTAAAAACAACCGCAAAGAAACCAAAAATTAAACGTGCGGCAGAGCAATCACAATCACAGGTTTTTGCTTTAATATATCATTACAGAGTTGATTGCACATGTAGCTGCATAATAATAGCACTAACTGTTTAGATTGGGTCCTTATAAACCTCGTTTTCACCGAGCAATTTTGCCTGCCACCAGGCATGAAATCTTCAGAGAAAATGAAGGCTGACTGACGATCCTGCAGAGCTGCTACCATTTCCATCTGCTTTCATTTCTTCATTGCAGACTGAATGAATTAATAAAGCAACACTCTCCTGTGTTGTTACTGTGAGAGAAATGGAAATGATGTATTTGTATACAAAACTGCAGCTCCGCGGATGCTCACTTAGAATCGTTCAAATGACGGCACTTTGGAGAATATATCCAGCATTTCTTCTCTAAAAACTCATGCATAAATTCTTTGTTTGTCAAAAATCAAAGACAGAATCAGCAAAGCCACGATGTTGTCGGTCGTCCAATTCTGGAACCTGGCGAGTGTGACTTATTTTATAGTTCAATCGACAATACAGGCTTAATGCTAATTTACACTCAGAGCCCAAGCACTTTAGCATCCAATTTTGGATAAATATAAAGTACCATAAACATTACACTCAGTGTTTCACTGAGTTTAAAATGTTATTAAGCCAAAAAGATATATATGAATTGAATTTGCTTGAACTTCCTGAATGTAGCCATAGAGGGAACAAAAGCAGACTGACAGTAAGTTGGGGGGCGGCAAGTTTAACGCGAGGCGTGTAATGTGTGTCCTAAAATACAGAATATCGATGCACCTGCAGGAAGTCGAGGCAGCCTTTTTCCTCAGCTCACCAGTACCTCCAGAATTCCCCATGACATCGAAGCACTTTATTACATCTGCCTGGGTCACTGTTCCTCCTTCCATCTCTGCGTGCACCTGCATCCAGTGCACCCGGCAGTAAATTAGTCTCGTTAAGAGCGGAACTGCAAAGATCAGAGTTGTCTTGCTAAAAGCAGCTCTCCTCTATCTCACGGGAGAGCTGCGCCCTCCTCTCACGGCCGTTACAATGCATCTGTGCTTACATAAAAGGGTTCCCTCGGAGACTCACAATAACCACAGAAAGTGCTGTTGTGTATCAAATCATTATTACCCAGCAACCTCCATGAATTAATTACACCCAAAGCACAGGCGCACACAGACACTGTGGTGCCGTTACCATAAAATGGTGGTACGATGGCATATTCACTCAGTAGGGATCTGCGGAAAGCCTCATGTTGGTTTAATTCCGAGGTCAGCAATAACTCTAACGGACCTCACTGATTCACTCTATTGTAACGCTATAAACAAACCTCACAAAGGCGACGTGAATAACTGCCATGTTCAAAAGGGCTTATATGTAATTGTACATGAGCGTATGGGGTAGTTGTTTGTGCCAGAATGTGTGCTACCCACTCAACCATCCCCTCCTCCTCGTTTCTTATCGCAGCACGCTGAATAGGCAGGAGACAAGGCGACGGGCTCATAGGACTTGCAAAACACACAGACACGTGGGATAATTTGCATCACATAACACTTCTGACGTGAAAAGCTATAAATGCAGACCTCAAGCTTTCTGTCAGATACTGGGAGAATTATTTTGAGGGAGTTTAGCAGTGTTATTCATGCCCATGTTGCAATCCATGTGATTACAAACCCTACTGATATACATGACAGCACCTATAGCACGTATACATACACCAAGCAACGGAATGGCTCGCCCACTTCTGAGAACTGGAAGGTAAGATGACTACAGAGCAGATGCAAAGCGACAGCTGTGAGAATGGTTTGTAACGCAAAGTAGTCTGCTAGAAAAGCAAACCCGATTAAATGTGCTGCCGTGTATGGAACTTTGGGCAGATTTGCAGCGGGGGAGAGTTATAGAAATGCACTGGGTTTGAATTGGACCTGTGCGATCCCAGGCACGCTGGATGCTAAAATTGGAGATTGGAGTTAGAATAAAATCCTCAAATGTGCATGTGACACCACTGAACTGCACCCGACAGTAGGATGTGCGACTGTTGGTTCCCAAATTGAATATCTACCACCACAAATGACCCCGGTCTTCTTCAGGCTTTTAATTTTTAGTTGACGCAGGTCTTCTACTCACATGCAGCTTGGACAAAACTGGATTACTGCTCTGCCTTGGCACAAAAGTCACGACAAAATTCTATGTGAAAGCACTCAAATACACAGATGGGAAGAATTCAAGACCCAAGGTTTTCTGGCCATTATACTTCTGTCCTTCGTTTTCCTTTTCCATTCCATTTCCTTTTCCACCTCAGTTTTCAATCTGTTGTGAGGACTCAGAGTATATCTTTTTTCTTCAAAGGGTGCTTTTTACACTGGGTTTTAAATACGTCAATTTTGCAAATACATAAATGAGTTATTCATAAACAACTTTAAAGTGGCATTTCCTACACTATATAAAAGCAGAGTTTATTTTATAAAAATCTCTCAGTGCATTTAAAATGGGCTATTTCCTCAAATCTGAGGTTTTTTTATTGACTTTAAATGTCTGTCATTCAATGTATAACCGAACTGATGTAGTCACATTTTCCACATGAAACTCCTTCATCTTTGTACAATTACATGTCGTAGCTGTTTACTGCGTTCAGATCCAGCCAAGTTTTTTTTTTTTTTTTTTTTACAGTTTTTGTTATTTATTAATTTTGTTGAACAGGTTACAGTAATATTGCCACTCTTTGTCATTCAAACTGGCTTCATATAGTGATTCATTCGCCGGAGACAAACACAAGCACCCTGCTTCACATCAGGTACTCAGCTTGTTAAACACACTGCAGTTTTGTTCTTTTGTGAGGTTTTTTTTTTTTTTTTTTTTAATGGTAAACAAACAGATGTTTGTTAGGGAGAATTTTGACAGAGTGACTCCAGAAGCGTTTGCACTGGTGTTAAATTGCACCTGCTGTTATTTGACATTGGCAGATCAAGTGAAGCTGCATTATTTACCACAACTTCAATTAACAATTGTAAATGAAAATGTTGATCTTAGTGAGTGAATGGGTTTTTTAAATTCACCCAAAAACACCCCTTGGAACCTTCTCTTGTTCCACACAAGTACAAAGAACACACAGCACAAAGGACGATATTTTTGTGAGAAATCTGCATTTTTTTTGGTAGTACTGCCCTGTATCTGTGCTTATAGCGAGATATTTAGCATCCAAAAAAACAAAACGCCTGCAAAGATCTGAGCTCAAGTTCAGACGACAGGGAGCCACACACTGCTATAGAAAACCTTTCCAGTGTAACATAATATGTTGAACTGACTGAAGGGCAAGCAAATGGCTGCGTTCCTGCCTCAGTGTTCAGTTCAACATGTCTCACATGAAGGTTCGTAATGCAGTATAAAGTAGGAAGATGTTCCCTTTTGCATTCTCTAAATTAATGTAATAAAAATTACTTCTAGCAGCATATAAGACATGTTTTAACACAGACCTTCACAACATCTATTTTACTGGTGATAAATATGCATTTCCTCACATTTAAGTATGGATTATTGCTCCATTAATGCATTGCCCCAGAGACATGTTCAGCTATGCAGAGGGCTAATTAATACCTAGAATTCTGCACATATCATTTAACAGCATCATTCATTCTTTGCTCTGACCTTGTCAAATACTTCTTTAACATCAGCAACTGGACATTTTCTCTGTGGCAAATGCTTTGATTCTATTTCTAACCTTTGTGTAGCTGGAATTACAGCCACATTCACACAGGAGAACAACAGTAACTACAGAACTTAAATGGCATTTCGACAACTGTCCTTTTTCTCTTTTCACTTCACATTTTCATTCTGCTTCGCTACAAATATAGATTATCGGGGCCGATGCCTGCCCTTGGTTTAATGTCTTTGTCTGCTTCTGCTTGCTCAGGCCTCTGTAAAACCCTCAGTGACAAGTGCAACAAACACACCTGTATTTATTTACAGAGCAGGTGATGTCATAATCATATCAGGTAGAAAATTCACTGGCAGCATCTAATTGGTGAAAGAAAAAATTTCTGTTTTCAGAGATTGTGTGCGTGTGTGTGTGTGTGTGTGAGAGTGTTTGTATGCATGTGTGTGCTGCCCTTCATGACTATCATTCTCAGGGTAATGTAATATGTGACCTGGAGGAAATGGAGCTCTTTCTGGCAGACCTTTTGATGGCCTTATCCATTCACTCTGCTTTTTTGCTGCTCTTGCAGCAAAAAAAAAAAAAAGAGAAAAAAAACCCCACAGTGTTCAATTTGATTGCTTTGAGGCAAAAGACAAAATAAATTTTACAGGTAATGCACTGACAGAAAGGATCGCGGTGCGTGTTCAGCTCGCTTGTTGAATATCGAGCAGTTCTTGAAGATATCATCTTTGAAAGAAGCTCACTAAAGCATTTCCTCCACTC
>CAAE01014601.1:1558699-1615211 GCA_000180735.1 Tetraodon nigroviridis
AAGAGCGGGCATCGCAACAAGTACTGGTTAATGGGTTGTTTCAACAACACACTGCATAAAACCGGCCGCGAGACAAAACTGAGTTTGAGTACCCTGAGGATGGTTGTGCAAAAATAATCAGAAAAAAACACCCTCAGAGTGATCACGTTACTGCGGCGTCACAGTTTCTACAGAGAAGGACTGTAAGTATGGTGGTTACATAATGTGTCTCAAGTTGGGATTTGGCTTTTCTTGATATGAGAAGTCCTGAGTCAATTTGCTAACGTTCTGTCCTTGAGCTGTCTGAGGCTCTCATGTCAGGCGTTTTGGTCGGCGCATGGATCCTTTACTTTAGTAACTCCTGACAACCATGTTCTACAAATCTGCACTAACACCGGGGCAGGAAAAATGGGCCAGGTTTCTCTTCTCTACTGCACTGTCACAACCGAACCAACAAAACTGTAGAGGAGTACGTAAATACTAGAACGAGTAAGTACATTCTGCTTTCATTACACCCCAATATCACAGGAGCAGAGATGGTGGATTTATTTCCGTAAGCCCAAATGACACTTTGTAAATATTCCTCTATTACTGTACATAAATGTACAAAATATAGATGTGGTTTGATTGTAATATAATAATCACACTTTATAAGGAGTGACACTTAAAAGAGTGGACAAATAGATTGTATAACACTAAAGGGAAGCTATTGATCAGTCTGTTGAAAGCGAGCGCTGCCTGGCACGCTGGCAAAATGTCAGAAAATAAAGGAGAGCATTAATTTTAATCTCAAGTTCAAGTCTTCGGAATGTCTGTTTCATCAGAGTGAGCACTCTAAAGGACAAATACATCCCGGCTGGCTCCTTCTTTGTTTTTGACAGGGCCTGGCTCTTCACGTATGAGGTGATGTGATATTTGACAAAAAGGGCCTTGCGGCCCAAATACAGCAGACTCCATTTTCCTCCTGGAAACTGAACCATTGATGCATTCAAGTTGAGAGCGCAGGCTCTTACTTTTTGCTAGTTACTGACCTAGAGTCCCTTTGAGACAAATCCCATGCTCATTATTTGAATTTGTCCTGGCTGGTTTGTCACACTGTAAGCAGCGTAGTGTAACAACACATACAATAGCCTGTGTAGGATGAGGTTTGTGAGGAACTGCAGTAGGACGGTAGGCTATTAATAACCATAGCCCAGGGGCTCAGAGCCTCTTATATTCAAGTGTAAAGATACAGTTGAGTTGACATTATTTTCAGAGAATCAAAGTTGGCTTTGTCTTTTTAGAAACGGTGTGTGCCTGTGACAATGCTTACATAACATGACTGAATATTCTCTGACAACTGCATATAGATTCCACACAGTGCTTTATGGCTCTGTGAATAAAACAAGAGGATCGTGCATCAGTTTGTTCTTTAATGGTTTAGCTTTATAGTTCCGACACAGTAGAAAAATGTAGGATGCGGATTATTGAAAAAGTATTAGTGATTCATAGTTTGCAAAGAGTTTTGACAGGCCAGATTGATCAGAGCGGTGTCAGTAAAAGGCTGCTTCAGAGTAGGGTGGCGATAATAGAAAACAAGTAATCACATTTTTAGCCTTTTGACAAAGAAGCTGCTACAAAAACCCATCAGGCCTCCTTTTATAGGACATTAAAGAGCGTTAGGATTGAGATTTCAAAGTGCAGTATAAAAAGGGTGCGCTGACTCGTGTGGCACTTCTTTGAAGGGGCCGACTAAGGCAGAGTAGCTAATTTGATGTAGATCATTGAAGATAGGTCAATATTTCATACTTCTCCACAGAGCATTTACTGTCTTTCTAAATTACACAGAACATATGATCAAGGTTTTTTATGGGGATTAAAAAAAAAAAAAAAAATCCCCATTAATGATTTTTTTTCTTCCACAGCCTGAAAGGAAACAGACTTTACGTTCCTCATTCTTTTATCTCTGTAGTATGATGTCTATCATGTGACATACTGGAAAAATCAACCTTAGAGAAAATTATAATGCTAATCAAAACAAAAAATGAAAACCAGCTTTGTGAAGAGCCTTGTGATTAGAGCAGATCCACCATTCAAAACACACACACACACACACAGCAGTGTCTTGAAAAGCAACAAGGACTAGACAATCACTGATGGACAGATAAAGGGGGTAATGGGGCTCAAAGGCTGCCACAAATCCAAGAGATCTATTATCTCACTGCAGCTTTGAGGAAGCGACAGCGATGCTGCCACCTCCAGAGAACTACCAAAGAGTTTTGCGTCCTCTCTCACACTGTTTCTAAAATAAACAATGACAAATGAAGTTCAAAAGACATGGTCGTTTTTGGAGGACAAGATGATGCTACGCCAGGTAGCAAAGAAGATGGGAATGGTCAGAGGTGCACGGCTTACCATGGCCCCCTCTGGTAAGAAAAGGCATCCTGTTGATGGCGATTGGTACGGTGCCATGCTTATTGTGAAAATGGTGGACGTGGTGCGTGGTGCTGAGACTGGAAGACACACGTGCTGTCCCAGTCTGGATGGGGAGCGCAGTAAGCAGGGCGAACCAGAAGGCCAGTCGAGAGCAGTAACTCAGGCCCATGCCTGGACCGAAGCTGGACCGGCTGCTCCGTGGTCCGAGCGCAGGGAAGGCTGCAGCCAGTTGACCCATGAACATCAGGTCCACAACGGCCCGGTGCCGACAACCTGGCTGCGGTTGAGCATCTGACGGTTTACCTTGAGGACCACAGGGCATCTCAGTGACAACCTGATCCCATTTCCTCCTTTATAATCCCTTAGTTTGGGTTCTCGTTGATGGGAAAAGGATCCTTTTAACGGGAGATAAAAATAGTTCAAGCAAGCAGTAAAGATCCAGCTAATGTCCTTGTGAAGAACTAGAAGACCAACAGCCAACTTTCTGGTTAACCATGACAAAATGTCAGAAAAATGAAAAGCCAGGGTTTTAAAAGATCATCCTGGGGGTCATCCAAAAAACACTGAAGGAGAATTCACCCATAATTTCAAGCAGCCGTATCACTCGATCATGATACTCAGGCTTGAAAAGTCGCAGGACGGAGCTTCATGTGACAAGAATTCTGATAAGAGTCTCCATCGCCCACAGGTAGAGCTTGAGGGCAGATAAACATGCCCACTATGTAGACAGCCCCTCCACCGCTGCAGGAAAAACAACCGGCTCCCATTGAAAACTGGATCCTTATTAAAAAAAGGAAAAACAAAAAGATGGAGATAAAATAAAATTTGACGGGAGGTGGTGCAGGAAGCTTTTGTCCGCTTTTAGCTGAAGAAAGCCAAGGGAACAGAGGAAGCGAGGGAGGCAGGCAGAGAGAGAGCGAGAGAGAAAGACAGAGAGGGGGGAGAGGAGAAGGGGGTTATATCTGCAGCGGCACGGAGAAACAAGATAATCCCAAAAATAATTAAATTAACTCTCAGATGTTCTTCAATCAGCCCCTGGCAGCAAAATCAGCGAACGGTAGCCTCTGGTGTGGCGAGATTCGCGAGAAAGCACGAGCGTTTCTGTTTCAAACCAACAAATCGTCCGTCGCTCTCTCTCCCTCTCTCCGTTTCTATCTCTCCTCCTTTTCTTGCTCCACCTGCTCACTCTCATATGCAGCACCGACTACTGCTGCATTTTCCTCTCGCCGCCGCTCCTTCCTCCCTTCATCCTCTCTCTCGATGCCTCGTCCTGATCTGCTGCATGCCTCGCCTCCGACTGAGGACGGCTAAATGTGACGGCGCGTGTCCCTGGAGAAGGACAGGTGATTCTCTTCAGAAGAAGCAGTTTCAGCTAAAAGATGGTGCAGAAAAAAAATGCTGATAAAAAAGGAAAAAAAATGGAAGTAAGAGAGTCCAGAATGCTCCAAGAAAGACAAGCTTGTTTTGGAGCTGAGATCTAACACACATGAGCTGGAGAAACCCGTCTGAAGATCTGATCCAGTGATGCACAGCATGTGTCTGAGTCTGTGTGTGTGTGTGTGCGTTGTGTGTGTGTGCGCGCGCGTGCGGCTACGAACAGGAGCCTGCGAGCAAATGCACGAGGAAGAGGGGGGTTGGGGAGGGGGGGGATGAGTGATTGCAGGAGGGAGGGAAAGACAGCGAAAGAGAAAACAGGCAAACACACGGGGAGCAGAGGAAAAAAGAAAATGGGTTGTGTGAATACACACACGCCGCAGATTCACAGTGCACTGGCTGGCTGGCTGGCTGGCTGGCTGGCTGGCAGGTCCTGGCAGGAACACGCAGGAATCATACTGCAGAGGAGGAGCCTAATGGAGGTGAGCTGTCAGGATGAACAGGGCGGTGTGCACGCAGATGTGCTCCTGACATAAAGACCTGGCAGCGCACGCATGCCAGGGACACAAATTCCTGTCATGTTTGCGACACCTCTTCTCAAGCCCCTGATAATCCAAAAAGCTTTTTTTTAAACAATCAAAAGCTATTTTCTCTAGGCCCCTTGGCCCATGCGCTCATCTCGGATCCGTGCACCAGCCATCCCTCTGGTGGAGAGCACCGTGGCTCTCTGGCTAACCATGCAGAGCTCAGTTCAGACTGGGACTGATGTGCTTCTTTAACCTATTTAATTGTTGTTTAATGCAAGCCTTGGAAAAACCAGGAAGTACACATCACAAGGAAGGTAAATAAGCAGAGCAGGGTGGGGTTTGCTGGAGCCAAGTCTGGAGAAACGGAGAGAGGGAAGGGAAGGAGAGAGAGAGATTGCAGGGATAAGTGAGGGGCGGCGGCATCAGCTAAACAGCGGTCGATAGAGATATCAGCCGGGATTGCCTGGCTGGTTGAAAGGACACGCGTGGAAACAGGAGGACAGAGCCAAGCCATGCGGCACCACCGCTCCCACTGACAAGAAGTCGACGCAGGCCATTACTCAAGCGGGGGATGTGGGGGGAGGGGGGAGGGGGGGAACTGATGGAACAAAAAGAAGTAAGGAGAACTGAGAACATTTCTGGAATTGGAAGTGCCCGAATGAAGACATCCTTCTGCTGAGGCTATAAACATAAATCCTCATGATTGTTGATTCTCTCTCTCTCTCTCTCTCTCTCTCTTGCTCTCTTCACATCCATCTTTCAATCTGAGTCACAGATTTAAATAGGTGCATCCAGTTCCATACGTTCCCCACTGATTCCACCTCCTCCAGCTGTGGCCATGCAGAGCCACATTTGCCTGTGAAAGGGGAACATTTGTGACAGCGATTACACGCTTATTTGTTGACCTGGTGTCAAGTGTGGAGGATCTAATGACATTTGGAGAAATGTTAAAAGCCCCCGCCATAATTGCGTAATGACTTTGAGGCGGTGGACCTCCATCTTGTGCAAATAAAAGCTTTTCTTACGAGAATTGGGGACGAGACGCTGGAGAGGGATGATTTATAGTCGGCGACTTGAACTGTGGGGCTCTCCAGCGTGTGAGCATCTTTCAGTGTGGTGATGATATCTTGGTGAGAGCTGTCGCAAATGAAGGAATGCACAAGTCGGGGCCTCGCTTTACACGGCCAGAACAGGCCTGTACGGACAGCAAGGGTGGGGGGTTGAACGTAATCTTGCGCCGTCCTTGGATATTAAATAAAGCAGCCATCACACACACAGCCTCCAACTGACACAGCTAGGTGCTAATATTCACTTCTGGTGAACCGTTTATTTGATTATGAGCTCCATCTTAGTCAATCCTGACTCATCCTGGATTTGGGGGATAGGAACGACTGGCCTACATCTGCTACTTGTGCGGTTCCAGCCCATTGATTTGCATTTTAATATTTTCCTACAGGCTATTTTAAACCTATTTTCCCACTTATAAAGTGGTTTGGCAGATCTCGCATTTACATAATCAAATTATTTTTGCACGTATGGAATAATATAGACCTCATACACACACCAGCACAAACTGGGCAGTGACAAAATGTAAGGAGACGTTTACAGCATCTTAAATACACGAAAAACACCTCAATGTGCACTGTTTGCTCTCAGGAGGATTTGCAAGAGAAGGTTTTTCTACAGACATGCCGTCTCGCCCCAGGGGGTAAAGTAGCAGGAATAATCATAGCACTTTCAGATTAATTACTCATAATGCAAGCTTCCTCTGAAAGGCATGGCCCGCAGTTGTGATGTTTGGATGATTTCATTAGGCTAAAAATGAAAGAAAAAAAAAAAAACCTACCTAAAATAAGTCTAGTTATGCAGTGCACAGAAAGGAGAACAAGTGAGGACTATCAAAGCACTGAAATATACAGCAGAGGAGAATGGCGAGAGGAGAAACATAAAAAAATACAATTTTTTTGTTTTTACTCATTATGTTGCAGAAAACAAACCGCAGACAGTCAAATGTTCACAAAAGGCTTCTAGGCGCACAGATTTACTCACTCTTTCCCTCCATTTCACAGCTCGACTGCACACGCTTCTCCACTCTTTAAAAGCAATTGCTGCGTCTTGGCAGACAGCGCGCACTCTCTCCTGAAACGACACTGCCTGTGACAGTGGCCTGCATACTGTTGGCTGCACATGACATGGGCGAAAAATAGATCCCATTTGCACACGTACCTGAGTTTACCGTCTCTTGGATGGGAAGAGGAGCAGCGATGCTTCAAATGTGAAGAGCCACACCGACAACAAGACGAAAAGGTCAGCGGTGTCTCGGAGTTGAACAACTGCCATTCCTGGGTGTGTGTATGATTTATAGAGAAGAAGGGCATTTTCCGCATCCATAGGTCAGCCCTAAATAGCAAAACGAGGCCTGATCCTATTTAATGACACTGTTTCTCCCTGTTTTGGTCTGATGATAAGCCCACACATGAATCAACATGGTATTTGGTTGTTCAAAATGTAAAAAAGAGGCTTTTTGGCCCCAAGTACTCCCTCTTTTGATTTGTTTTTAGATTTTTCTTTTTCCCCTAAAAGTGATAAATAACCTTACTGATGAAACAAGTCTGTAAGTGTATTTTATAGATTTCACAGGCTTTCTGCCTGTAAGGGGTCTGTTATTTATACAGCAGGATTTTAGCCAACATGTGCATTTTTGCACAGAAACTACATTTTTGCAACATAACATTAGGAACTGGCTCTGACTGACAGGCTAATAGATGTCATCTGTTCTTGTAACAACTGTTATTTTAGGATTCAATTGTTAGCTATTCATGCTAGCAGGAGTTGTTCAACAGTTCAAAGGGATTACGGCGGCATTCGGATGAATAGAGGGAAAAACTGGTGGGGATTTGTTTCAGCTGCAGCTGTATTCCCCTCAGCACTTACGTACAGTAAAGCATGATTAATGACCACTTAAACAGCCCGAGGGTTGTCTTCACTAAGTGAAATTTAATGATAGCTTTTGAAATTAGCATTAACTTCACAGTCTTTCTGAATTAAAGCTGTGTTCATCAGTGTTTTTAATGATGGAAGCAGGATGTCGTATGATCACATGATGACCACTCAGAAAGAGAAGGAGTAGAAAATCCTCCGTATAGTTGTGCTTCACATGTATAACTGGATGATCAAATTCTCTAAAAAAGTGCCACAGAGGTTGGATGCAACGTTGAAGCTCCAGCCTAACAGGGATAAATTTAAGGTTTGCTCAGATTACCGTTGAATAGTAACAACACAGTGACACACAACCTAATTCACTGTGCATGAATGTAATCAGAGAATGATGCAAAAAAGGCCAATCTTTCTCCTGTTTTAGGGAAATATGTAAACCAGTACTATTGTAAAAAGCAGTATCCACACACACGAAAAAGGTTTTTTTAAAAAAAATGCCCTTTTTACAGCAGCCAAAAGGAAAAACAATGTAAGATTATTAGCACTAAAGAATATTACATTTAAGACTTTGACAACTGTATCCTGTCAACAATAAATGAACTGAATGTCTACAGGTTATGGCTGGCTGTCAGAGCGTGCTGACATAGTAGAGTATGGTCAAACTCGCAGCATCAGTGTTTATATTCTCAGAGCATCACCAAAGACACAAGTGAGAATTTATTGGTGATGATTCATGTGATAGAAATCTTCCTCGGCAGATCCCCCTTTATTAAAAAGGTTGTGTTTACACCAAATAAATATTGTACACCCCTAAGTGCTCTATACTTATCCATAAAAAAATTTCCAAGAATGCACAAAGCAACACTTAATTACGTACAGGGCACAACAAAGAGTGGTCCGTTTCTTTGTGTGAAATGTATGTCAATAATTTGTATCCTATTTTTTACATAACAAAGATTTCAGTTAGACTTTCTGCAATCCCCTTGGTCCTATCCTGGACTTTACTTTGATTTCTTGAACTAAACAAACAAACATCCAGGCAGGACTGAAAAGATAACCTTAGAGGAGGTGAGGATAGAGGAGCAGTATATATCCTGGTCCTGTCTTGCTTATTTACTGTTTTATTTGCTCACACTGTCAGCTAAGAAAGCAGACGCTGAGTTCAAAAAAGAAGATGCGAGTTGAAGTCGTCGAGCTGGGGCACGAAGGTGTCTTGCCTATTTTTAATTACCAGCCAGGGCCGAACTGCCGACTGTTTTCCAAGCACATACGGTCACGAAGACCAAACAGCTCGCGCTGCGGAAAAGCTACGGGTTCTGACGCTGTTCCACGCTGAATTAATAATGCCACTGCCCACAGCAACGTAAAATTAGATAAACATGCACGTCCCTAGTTAATTGCAAAGATATGAGACATCCAAGTGTGAATAGACTCCTAGTGCTCCAGTGCAGATTAGCAGGCGCTCTCTGTGAGGTATATGAAAGATGTATGACAAAGCTCCAGGCATCAAACGTGACAGCGCTGCAATTATTTCTGTTAGAGATGTACAGACTGGGCTCCAGGTACGAGCAAATATCAATGTTCTTTGTGTGTCTGAGAGCTCTGCATCAGTGATCAGAGTATAAGCGTGCACTCCCTGCATGGAAAAAAAAAGGAGTTTAGAATCAAATGAGACATTAATAGATTCATCTGGCATTAATATGTCATTATGTTAACCTTACAATTGCAGGGGGGTCTCACCCCACAATACTAAAGGGGTCTGCAGATCTTTTTATTATTCAGTCAGGACAGAAGGAAGTAAGTGAATAATCTATCAGCTGACAGCAAAGGTGCAACTGGAAAAGTTCCCTTTTGCAAGCATGCAAAGACTTTGGTGCCCAATGACCATGAGGAGAGAGAAGAGCTGGAGATACGAGAAGATGGAGATCGGTGGCCGTTCTGAAGACGGCTGCTCTCTAAGAGCCTCCTCACACCTCAGCGACAGGACGGACACTGGACCTACAGCTGGGACAGGCTTCTGTCTGCCCCGCCCGTTGTTGTGGAGGCTGTATTGAATTCAGAATGTTGGAATGCACTCCCTTTTCCTAAATTCCTCATTGTGGCGAGTTATGATTTATCACGCAACATGCAAGCTTTGTCTTTGTGAGAGGAGCAGCCAGCCAATGATGTACAAGTGAGTGTGTCACTGTGTGTGAGTGTTACAGTGACATGAACACACAAATGAAGCAGAGAGCAGCAGCTGAAGGCTTCTCTGTGTCTGTGTGTGCTCTTGTACACGCTACTTACATTTCCCATTAGCAAAGTGAGAACATTTCTGGGAAATAGGTATGTTTTGACCAACCCTGACAGGCTAAAAGTGGATTTGGGCTGAGGTCAGGGTAGTTGTTTAGGGTTAAAATAAGGGTAAAATATGGCAAATTGAACAGGAATAGAAATGTGTGTGTGTGTGTGTGTGTGTGTGTGTGTGTGTGTCTTGCTTTTCTGATGTAAAGTGAATGTAACCTTTCTCCTCTCACAAAGCCCCTGCAGCAGGGACCGGGAAGCCCCTGCAGCCGCCCTGGGAGCGGGCACAGACGGGCATTCATCTGAGGCTGAGCGTCTGCAAGGTCCGGGCCTCGAGTGAAACCCCCCTGTGTTCGCCTGCGTCCAGGGGCACAGAGGGACAGTCACAGCAGGGCCGGAGCTGTCCACTTGGTAATCAGGCTCACCTGCTCGCAGGAATCCAACTGAGCCAGTATGAGATGATTCAGTCGCTGCACACCCACCGGACAGACGCAACAGCCCCCCCGACCATCTTCTGACGCCACTTTTGCACCATTAATTGCCATTTTTATATGTGGGCTTTGTTAATTGGCCTGAATATTACAAGTGCAGTTGTTTCTTTGACAAGTGACACAGCTATTTGTAAAGAGCACTTTTTTTTCAGTAAATAATCATCTGATGATTATTCTTTAACAAATTGCCAGTTATTATTATAAAAAGAACTTTTCTCCCAGTTGGAAATAGATTCTCGGTGGGTTTGACGGCCTATCACTCGCCACAGATGTCGCTTCCTGTCAGGCTCTTATCATTGAAAAAATGGAGTTTGAAATCCGCCGCTGGCTGCTTAAATCAGTCGTCAGGCTGAGGACTATTTCAGACTGATAGGCAATGTTCCGTGTCGCTTTTGTTACCAGATCTCTCACTTGTGTTGTTTGCTTTTGATTTTACAGTAGAACATTTCCCCTCTGTCTGACCTGTGTCAGGAAAAAAAAGGAATGGAAGCAGGAAATTATATCTATGTCAGTGTTTTTGAGTTGACTTTAGCGCGTGTGTGTGTGTGTGTGCCATGCGAGCCTTTACAACCAGTATGGATAAAGAAAGGCAGAGTGCTAGAAACGGCATATAGGTCAGCCCAGACTTACTCAGAACTAAAACAGTAATCAACTTCTCCGTCATTAATTCACATAATTTCAGCTTAGGATATGTGAAAAATGACTTCCCAACCAGAGTCTTTTTTCAGAGCCTCCAGCCTACATTTCCAGGTCTTGTTCTAAACTTGCTGCTGTGTGCATTTTCCCCCCTTCAAATAAATGAGAAAATTAATTTAGAGGACCCAAACGCCTTCACTTTCCTACTTTGTCAGAGTATTTCTGTCTCTGACTCTCGTCTTTAACCTATTTGAAACTCCATCTTGATGATTTTACATGTTTTCCAATTTCAGGGGATGGCGATTGAGGGAGCACAAATGCTAGAAGATAGGCTAGCTAGGTTAAATCTAATAGAAAACAAGTCCCTTTTCCACTCGAAGGAGCAGCAGAGAATGTTAACAATAGGCTGGTTTTTTTTTTTAACAATGCAGGCATTTATTACATCGTGTGATTATGGCTCTGAAAGCCAGACACAAAAGGACTCGCTCACGGTCGGTTTCATAACGATAAAACATCCTGACATAAGTTCCTCCCTGTGAAGTGTTTTCATATTACTCGATGTATCTGAGGCTGAATTAGTTGAAGACTGGAATCGAATCTGATTCTGCACAATAAGTGAGTTCTTGAATCTGACATGATAATCAGAGATAACAAGTGTTTGAAATCTGCCAGCGTAATGGAAGAGGGGAGGTGAAAAAGAGCAAAGCAAACACAGAGTGTGACTGGCATGCACCCTCGTCCCTTGGATACCACTGATACACCAGCCTGGAAGCTGCCACAGGGACCCCTGCTCTCATTCCTAACGGTGCTTTAAGCCCCTTGGCGAAGTGAGAACGTGGATGCTATTTTTTGGGAAGGTTTGGATCCCACTCCCAGCTTCTGTTACACGCCGTGACATTGGCGGGAGATTGAACCCGGCTTCCAGCAGCCGGTGTTTCTCGGCGTGACTTATAAAAGACCATAACTAATCGTGAAATAACCTGTCGCACATCTGAGTGAAAGTGGCAGAGTGGCGTGCACTCTGCGTTCTGCCAAACGTAGAGTGGCGCCGCCTGTGTCTGTTTGCATGCTAATGAGCTATTAACTTGCATTAAATTACCCTGATCCGTGACACTTAGCGCAAAGGTCACAAAAGGTCAAGGAAACAATGTTGAGAGACTTCAGATTGTGAGCTGGGTTATTTGCAAACCAGCTAATTAATGTTTGCTGATGATGTTGATATATTACCCCGGTCGAAATTCATTTTCAGTTATGATGTGTTTTTTTGGAACTAATGCATTTTTAAAAACACAATTAGCAATGCAGAGTGACCCTGTCACTGACGTAGAGCATGGAGGCGGTGGAGCTGAGTGGAGTGAACAACAACCCTCTCTGTGGGTAAAATAAGAAAAAAAGAAAGAGTCCAAAAGGCATTTTACATCAGTGGAGGACCTGTCTGTCTTTTGTCCTCTATCTTTTCAGTTCCACAATAATGAACAGAGAAAATTGGAATTGATCAGGTTTGATTTGTGATTAATTATGATTAATCTACAGGTGCCAGATGTGACTGATGTGATGAAAACATTGCATCATCTCAGAGTGGAATGGCTGGATGGACACAGGTTTGCAGGAAAGCCTGAGTCGGAATGATCTTCAGCTGGCCACAGCAGCTCTCCTGCCCACAGCAGCGGCCAGGACCATAAACCATCAGCCCCATAAATGTTAGAACATTACAAAAAGCAAAGGAACTAACACAAGACTGAATCTAATAATGACAACACAAAGAGCCAGTGTGATTACGACTACAGTAGCAAATGATGTACTTGGTTGTGTCCCTAGTGGTAGTTTCCTGTTTTGTGATATTTTTGTTTCAAGTAGCCTCATTTATAAATTAAATTAAATGTTATTGGGGTTTTTTTGGGTCTATGTATGTCTCAACAGCTGGCAGATTTCTGTTAAATACTCACAAGCGGTCCCACAGTTGTTAGTGTAGCAACTTTTTAGCATCCTAACGAATTCAACAATATATTTTCTTTCTATTTTGTGCTCAATAGAAGTTCAGAGCCTAAATCTCTTGCTCAGTGTCTACGGGATTTTTCCTAACAGATGGTGCAGATGAAGTCATCAGCTTTGTTTTAACACATACAACTATGATATTTCTATAAAAATGGCTGAACTAACAGTATGAATCAGTGTCACGAGGAGTCTCAGCTCGTGTCCTTGTGTCCTATTAGAGACTGGAAACCGGACTGAAAAAAGGAATCTGATCTGCTGAACACGCAACCAGGAGGAGGCAGAAGATGAAGCAGACCGAAAACCCTTTCAATGCAACACATAAGACAACAAAGACACTTCTAATGTGAGAAGCTGCGAGGACAGAGAGGCTAAAATAAGTCTAGGGTCGTTCCCTCAGGTGCTCCTTTTATTTTCACATCCACGTTAATGTCAAAACTTGCCCACTTATGCCTAAAAGGCTAAAAAGCTGTAAAAATGCAGATCAGACATTGAACCTTGACGTATTTCACTGGAGGACAAGTCTGCATTTTCTATTTTATATAGTTTGGTGATGAATTATAAAAATTAAATGAATGCTTTATCTCAGTCACGGCTCCACGTTTCAAACCTTGCAGACTCAAAACGGTTGTTGCGCGGGGTGCTGTGCCTGCAGTGTGTGCACGTGACTCGGACGGAGCAGAGAACTGCCATTTTCACCATCTCCGAGCTGAACAAGGAGGAAGACAATTACCTGAACATGTTACCTGTGAACGTGAAGATTTGGGAACACACTCTCGTTACGGCAATTATTTTATTAGTGAAACGGCGAAACTATGACAGTCCAAGGAGATTTATGTGCACATACAAGATTCCGTTAGAATGATCTTATCAAATTATCATTAGCGTGATGCCTGAATAGTGCGATAATACCCAGCATGACAGTAAATTAACAACCACATTAATGAAGCTCTATTTGCCATCATCTTAACTGATCCTGAAACAGTTCCAGGTTTCCTATTTTAGTATGTTAATTTATCTCCGAGTCCCTGACATACACAGCGGCTGAGATATAACCGTGACAAAATTAGAAATGAGTCATTTTTTCCCATTTTTTAAAATTTATCTTGTGCTCTGATAACAGCCGGTGTTGTGTGTTTTGGCTGCGTGGCAGTTGTTTGAGTCATCATCAGTCAGAAACTATATGATGGCACTAATGTAAGCCATCAGCTCCTGTCTCCAAACCGAAGCGGACAGCTTCATCAAAGCCTACGACCACTTCTTCGCCTTTGGCTCGGCTCAACTTCTGCAAAGCGCCAGATCCGTGCGCATATTTAATGCCACCGATTTCCACAAATCTGCTGCAGATAAAAGGGTCCATGAGTCAGGCGGAATAAACGCTTGACATCATGAACTAAATGTCAGTCCTGAAATTTGTGAGCTTAAAAATGACTCAAAGATCCGTCATGGTTTGGACCAGCAGCCTGATGCGTCCCGCTGCGGTGGCGTGTTTTGGGTAGGTCACTGTGGCTGTTTTTATGAGCCTTGCTCCCCGGAGAGTGGGTTTAAGACACAATTTCAATCCCAGATTATCCTTTCGGATTTTGGGACACACTTATAATTGGGAAATAGTCCACCTGAGCTGAAGGCCAAAAAAGGAGCTTGATTGTCAGTTGTTTCTACTGAGAATTGACTCCTTCTGATTCAACTTTATTTAAATAAGGTCTGTTACAATCAGACCTTAATTACAGTCTGCAAGAAATATAGAGCTTTTCTTTAACAGTGTTAAAGAAAAACTCCCTTTCAACAGGAAGAACCCTTAAGCAGGACCAGGCCCAATTAGGGGTTTATATTAGAACAATTTGCACGTCTTGATGGGTGGCACAAATAAATAGTATAGAAGCTTAAGTCTAATGGTATGAAAGACTTGTTTTAATATAATATTATTTAATATATAGAAGCCTCCAAAAGCAGCATATCATTGGACCTTACACGGTTTTCATGACGACAGGCTCACACCTTTACTATCTTCGTTTTTCTCTAAAATCCTTGGTAGTGTTGGTTGGCCACGTGGAACCACATGGGAGATGTTGGTCTGTTTTGGCCCTTCATCTAGTTGTCAGGTATGGGCAACTGCACCTTTTATCCAGAAGCACCACCAGTCTGTCCAGTTCAGCTGAAGCATGCTCCTGGTAAATTACATGCCAGCGTAGTCATCGACACTAATGTGATTTTAGGGACGCGGTGTTGAGGAGGGGTGGAGCGAGCTTCGGGGAGTCATGGGAAGGGATGGGGAGTGGGCATCTGTGTCTCGCTTTAAAGCCCACATTTTAGCATACTCTCACATATGTTCTTCTTTCCGTGGAAGCTCAACCTTCAAGGCAAACGTCTCATTGCTGTGATGAGTGCTAGTGTGCAGATGTTGCCCCGAGCGCTCATGTCAGGAAGGAAATTCCAGCTCAGGTGGGATTTTGTGTTTTCTGCAAGGCGTGCTGTGCAAATGTAGACGGGGCGAGGCGGGGCAGAGAGGATGGCCAGAGAAAAAAGACGCAGGCACCGCTGTGTCACATTAGGTTAGATGAGCAGCTGCCCAGCGCGTGCACTTTTTAACGCGCTGTGTTCACGTATGCCACAGGAGGTATCACATTTATTATAGCCTGCTTTTGTGCTTGTTAGCAGCCGTCTGTTCCATCATCCCGAACGCATCACGCACAGACCGGCGGTGAATACAGCGAAACAGTGACGGAAAACCGCAGAGGTTAACCAATAATTACGCTTTCCGTATGTTCAGAGAGAGCGGCACTAAAGACTGAATGCCGAGCATTCATTAAGGACTAGGCTGACTGCTTCGATGAAGCGGTTACCCCAATGGTAATTAGCACAGATGTTTAGAGCATACTTGCTAAATGACTTTGTGTATGTGAACCAGGCAAAGGTCTTAGTCATAGGACAGACTTCCGCCATTTCTGTTTTAGAATTTAAACAATTTCAGGGTTTTTTTTAAATCCAGCAAATGGCTTGTGCTGTTGTATTGGTTTGACCTTTTGTCAGCCATGCCATTTATAATACCAGTACTCCCCAAAAACTCTAAAATAACCAAATATGGTAACACTTTAAAATGCCTTTTAATGAATAATACTACATTGATTAACTGCTAATACTTCTGCTAGTTAGCAGGTAGTTAATGGTAAATTTGGGTTCCCTAATCTAAAGTGTTACTCAACATATATTTCAGGCAAGAGTAAATTTACCAGTTTTATGGTCACAGAACAGCAGAAGCAAACTCGTGACATGTCTTGAACAAAGCCTCTGTGGTTCTTTCTTTCAAATCAAGAGGAATTCATTTGCAAAAAAAATTGGAGAGTTAGTGGGCGGTAAAGGGCAGAATATCACAAAGAATTTGGAATTTAAAACACGTATTGGTGGAAACGGACTGTTACATCATTCAAATCATCAAGAAAGAAATCCATATTCAACATTCCTCAACCAGCCAGATGTCTGAGGCCTGTCATGGCTCTGGCAACCAAATATTAGAGTCGGCAACAGTTGCTGTGAAGGTTTTGCCTTAGGCAGCCACTTAAAATTCAAGTTTTAGATGACGTGATGTGCATTCAATTGGCTGACAAATGTGGAAATTTGAACAGAAAAAGCCAGAGTGTGTGTGTGTGTGTGTGTGTGTTCATTTCATGCATGAGATGAGATAAAATAACTTAAAAAAACATATTCATCCACAACAATCCCTAAATCTGTCTTCTAATTTACATGCTACACACATGACACAGTTCATCGTCCTATAAGACCAACTGTATTTGAAAAAAATTTGAATTTAACTAAGCTGTAATGTCCTGTGTCGAAGGGAAATACATATTTGGTGTTAAATGAACGTAATCGGCTAACAATCATCCAAATAAAAATTCATAATATAGGTACATAGGAAACAACGGCCCAGACTTTTCCTGCGAATGGGGCTTTTATGAAGTCATAATTATCAGCAAATTACCCTGGAATAGCCCCCCACGGGGTGATGGCAGCAATGTCCTATTTTAAAACAACACTGCATCACAGCACATTTCAATAATGATTTGCACAATCCTCGCAGATAATCTAAACGACTCTGCAGCAAATGAAGCCCGACTTGCCCCGACCACCGGACTGGAGATGGAATTTTAGCAAAGACAGACGCACCATTTAAGAAAAAAATAACACAAAATGCTGTCTTAAAAAGATTATGCCAGCTTCTACTGGAAGAGTTCAATAGGCCAAATGAACAGAAATGTACGCTGCGAAGAGCGTGGTCAGATAGGCAGATCTGAACCTGTGGTCTCGCACTTACGGTCATTGCAGAAGGGCCCCCCGTAGGTGGTCATGGTGCAGTCACAGGAAAAGCCCTCCCACAGCTGTAGACACACTCCCTGATGGTGGCACGAGTCCTCCGTACAGGTGGTGCTGGGACCTGCACGTGCACCAAAGCACATTTAAAACCCACCTCATTTAAGGGGAAATATTGACATAAGGTCAACTGTCAGCTTTATGATTCTATGCTAAACATTGAAATTACATACATTAGCAATGGTTTAAATATGCACATGATAATGTGTTTGCTAAGCGATCCTAACTGGGAAATCTGAATTTTGTTGGAAAGACACTAACAAAGCGAGTGTAACCAGTTCTCTTTCACTGAAGGCTTCTGGTTGCTCTCACCTCCGCAGCCTCGCTCCACCTCCCCCACCTTGTGGAGGGCATCGGCCAGCAGGTCAGGGAGCCTCCCGTTCAGGTCCACGGACGCCAGGCAGCCCTTGTAACCTTCGCGCGAGGCGATCAGCCTGGGCAGGCTGCTGTAGGTGCTCTTCCCAGCACCGCCGATGTACAGCTCACCTGCAGGAGAAAAACAGGTGGTTGGATAGAAATCAGGCCGACTAAACATGCAAATAAACCATTAAATGTAAGGGAAAACGACTCCTTGATGCGTGCACACTAGCTACGTGTGCGTGCGTGTGTGGGTAAAAGCTTAAGAACAAAAATACTTAGGAACCAGGTCATGTAAGCTAAATGATAAAAAGTCATAGAGAATAAACTCCTTAATTAAATATGATGATCATTAACTTTTACAGAATAATTAACTCCATGCTTTAAGCCAATTTGTTGAATAATGCAAACTAAATTATGACAGCAAATCCTAAACCCTGAATATTTATCTGTCTGCTGTCTCGGGGGAATTACCTTTTAGGTCCAGGTTGCGGGCCCCGTTGGCGTGCTGGGTGACGGTGCGCGAATCGATCTTCAGGACGTGCACGTTGTTGTTGTCCCGGGAGATGACCACGTTGTGCCACTGGTTGTCGTTGAGCGGCTTGTCGGAGTTTCCCTTCATCAACGACGGCCCGTTCCCCAGGTCGAACACATAATGGATGTATCTGTGAAAACATCCAGCATCTTTCACGTTGCAGCATCTTTAAAACATCATCTGGAGAAATAAGAAGGCATATTATAACCATATTAACATAATTACTTAGGCCTGGAAGCAACCTCCTTCCATCATCTCCTGCTTTGATTGAGTCAATAAAGTGATATTACATCTGATGAAAACATGCTCATGTAAATTTCACGTTTGCCACATTCTCGGTTTCCTCCTCCTCAGCATTTATTTATAATTTCATCAAGTAAAGCTACGAGCTACAATTATTTGATACCAGTAAAAAAAAAAAAATGTTTCTAAAAAAGCTTTGGAGCAGAATAATAACGGAGTGGCGCAGCGCTGCCGAGTGCCCCAAAGTTAGTCTTGTCATCTGTTTGTAAGAAAATAGATTTGTTTGCTGCAAACATGCGCGTGCCTCACGTTATTACTGGGACAGCGACATTTTTTGTTTTTCTTGTTAAATGTCAGACAAAAGTTTGCTGTTTGAAGCAAGCTTTTTTCTAAAAAAGATGTGCGACTTTAAAGGGAAAAAACATTCAAAGCAAATTTTAGCTGCGATCACCTGCTCGGATCCATCTGCATGGGAGCCTTCCAGCCTGACTCAGGTGAGACAGTTTCATCAAGCGAAGCGGTTTGGTGCTTTCTCAGCTGTTCCTAAGCTTCTGTGTCTGAGCTGGAGCAAAACCTCGCTGCCTACCTGCTTACCGGGGGGGAAAATGCCTGTGCCTGTTCCGATGGTGGAAAGCAATGACTGTCAATTTGCTTGACTTGTTTGCACAGCCTCTTAACTGTTGTCTACGTAACCCAGGAACCTAGCCTGGATGAACAGAGCCTAGGGAGCAGGTCTGATTCTGGAGATGAAAATGTTGCCGGCTTAGAACTGTGAATCTTCTGCGTCTGTCCAGTTTTTCTCCATTTCATGACAATCTGCTGCTCTGGGGTTAATACTGTTATAAAAACACACCAAACATGTATCTGTGCAGCGCCTGAACACACTTAGTGGTGTATCAGAGTGTAATATCTGATCCAGGCCGTGTCAACCACCACCCACCCTTTGACCAGCTCCACCACGATGAAGTCACTGCCATCACCAGAGTTGTACAGGATCAGGCCGTCGGGACTGGTGGTCTTGAACTGGAAAAAGAGGTGCATGGACGCGTAGGCCTGCAAGGTAGAGAAGGCCAAATAGCTGGCTTGAGTGAGGAAAGTCACAGGATTGGCCACGATGTGCCTCATGCCAAAGCGTGCGTTCAGCTCGCAGTAGGAGATGTCGCCGTTCTTGCACTGGTCCAGAAACAGCATGCCGTTAACAGACAACGCTTGCAAGTGGCCAATGAAGTTGGAAGGCAGCACGGAGATGAAGCGCCGCTCTGTCATGATCCCGGTCTCGATGTTGTTAAACTCCAGCCGGGTGTGGGCGCCAGACATGTGGCCTGCGAAGAAAACACACGCGCTTTGGCTCTTCCTGCCGTCCAGCATCTCTGTAGGCTTCCCTGCTGCCAAAGCTCACCTTCTACGGTCACGTTGTCCACCGAGAGCTGCAAATTCTTCCCGCGCCGTGCCACTTTCACCGCGTGCCACTCGTTGTCATTCAGCTTCTCGCCTACCAGGAGGATCTCGGGACCTTTGCCTGGCAGGAGGTAAAAGGATCAAGTGACAATCACACCGCGCCTGCTCAGCATCCACCCCTCAAAGCTTTCCCGGGCTCGCGGCTCAGGATCAATCATACGCGCATTACGATGCACCCTCGCCGTCATCTTTCATTCCTACAGCGGGAATCTGGACGGCCATTATATAAGCCCGCACCAGGCTTCATGGGGCACGCTAATGGCTGTCTCCTTCCCAAGCTAATTACGTGGGATTATGCGGAAGCCTGGGCTCCAGTGTACCTTCAAATTCAAGAACTTCTGCGCCACACTTGGCGTTTTCGCTGGCCTCAAAATAGGTCACAGTGCAGTAGACGCCACTGCAGCACCGTCATTCCGAATCAGCGGCCGCGCAACAGGCCGACACAGCAGTTCAAAGGAGTTCTGACATTGCTTGGGAAGCTAATTGGCCATGCCTTGCCTAAGCTGACTGTGCCTTTAGGGGTTTGTCTATCTAATTGAGCTCAGGGTGCAGGAGAATTACAGGGGACATACAGAGGGCAGTAAATGGAACACATCAACTGGTTTCCGAGCACTTCACTGTTTCATCCTGGGGGAAATAAAAGCGCAACTGGAGACTGTATCTCCAGTGTGGTTACAGCTGTGTGCGTACCCCACCAGCAACCACCTGATTAATATTGGAAGCACGCACCGGACGGATCAATCACGCCGAGGTCCGCTCCTTCTCTATTTGACATGTTTACTAAGATAATGAACAAAAAGTAAAGGTTCCCTGGAATTATGTCAGTCGACAGAGCAGAAATATTTACCTTTCCGCTCACGGATGCAGAGGCATTACAGAGCAGAGGTGCTGTAAATAAAAGAGGACCGTGCAGCATAATAACGGCCGTTCGTCTTCGCAACGTTTCTCAAAGGGAAGCTTTCCTGCTATAATGCAAACATCTTCACATTATCTGTTATTTTATCACACGTGAGAGGTTTTATACTGTACAGCAGCACAGTTTCACAAGATATCTGGTGATAATTACAATGATTGGTAACAGTCAGAAGCCATTAAAAGGAAATTTGGATGAACTATGAAGTGAAGAGACCCATCAGCTGCACTAAAAGATAAGTCTGAAACGGTTTCCTGTGCACACCTTTATTATTGATATAAATAAAGGTGATATCACCTACAGCTAAACTGAAAAATGAACTAAAATTGATTGATCTACTGAATAATCTTCAAAAACTACATATTAAAAGCTCAGCAGTCCACTACACTGTTGTATTGCCATGGCAACAATATAGGTAGTTGACCTTTTACAGTATTTACATTTCACAGACATTTTTTAAAGCGTGTCTGCCGGCTTTGTTCCATTCTCCTGATGGTGATCTGTGCTGAAGACTGCAGTGGGTGGTAAAATGGAGGATGTAATGTGTATTCATGGGCCACAGAAATCTGACAGTAAAGGCTTTGAAATGCAGGCGCCTTTCAGAGAGCACTCGCTGCACACACTAAGCTTCCACAGGCTCCGGAGCACATGCACGGACTAGTTATTTGGTCCAGTTTCATTCACATTTTAAATTGAATTTGATTAATGTTCTCCAACTTCAAAGGCGCGGTGCGGATTTACAGGTCAGGGTTTCTGCACGTGGAAATCAAAGCATTTTTTGGCAATTTCATAATTTCCTGGAATAAATGCCAAATTTCTAGAGGAGGTACCGCGATTCCCGGGGAGTTAATCAATTTGCAGCAACATTTGTTCCTACAAGTGTGACCCTCCCACCAAACAGCTCTCAAGCAGCTGCTCCAAATGGGCCATCTCTTTGATTCTGGCAGAAACAAGGCAAGCCTTTCCTCACCTTCAAATTCAGCTCTCCTAATGCGGTAAAATGGTCCATTAAAGATGCGATAACAAGGATATTGAACATTCCCAGTGCGGGCTTTAATTCCCCCCAGTGACCTGGCAAACCAAACCATGATCACCCTTTAAATCGTTTGGACAGATGATTTTTTTACAGATTGAATTTTGGCCTCACTGCTATTAAATCCATTTACAAGCCATCTATTTTTGCATATAGCGTATTAAGCTTTTCAGAGTTCAGTGGTGTAGCACACATGCTGGGTAATTGTTAACGGAACGTTGATTGTGCGAGCAGAGAAGTTCTGCAGGCGATGTACGATGGTAGGACGCCATCTGCTGGTGACTCTGCCAATCTTGACTGCAGACGTCTGAGCAGTGGGTTATTGCTGTCTCCCCTTTTACTTTTAAAATGACGCACCATCAACTAATTAACAGTCTTTAAATGACATTAATCGTCAAACATCTAACGAATAGGATGCAATTTTGGACCTCTAACGGGCTGAAACATATCTTTAGATCAACAGATTAGCATTTTACTGAATTCCAAATGTTGAAACATATCAGCAGCATTATTTTTTTTGCTTTTTTTGTTTTAAATTAAAAAAAAAAAAAAAATCCATATCCATATCAGTGAGCCCATCTCCTCCTCACCAGCAAAAGCTTTTTATCTATTTCTCACGGCGATGCAGTCTGGGCCGAAACTTAAACTGCCTCCCCTCCTCTCTTGCGCGAAAGGAACTCACTACATCATAAATTAGGATAACTGGCGTTCAGCCTCGCAGAATGGAAAACGCCATAATACAAAGATGCAGAAAGAGATCAGCCTCTGGCTCCTATCTGCACCCGCTCATTAAAATTCTCCATGAAAATGATGGATCCTCCCATCTTACATGTTTATTAAAACGTTTTCCTACAAGACTCCTGCTTCTAAACACCCGCGCTACTAAAATCCTAGATATCAAATGCAAAGAAATAATTATACTAAGGGGAGATTCCACTGCAGACTGTGAGGAGATGATTAATTTAGGATTTAAGAAGAGTTGCAACCAGCTGCAACACCTGTGCTATGTCTGAACGTTAGAAGATGTTTCTCTGCTGATCAGATGCAGATCAAGCTTTTTTTCCCCTAGCAATATCAGCATTTTCTCCCCACTAGACTGTTGTCGCTGCAGACATTTACTGACTGTGCTTGCAGTTGAGTGGCATTAAAAATTATCTGTGAAAATAAGCCTAATTAGTTAAGCTAATGTTTCCTGTGCAAATATATGCAACTTTCACATAGACGTGTGTAAATTTAAAGGTGGAATGAAACTGGGTAGGCAAGGATAGAGCAGAACAATCATGGCCCCCAACAAATCAATGATCTTGTGTTTCGCATGAGGAGTTGAGCAGCAGGGTAGATTACACCAGTGCGAACGCTCTCGAAATCGTGTTACGCAAAATAAACATGGAGGAGACACTTACTGAGATTACAGTCTATCCTGATACAATCTGGTGAGAGAGAGAGTGAGATGGTGAGATCAAAAAAGAAGGAGAGAGAGAGAGAGAAAGAACAGCACAAAAGAGGAGAACATTAAACATCCTTCAAAGTACATTCTGCAGACATTTCAGTACTTTTCAGAGCCCACTATCCGGGGACAGACTTGAGAGTCGAAACTGCCGCTTTTCCTCTGAGCAGAGACCTCAGCATGTGTCTGGGCTGCTGGGAGCACACCAGCCCAGACCCAAGCTGGGATCACTGGGAGAATCATTGATCATCGGTGTAGTTACACCGGTAATAAAACTGGTCTTATTTCCAGCCCTGAGCCCTGCTGGGTTATTCTGTACATAGATGGACGGATGTGGATCAGATGTAGGAAAACAACCACCCCAATGCGCCACAAATCTGAAAAAAAAAAAGATTTTAAAATGAAGTAGAGTTGTTTTTTTTTAAAGTAAAGATGTGTTCAGGATAATTGGCACACAAGTGAATTGGATGAACACACTTCATTGGGTTCTCCTGAGCAGATCAATACAGCACAGTTTATTCTAAAGACACTATCGTTTGTCATTTGGATCAGAGACATTTGTCCTTTCATACCAACACACCTCTTCAGGGGGAGCTCGCTTCATCTGCACTTTTAAATCCTCTCATGCTGATAAACGCTTCAAATCTACTTCAGAGGGAAAGAGCAGTTTGCACGACCTGCAGCCACCATGGTTTGTGGGGAGGGAAAGGAGCCCCAGCGCGGCGCTCTGATAACGCCGCTGACGCAGGCTTGCCTCCGTATCGGCGGTTCTGAAACACGCTTTGGGATTCACGGCGGGTTCACTCATTCGTCATTTGGTAAATGAAACGAATGAACACCCATTAAAAGGCGCTCATGTGGCAGAGGTGTGCTCTCAAGTTGTCAACCAACACAGAGCAGTGGATACAGACAGCCAGAGACCAGAGTGCTGCAGGGTGTGTGTGTGTGTGTGTGTATGTGTGTGTGTGTGTGAGTGTGTGTCATTGGCACCCACGGCTCAGTGAGGCGTCTCTGAAATGGACGGGGCCAGTGGATGTGATGGGAGGGAGCAGCGCTCCCGTCTGTGGTGTGAGCAGTCTAAGCGCTGATATCTGCGTCTGATGATGGATCTGGTCTCTGACTGCCTTCTCCTTGAACTGCAGACAAGTCGTTGAAGGGCTGACAGAGCCGAAATGGTCAGATGGGACCTGACCACGAGATGAACTGAGAGAAAGAGAGAGAGACAGAGGGGAGTAAAGGAGGCAGAATGTGCACACCTGCAGTCGCTTAAAAGGACCAAGAAGCTGGACGGCCTTTAAAGGGGCTCTTTTTTTTTTTAATTTTGCGTGCGTTTCCTCTTTCAAATTGGTCTTTTTTGGTCAGATCTCCGTCATTAGTGACATCATTTCAGTGCTGTATTAAGCGACTGCAGACAGTGTGTATGGAAATGAAGGTGGAGGAGCCTGGGGCAAAACCCCCTCCCAGTGGGTGAACTGGTGGGTTCTGTTCCCAGTCGCAGCATTACCCAGGTTGACTGTGAGCTTGACTCTGCCCCCGTCCAGCTCCAGACGCAGCGTGTCGGCCGACTGCTGCGAGGTGGTGGCCACCAGCAGCC
The DNA here is from genome assembly GCA_000180735.1 of Tetraodon nigroviridis. Taxonomy (NCBI): domain Eukaryota; kingdom Metazoa; phylum Chordata; class Actinopteri; order Tetraodontiformes; family Tetraodontidae; genus Tetraodon; species Tetraodon nigroviridis. The sequence goes on from CAAE01014601.1 coordinate 1,583,282, forward strand.
CGAAGGCCCTCTGGGACATGAAGCGGAGGGACACGTCCTCGGCCTCCGTGTGCATCGTCCTGGGCAGGACCACCTTCAGATACATGCTGCCGTCGTAGCTCACCACGGTGGCGTCTGCGGGGAGAGAGAGAGAGAGAGAGAGAGAGAGAGAGAGAGAGAGAGAGAGAGAGAGAGAGAGAGAGAGAGAGAGAGAGAGAGAGAGAGAGAGAGAGAGAGAGAGAGAGAGAGAGAGAGAGAGAGAGAGACAGAGCTCCCCCCCGGGGGGAGTTGCGACATTAATTAAAAACACAAAATGGCATTTAAAGCGTGAAACGCTGAATTCTTTTCTTATCTTTCCAGAACACCTCACAGCCTCTCAGGTGCTGCGTGACGTCCTCATTTCAGATTGCAGTTTCCATCAGCCACAGCAGATGGCAGAGAAGGCCTGGAGCGCACCAGCCAGAGCGCAGCCACAATCGAATTTCCAAAGAGGATTTATACATCTCATAGTGCAATACAAAGAGGATTTTCATATATCCTCATACTATTAGCTGCCAATGGATCTGCATAATTTGGCCTCTCGGTGAGAAAACCATCTGCATGGTTAATGCGGAGTGATTCAGGGCGAATCACTCTGCAGCACTGAATTTCTAATGAAACACTCAGAGTCCTGGCAACCTCGGGAGGCTGACAATTCATTAATCGACCCATATAAGAAAAAAACATGAACAGATAAACTCTGCAATTTTCCTTTTGAATGACTTAATGAAAATCAAAACACTTCCAGCTCGCTTATCTGAGCTGATATCGGATGATTCTAGAATTTGAAACACTACTCTTGTGCTTAGAAGGTCTTGGAAGAAGGTGTGATGAATTTTTTTCTCTGTCCACATTTTTTTCCCATCAGTGCAGGCACTCTCCTGCCACTCCACAGCTGGGTTGATGAATAAAACACAGAGCAGAGTGTTAAAAGCTCTGCAGCTGCATTTTGGCGTCACTTAGCCTCTAACGGACGTGGGGACACATTCTCGCCTACCTTTCTCGCAGCTGGGGCCCAGGAATCCCGTCCCACTGCAGTCGCAAATGTGGCGGTTCCAGCCCTCCCTGCAGTGTCCGCCGTTGGCGCACGTGTCCCTGGCGCAGCGCGTGTGCGTCTCCCTGGTGCAGAAGCTGCTGACACCTGTGGCGCTCTGAGCCTCTGCCAGCCTCCACAGGTTGCGGCTCTGGCCATCAATGAACAGGTCCCGCACGCAGCCCACGTAGCCGAGGCCCAGCGACGCCGTCCAGACCTCGGGGGGCAGCACCAGGGCGTGGCGGTCCTCCGGCAGACCCCCCAGATACATGTCACCATCCAGGTCGAGGATCTCGCTGCCTTCGTTGGCGGAAAAAGCGGCGCTCTGGCTGTTGATGGAGATGAAGCCTGTAGGGCAGGAGGTGAGTCAACATCTCATTACACAATGTTTGGAGTGCTGTGTGCTGGAGAAAAGAAAGACAGGTGTGTGTGTGTGTGTGTGTGTGTGTGTGTTGGTGGAGGAGGAGTGGAACAGGCGCTCGCTTCTGCTTGTCTAAACAAGTGAGGATTAAGAAAACACTGATAATCTTTTCTGCAAGACAGAGGCTAAAGGAAATTTTTCCTCTTCATTACGGAGAAATACTCAGTACAGACGGACATTTCTAGAACTGTGTGTTTGACAACTGGAGGGACAGAACTTTGAAAAAAAAAAAAAAACTTGTGTTGAACCACTTCTGAACCAGACTGGTCTTGCATTTGTGCTGATTTGTTTTCATTTTTGTTTTTGAAAAAATATCAGCGCCAGAAATGTTTGTTCTATGGTTGCAATCGTTTTACTACACCAGTAGGAGTCATTTGGGTTGGCTGGGTGTTTAACATCATGCCTAGCAGCTCAAATGTATTCAAAACTTGTTTGAGTTCTGATGTGAAGCGTTTGCATCACATAGATATAAATCCCTTCAGTTTAAAAAAGCTCAAAGAAAAAAGATGGCGGCAGCCTCACCATTGCGCCCGTTCCTCTGGAAGTCCACGTGGCACCACTCTCCGTCGTCCAGCCTCTTGTTACTGGCCTTCATCTTGACGCTCCCGGAGCCCATATCCATGACCAGGTAGAGGAATCCGTCCATCAGCTCGATGGCAAAGAAGTCGGCCCTCTGCTTCTTGTCAGGCTGCGCCCCCTGCAGGCTGCCGTGGCTGAAGAGCAGCAGGCCGCTGGGCTCCGTGGTGCGAAAGTCAAAGGATATGGTGCCTGTCTTCTTTGTGTTCCATCTGGGCAGCGTCAAGTAGGCAGACGGGGTGTCGAAGGTGACCGGCTCCAGGGCCTCCACGCTCTCGCAGCTGAATATCAGGTCACCATGGATACTGATCTTTGGGTCTCTCTGTTCAGCCAGCCGTGACAGCTCCAGTCTAAACTCATTATTCCTGTAGACCAACTAATAAATGGGAGAGATTCTGCAGTCAGATGACAGCAATAAATCCTGTGCAAAGGTTGAATATTACTCATCAATAAATGCTGGAGTCAATCTGACACAGCAGCTTTCACAGAGACAAATAAAGCAGCACCTTCAGTCACGAGGAAGACCTTTTAAATCCCTTCTAGTCCAAATAACACCCTTACTCTGTTATCACGCACGGAAATCAAAACAATTCCTCACGCTGTTTTTGATCTTCTTCTCAGTATACGAGGTAGGGGCTGAAACACGGACGCTGAAGTCAGATGAGACTGGAAATAAAAGCGTTTTCCTTAGCTGACTCAGTCAGGATGACAAAACGGGCCCGACTGTGGAGTAATCTTAGAATCGAAGTGTAGAAATCACAGGCACATCACATAGACGACAGAAAATAATCAGGTGTTTACTCTGGCGCCCGTTTGCAGGAAGGAGCCTTCGATCTTTGATAAGCAGGAACAATAATCTCATAAAGGAGCGAGAATTATTCAGGTTTTTGTTTGTGCACGATCCTCAAACTGGTTTATGGTTTCAGTGTAATTAAGCAGGAAACAAAAATTCCGGTCTCGTCCCGTTCTGAGCCACCCACAACTCACTATTATCTGCTACGCTACTTTGCAATCAGCCGCTGCCGGGGGTGACACACTGCACTGCACCAGACTCACAGGCAATTTGAGCCACTATCACACTTTACACCGTCTCAGTGTGACTAATTAAGCAGAGAAATTGTGAAACTGACCATCCAGATATAGGGCTAACAGGCAATTTATGGACAGGAAGATGGCTGTGGCCAATGTGGGGAGTTAGCGGTTGTATTCCGGCGCTGGGCTCAACACCAACAACGCATATGGCTACAAACAAGCAAGCCGTGACCTCTGAGCTCAAGGACAGAAAGTGGAGTCCTATTTCCACGATTCAGATGGCTGTCTGTACGCCGCCGCTGTAATGTGAGCAGACAAAGCCTCCGTGTCTTGCGGATGATCATGGTGGCTCAGAAACGAAGACCCTGACAGCCGCAAGGATGCAGTTTTCCTCCACGTTTTTTTCAGGCGGTGCCGATAGTGATGCGGCGTGGGGCATCCTGTGGCTGGATCAATGGGCTGGTGAGTTCTGACTGCTAACTGCGTCTGCTTGTTTTTTGGCAGTTAAGACATTTGACTGGAAGTAGCAATTATTTTCCCAGCTGCTGATGGCCTCTGCCCAGCAGCAACCTCCTCTGTTACCACGTCAGGTCTGGGAAGACCAGACGGCCAAACCCTCGGTATTCCATGTTGATTAAAAAGACCCAGCGTGTACGATAAATACCAAAACCTCTGCCTCCTTCCCACATGAACCCAGATGAATATTCATGTGAGACAGCTTTCTGTTTGGCGCAGAGCGCCGTACTACTTGCTCGTCACTGAAATCGCTCTCTAAGCTCTGAACCCCGGTACCGGATTTTCTGATGCGCTCGGACCGTCATTAACGTCAGCTCTGGTCGCTACTGGCGGCTTTGCATCTCTCTCATCTCGGTGCATCCGCCCTGCGCGCCTGTGTGGTTATACATGGTAAAAAGCAGGCAGGAAACAGCCACACCACCCACAGAGCGGAGGCTGCAGAACTGGCAGCGACACAGACAATAATTTGCCCACAAATAACATCTGTTTTTTTCACTTTAGTGAATTTAGAAAGCTGATTAAAGCACTGGAGGTTAAAACATGTGATGTTTAAATACTGACAAATGTTGACATGCAGCCTTCACTTATTCTTTCTTTTTGGGTCAATTTAGAATGGTTTTCTACTTTTTCCTTCCATTTAAATTCCATTTAAATTTACTAAATTGTGCCAAATTCTCTGCAGATTTACTTTCAGTTGCAACTGTGAGCTAAAAATATGAAGAATCATTATCAAACCAACCCTTAAAGAGATGATCCACATATTATTAAATTGAAGCACAGCTATTTTAATCCAAGTTAAAGATTATTTACAATTGAAGATGATTTTTTTAAATGTGTATTTTGATTAAAATATTTTTGGGAATAAGTGAACAGATATTGTCCCAGCTTGATATGTGATATTTATAGTTCAGGCCAATGCATCAGTGTGTGCATCAGTCACTGAAAATTCTGCAGGTGCTATAGCAAATGCATTAATTTAAATAGGAGTGTTTTAGCCTGTACAATGTAAACTGATAGTCATAATGCTACCATTGTTTTGTTTTTGCCTTCATGTACAAAAATATTCATATTTCAAAAAAAATGCCGTAGATCTAAACTGTTGGCTTGATGATAAATCTGAACATTTAGTAAACTGCAAGCATGTCAGCATTGGTTAAAGCACACAAAATGTATTTCCACCCTCTGACGGCAGATTTTCTGATGCTTCTTTTTCACGCACGCGTCAAACGCTCCTGTCAAAGACGCGTAGGGATCCGAACCTCCGGGGGATAAAAGACCGTGAAGCAAATGCTGGGTATGAGGAGACAGTCCAGATTCCTGCTTCATCTCAGGATTATTGAAACATTTCTGTCTGGACTGAAGCGATGAACAGAGACACCAGCCAACGCTGTCATCATTAGCCCAGCACACCTACAAATTCCAGATGGAGATGAAGAGATTTTTCACTGCTATCTGTCTTTTTATTCGCCTGTCAGGGGGATATTTATGATGCTGACATGAAAATAAAAATAAATAAAGTGCAGTTCTTTAACATGAGCACAGATTTATTGGTAAAAGTTGGCAGCCTACGTACCACAACATCACACCACCCTAACCTACCAGGCTGTTCTTTCCTTTGGCTGATGTTTGGATGTTTTTTATTTTGTTTTGTTTTGTTTTGTTTTGTTTTTTTTTGTTTTTCCTGCTTGTTGCCCACGTCTATCAACACTTTTAGGCCAAAGTTCTGACGTATGCCATCTATCTGGGGCTGAGAAGACAATACCATCCGTGGCAGCAGCAGCAGCAGCATCCTAAACTTTTTTTTTTTTAATTTTTCTTTTCCTTTTGCTCAGCAGCAGTGCCATTTTCACTCTGCAACAGTTTCCTTCTCATGAATAAGGTGGTACACACGGTTCAAAGCCTCCAGGTCTGTTTGACAACAAAACAAATGGTGGGATAACAGTTCAGATTTGGTCAGAAACAACACAGAACAGTGGGTTTATTTCTGATTGGATCCGTCGGATGATGTCATTTAGTGAGTCATCGGGTGCTCTTCAGATGATCAGCTTCTTCCCGCTTGTGCCGACCCAGCGACCCTGAGCGGTTACACCAGATTTTGAAGTGAATACACCAACTCTGAGATGGGTCTTGAAATAGTTTAGTGCTGTCATCAATTTTTTTTCTTTTTTATATAACTATGCAACAGATACAGTATATTGCTTAAGTGATGTAGCTTAGAATACGTAATAATTGTATCCTCCCTGCATGATGGTTTCATTAAAAATTTGTCGGAACCGGGCTGGATCTGATCATTACCCTGCTTTGTCTGAACCCATTTGAATGCCGCTGACATGATAGATACTTGCTTGCTCGGGATAATTAATGTGACAGGTACAGGTCACAGAGAAGTACCCTTAAAAATGTGGTTACAGGCAGAGAAATCTGAGTTCAGATTGTATAAGAGCCAAGGCGGCGTGCCTCTCATGTATATTTATGATAACTGTGCTGTGTTCTCGAAGGAATCCCCACAGGAATACGTTCTGCACAGATCTGCCACTCAGGTGAGTGTTTCTCCTCCAAATATCCTACAGCAACACTGTCAACAAGGTTCCCATACAGGGCAGGGAGGAGACTGGGTGGATGCTGGTTTCCAGTGTTGCTGGTAGAAACACTTAAGTCACTTACGTCCTTCAGGCAGCCCATGAAGTTGTTGCTGACTGGCGAGCCCGGCAGGTCCGCTGTGTTCAGGCTGCCCCCTATGTAGAAGAGGTCATCAGAGCCCAGCATGGTGTAGTCCTCCTGCGTGTAGCCGGTGGTGGTGAGGATGCCGTCCACCAAGATTGTCACCTAGAGCGGCCGATGAGGAGCAGAGCACATGGAGAGATACTGAGCAGATCGGAAGGAACTGGCCTAATTATTTCATCCTTCATTTCTCCATTCCCGATTGAGCTCTCCTTAATGTTGGAACTTGAAGGCAGTTACATAAACTGATTCGAAATATTCGCTAATCTCTGCTGATTTTGTGCTTTCGATACATTTTATACAGTATATATAAGCATATACATATTCCAGTGGCGTTAAAATAGCCTAATTATTTGTAATACATGCTTCAGAACACCGTGAATGACATTAATAATGTACTAGTATTCTTATATCGGTACCAACACTTCTAAACATGTCCATAGGAGAAAAATGCATATGCCTGTTTCCATGACAATAAGCCTACGATTTGGTGCAAAGCTCCAAAAATAAACCAGCTCCCATTTATTGGAAAACAGTCTAAATCCTTTTCAAAGCATGCTGTGTCTTGTTCTGCTGTCTCAGGGTTAATCGCAGGGCGACTCATTTGTGGGACAAAGTGACAAACCCGCTGTGTTCCCCCGATAACGCCCAGCCTTGATGGGCTGTATCGTAAACATACATAAAAAGGGCAAAAATCTGCCCTTATTAAAATAATCTTTTTAAAACACCCTTTATGTTTGCATCAGGCTTCAATGAGCATTTAAAAAGCAGTGACCATGATGGAGTGAAGAGATTAGCCTGGAGAGTTCATCTCCGTGGTGTTGATTTGGCACAAATTACAGAGGATAAGTGACTTCGGAATGACCTGACAGGCTAATGTTCAGGTGTCAGCTCCCTAAATTCTGCCATTCTCTTCTCTCAGGGAATATTGATTTCTGTCTGGCTTAAAGCGATGCCTTCAGAGAGCAGGGTCAGACTTTGAGTTACAGCCGAGGCAGCCCAGGGTTCGTATCTCACCCTGCGTGCTGCAGCAAGCGCGCCTATTTCACACCTGGAACAACCATCGGCTTTGACAGAAGACTCTCTGAAGGGAGGGCAGAATTCCCATCACACATCCTGTTGCATTGAAGACCAACATGTCTGAGAATCCAAACTAAAGTTCAGCTGCCAACCAGTTTCCTGAAGCTTACCAAACACGCTGGTGAAGTTCCTATTCTGGGACAAAGACGTTCCCTGACTGTGAAAAAAGCATCGTGGCTCCGTGCCAGCACATGTGCCAGATGAATCTTCATCACTTAGACGCTGGCTAGAAATCCTGCACATCCCCTAATAAAGCCTGATCAATTTTTAATTACGGACTTATTATTATGTCCTGGGCTGTACAATTCAGGAGGTAAAGCGCAGAAAGGCAGTTATTGAACGAGGGAAAAAGTCATTAATCACAGGCACATGGACAGTAATAATCAGGTCCCAGTAATTGCTTATCTTTTCCTCCATTTCTCAAGGATTTACCAACCCACCCCTCTCCAACCGAGAAAACTACATTTTTATGATGTTTTGGAGCTGAAAGGTGTTAGGTGTTGCTGGAGCTCAGGAACATGTGGCTGCATCATTAATAAGGGTCAGAGAAAGAAAAAAAGCACTGATCAGTTTGCCCCGGGAAGACAGTTGGAGGGAGGGATGGTGAGAGGAGGAATTCTGACTAGAAAAAGCACCTTAGGAGCAAATAAAATGTTTCCAGCAGCACACTCTCCAGAGTTTCCGTTCTCAGCATCAACATGTCAGGAAAGCAACTTATCTGAGGAAAAAGCAATTTACACAGGAATCAAACGTGCGGCTGAGAGCATAAGTGAGGCTGCCAGCGGTGGATTTGGGCTGTTCTGGAGGCTGCCGGAAGATGGAACTTCATTCAGGTCAATTCCAGAGAATATTAAGATGAAGGTTAGATAAGAGATGAGATATTACAATCGTGTCCTGTAGATGAAATGAAACATTTAAAAGTCTTGCGTAAGGCTAATGGAAGTAAAGCTGAAGGCAGCGGTTGGTTTGAAAACAAATAATCTAAAGTGGTTACATTTATTACTGGTTTTGCTGGGCTTCGATCCATGTTAAGCTATCTCCAGTGTCCTTGTTCCTGGTGATTTCTTCTCATCCCTGGCCTCTCAGGTCATATCGATTCTTTAAGTGTTCTCAGCTGGCTGCAATGTCAAATGTCTCCATCTGATGGATTTCTTTCCAACTGACCCCAAAGGTGCAAGCATTAAAGTGCAATTTTAGATCAGACTATCTACTATCTTTCTGAGGTTATATTTGCCTTTTTCGTGTCTCAACCTACTTTGTTGTCCTACGGTAGGTTTACTTGCCTCCCTTCCTTTGACTTCTGCTGTTTGATGACTCCATTAAAACTAAAATTTTGAGAGTTTGACACAAAAGTAGCTTTCAGCTACATGTTTCTACTGCATACGTGCCCTTTTTTGGTTTTCATTTCCAAGGTTTTGTTTTAGCAATTTGAGATCTTTAAATGTAAAGTACACTACAAATAAAACATAATATTGTCCAGGTGTTTTGTACATTAATTTGCAATAATAACACATGCTAAAAAAATAAAATCTCAGCTCAGAGCAGCTCCGCCGGAGATGGCCCGGTTTAAAATAGCCCTAGCATACTGTACAATACAATCTGCTGTGTCTCCTGGCAGGAAAAACCACCCCCCAAAAAAACCTGCCATCACAAGTTAATGTGCCAGGAAAGCATATTTAGCACATTAGCATCCATTCATAAACACAGCGCATGTCAAATGTTTGCGATATAAGAGGAGCTGTGGACAAAGATAGGACAATAATGGACTTCCAAACAGACAAGACAGCTGATTTATGTATATGTCGATAAGAAAAACTAATGGAGGTACAGAAAACGATGAGATGTAAAGAATAGCGGGAGGACAGCAGCCAGAAAGCAGAGCCAGCTGGGTAACTTATAATCCAGGAGAGTCAGCCAGACAGGCTATAAATGAGTTCAGAACACTGCTGGCCAGAAAAACACACCTCCACATGACATTTTAAGTTCTGGCGGTGAGAAGTGCTTTATCCAATTTTGTTGAGGAACTTTTTTACTAGTTTAAAAGCCCGTCAGAGTGTTTTTAACAGCAGATTTTCTCTATTCTGAGAAAAAGCCCCAGCTGTGGTGGCGTACGCACCTGGCGGAGGTTGCGCGTCACCCGAACATCATGCCAGTTATTGTCGTTGAACTTCCCGCTGGTCGGCTCCACCAGGGCTTCGAACGCACCAGAGCCCAGATTGATGACGAGCCACAGAGCTCCGTTTCGCAGGGACAGGTTGACGTAGTCAGCTGACCTCCCTGTGTGAAGCAGGAGGCCGTTCCTCTGCAGGGTGCGGAAGGACAGCGTGATCTCGTCCACGCTGCTCTGAATGGGCGACTGGGGCAGGTTGTAGCTGAAGAACTCGTTGCCTTTAAAGGTGGCCACTGACTCCTCCTGGCCTGTGAGGAGAGAAGAACCATCTAAGCAATTAGTAGAATTAATCTGCTGTTTGACTGCAATAGTCTCTTTTCACAACTTCAATGATGTGCTTGATGGACGGAAAGTCTAGTCTGGGCTAATAATAAGATTGTTTTGTAAGATAAATAACAGATCGTACAGAACACGAGGGGACAAAACAAATCAGACAATAAATATTGAAAATAATAACTTTCTGTCTGAGTAGTCAACACGGACAAGCTTTCTTTTCCTTCTACATCCCCTACCCCTGCACACAAATGCAGCTGCACTTTCTCACCAGTGTCGTGCTGTTTCATCACAATCAGGTGGGTCACGGTGGTTTCAGCAGGGGCCACCTACACGACGCTATGGCAGCGGTGCACACGCCTAAATACCACAGCTGACAGGGTCTCCAACAAATGCAGAATTTACTACGACTACTTCATGATACAAACCATACTCAGTGTGGAGAGGTGGGCTGGCAGCTCGCCGGCGCTAATTAACATATAAAAGAGGCCTTTTCTTTTATGTTACTGTGACATTTGCAGGAAGCGCGTAAATATGGAGCAGAAGAAATACACCAGCACTTTCCTGCTTCTTCTTTACTACACTCTTGGCAATGATATTCACAAACACTGAAACCAAAACTTTTCTTGTACTTCTAAGATCTCTAAACATTGTGCACAAAATACAAAAACAATATAGATAGATAGATAGACAAATAGATAGATAGATAGATAGATAGATAGATAGATAGATAGATAGATAGATAGATAGATAGATAGATAGATAGATAGATAGACAGACAGACAGACAGATCGATCAAGCTAGTGTTGTTGAGAGCAAATGTATTAGATCAGTGATGCGGCAGAAATTAAGTGTCCACCCAAGTGATGCAGCAAAGTTCCTGAAGGCAACACGTAGTGGGTGTGAAAGAAGAATAGCTTTAATTCCACAGAGACCTGGCTCTGGCATCTAACAGAGGTCTTCTCTGATTAGTTGATGTGATAAGAAGGTTTTGCAGCCCTCCCATCCAAAAGCTGTCCTTCATCGCTGACTTTCTCTGATAAACCACGGCCACCGACGGTAAATGAGGCTTTGGCCTTCTTGAAAAGATCTGTCGGATCAATGGTGAAGGCAGGGCGGCCAGGGAGGTGGCAGCACATCTGCAGCAGCCTTCTCCAGCTTCTGATAAAGAATGCATCTAGCCCACCAGCATACAGATTTTGGCAGCAACACCGGGGAAATGCCACTGCAAACAGCATTCCCGGGCAGTCCAGCTCTTTCTGCAGGCTGTGGCAGAAAACAGCAGCGCAGCAAAATATAATGATAAACTGCCCACATCTGCTTCACTCCTGCGTTTCTTGCCGCGTTCTCTCCTTGCATGTCCCGTGCTCTCTATCTGTGTTGCATTATGTATCCTCAGATAGCCCATTTCCGTGCACACAATAGAGTGAGAAAAGTTAGGGAGACAAACACTGGGGAGTCCTCGGGCGCTGCTCGGGGCCGCTCCAGTGAGGTGAGCTACAACTTCTCAGCTTTTCCTACAACATTAACAACTAAGACAGCAATGATGCTGCCCATGATGCTCCTGTCCAAAAAGGATGACCTCCAGGGTCTTCAGAAGAGAAAACCCGCTGCTGTCACACCACGATGCAGCCGCTGCACTGGCACCAAATCAAAGTGGGCGCTTTTGGATCCCTCATTAATATTAAGCTTTACAGCTGAATTAATTACAAAGTGGTGTAAAAGCCTAGAGCACATGTGGCAAACGCTGAGTTTGTTTCTTACTGCGAGGCGGGGGCTGCAGTTGTTGGAGGCGGGACATCCACGAGTTCCCTAGGTGCTCTGAAAGCTGCACCTGTGCCTGCAGAAGCAGTGTGTGGTGGTGCACACACAAAACCAGCAGCCACTCCTGAACCTACATTTTAACAGTCACATGTAGAGTAAATGTTTAGCCTTGCTGGGAGTCAGGCTCAGGGGGTTTTTACCATAAATCTTGATGAAAAATGACTGATTCCTAAATGTATGACTTGGATTTAACCTTCAGTATGCTCATACTCTTAGTTAAGTAAATATTTACTACAGCAGCATTTTTCCAGGCTAATATTAATCACTGCTGAGGCAGGAGCAGCAGAGAGTTTTCAAAACCGCACTGTTCTGTTGACACCACCTATCAGCCCTGAAAGTCAGAATAAAATACCCTCTTCCAGCCTACTCTGCACCCAGTTCGGTTTGTCGCAGACAAGCGTCCGGAGAACCCAAGACTTTAATCTATATAGTTCCAAAGACACGTACAGGCGCAAGCATCACCCTTTATACTGGCTGAATAAGCGCTGTTATCAGGCTGGAGCATTCGCTTCAGCCTTTTCAACTCCTCTAAATGACCTTGATATTAGCGCTATCACTAGGAAAAAAAAAAAACAAACTATACGAGAACACCCAGGGTGAAGCCCCATGTGTTTCCTCAATCGCTGATGATTTTTGATCCCAGGTGGCCACGATGAGACAAAAGGATCCCGTCAAGTATCGACACGTTCGCCGCTTTTATGAAATTATCGGGCGCATTACAGACGCCTTCTTTTCAGCGCTGATTGAGCTGGAAACATAGGCTAGATAATTACGGTTTCCATTAACTTGTCACAAAAGCAGACACCCACATGAACAAAGATTTTTGTTTTTTCTCTCATCAAATTTTTAAAGAAAAACACATTTAATCTTCCCAGAGAGGATGCTTGTTGTGTATGAGACTGTCAGAGTAGTGTGTCAGTGCAACCCATGTGACTCATCAATTAAACACTGACCTTGCACTGCATTAAAAGTGTTCGTCACAGTTCTGCAACCTGACTGCAGCGAAACACACTTGAGTTTGTAGAGCATAAAAAAAGAACATGCATGTAATAGCAAACTATCCCCCCCTATGTCACAAGTTTGATAGATTTTTCAATAAATAACTGCTATGAAAATAGAAAAATGGTCAACCATTCCATCATCAGAGCGTCATACATTATTTATTCAGTAAGTTAATAAAAAGATTCATTTTAAAAGAGGCTAAAAAATGGAAAACTCCCTAATAAAAAGTTCTGACAGTGCGATGTTTGTCTGAATGACACCAAGTCTTTTTCCTATTTTTTTCTTTTACTTAATTAAAATTGTTATTTTCCCTTGCAAACATCATGAAAGCAAACGGAGCAGGTGCTATGAGCGTAGATGGATTACCTTGGCGGAACACTGCAGAGGTCAAAGGTGATGTTCCAGAAGGTCGGTCAGTGGTCAGGACAAGGGTTTGACGGACAAGGATTGAGTGAGTAGTGAGCATAACGTGACAGGAAGCAAAAAACGAATAGGCAAATATATGGAAAAGAGGAGAGGAAATATTAGTGCAGCACAGTTAACTGAAATGAGTCCAGTGGGGGGAGGGGGATGTTGTGGACAGGTGGCTGGAAAGGAAAAGCAAACTGATAGACCTCATACCTTGGCGATTTAACATCAGGTGTGCCAGACCTTGAGGGAAAGAACAGAAAAAAGGATACGAAAACAGGAAGTTCATAAAGAGGTTTGGGAAAACAAAAGCATTGTCACAATGTTGGACTGCAGTTTGTGACAGACATCCTGGGGCAGGTACGGATGTCAAAGGTCAAACTGAAACATAAAGAAGGAAATCAACGTAAAAAAACAGACAAACATCTCAGAGGGGGAAGGAGGGGAGGCAAGGAGAGAAAAAAACATCTGGATTGGTGCAACCCTGACAGGTGGTTGCTGGCACAGATGCTTTTTCCTGAATGGAAACACGGACTGTATGTTAACTTGATGCAGACAGAGTTTGAGATGTATCAGATCTGTTAGTCCTGTGTTTTCTATCACAGACAGCCAAAGCAAACTGCTCTTGAGCAGGGCTGACGAAGGCTTTGGTCCCTCTGCATGTAAATCCAGACGGAGCTGTTTGACCTTTTCAAGTAGTGGCAGCGCTTCTGAAAAGGGCAGAGTGACACTGGTCCTTATCGGCTTAATCTTCAGCCATCCTACCTGTTTCCACAAAGGATCTGATACGTAACGTAGCTGGGAAAGCTCAGACAACCATACCCAGCCTTTAATTGAGGAGGACAAAATAAAAAAAAAAGGAGAAAAAAAATCCAATATTGGGCTGTGACCTTACGCTGCACTGCGTTAAAGCCTTGTCGTAATGCAGTCCACCAATAACGCTACACCCCACCTACACACGCCATGTTTGCTGCGCTGAGCACCCCTGGACTCAGCTCTGTTCAGCACAGAGGAAAAAAAAATATTAAAAGACATAATTCTGCAACAGCAAAATGAAAATAAACCAAAACCATTAATCACTGGATATTGCTGAGTATTTGTTGATGGTGTACAAAATCCCAACTGGTAGACACACACACACACACACACACACGTGCGCACACACACACACACACACACACACACACACACACACACACACACACACACACACACACACACACACACACTTGTTTGGTGTGCACCACCAAATTAAGTCCCTAACCCAGACCTGTGCTGAACACAGACACGGAGGCGAATATTTCCCTTGGTCAGACAGAAATTATGCAGCATTCTTTGAGGGTTGTTTTTCTTTTCTCCAGCAAAACGGAAGGGAAGGATATTAAAATTAAAAGAAACACCTCTGCCGAGCACATGAGGCCCAGTTAGTGAGTTAGCCAATACAAGCGACTCCCTGCATGGGCATGCTGACACACACGGAGCATATGAATAATGCTAATAGCTTTAGCAACACGTGCATCCATCTCATAGGAAACTGGAAACAAGGCAATGCTAGCCATCAAACCAGTAAAAATTGGTTAATAAAGGCTGACTGGCTCTCCATTCCTGAGCTTAAATGGATTACAGACAGCTTAAAGTGCATCAAACGTGTATAATGTGCCTCAGCATGGTGTGTTTATGTGAGTCCGGTTCAAGCAACCGTTTAGTCATTAGGTGACTTCCCACAAAGGCGCAGGTGGCTGATACACAAACGTCCTCCACACGTTCCATTGAGCAAGGCTGATGTCGCTTGCAGCCCTTAGTGTGGAACAGAGATCCCCCTGAGAGCATCCTTGACTGCCACACAAGTAGGCTTTAGAGGGGCCAGCCACTAAGACGGCGCTTCCGCAGAGCTCCGCCAAAAATCTCATCTGAGAGCAGCCGTTTGCAGGCTGATGTTTGCATAACAGAGACAAATGCATCCTGTCCCCTCCGTTGTCTCCCCCTGATCTTGTCTCTATATTTCTCTGCTATTTTCTTCTTTTTTCATTGACTTTATGTCACACATCCACAGCACAACAGTATCAACAAAGGGCCACAGTAGGCTTGCTTATCAGTGACGGTGACAAAGACATGCCCGGCGGTGCCGTGGCATGAGCCCTTGCCAGATAAAGCAGCAAATAGGAGAAAGAAAATCTTTTTACATTTCTTTTGTCCACATGAGTGGGAGCTTGAGCGGCAGGTTTTCTGTTATCCATGTTTGCCCTGCAGAGCTATGGCATCTCCGGGTTTGTCAGCGTTTTCCTTAATAACACAGGTGAAGGCCGGTGGCTCACAGCCAGCGTCTCCACCAACAGACTCGTGTTCGTGGTCATCTGAGAAGCTGAAGATGAACAGGAGGAAGTGTGGGTGAAGTTGCTGCCGCCTCAGCGCAGCCAGCAAGCAAATGCACTCATCTTTCTTTGCTAAGCTTTACTTCCAAATCTCAATGTGTGGGAAAGCACAGATAACCGTCCAGAGAGCGCCATAAGAGAGCCTCCGCCCTTCCCACCACTAATCTACCACTTTTCTATTTTTAAATCAGAGGAACCTGAATAATCAAAAGGAAAGTAAACTGTATTTCCTGGCAACAGAAGTTATTGTTTGCCTGTTGATTCTCAAACACTCGGTCGAATGCCTGCTGCGTGCAGTTGCAGCTGTTTGGAACAGCATCAACGATGAGCAGCTGCATCGTGGAAGCAGCTGCTCATCGTGATGACTTTAATGACCACTTCATCCTGAGACGCCATCAGAGGTTGGTTTACAGCACTGCAGTCCCGCTGTAGGCATGAGCTGCCTTCATTTACATCTGCTGACCTGGCTTAAACACAAAAACAAACTCTTTGCTTTTGAACTTTCACTCATGCTACCTAATTGTTGGACGTCTGGACTGGTGAGGTCCTAAGTGTTCACCTTAGAGCCTGGAGGAATCACACTTTAAGCCCTGTAAGTCCATCTCCAAGGCCCAGCAGTGCTCGGGTATCTGATTCTTTTTGTTAAATTTCTTTAATATCCACATCTTCCAGAACGCACTGTGTTGATTTGTGTGCAGTAGCTATCAATGCTAAATGTTATGTATATTTATTTATTTTCATAAATTGCTAATACCATTAAAAAACTGAGAAAATACCTGTTCAGACAAACCCCGGTTATCCACTATAAACCACCAGGGAATCTGGTCGTGAAAAGGCAAGCACAGATGCTAGAAGACCTCTCTGTCATTACGATGACATTAATTAGCAAACGTCTCAGTAGAAGGAGCCTTTGCACTAGGATTAGGATTTACCAAATTTGGTTTCCTGTGAAAACAACAGCATTATGGGGGTGGCTGTAATGAGGGATTATTCCAAGGTCACAGCTGCTGGGAGATGCAACCCGCCAGGACCTGCTCCGTCCTCGCTGTGCAGGATTCTATCGCTGTGCTATTGTCAGCTCTGTAGGTCTTCTCGCGCCTTTACGGCATGAAACTCGAAAAGAAGAGCTCAAAAACAAATAGGTGATACTGTCTGTCTGCTTCTGGTGGGTCCTCTATATGTTTGAGAGGTTACCCTCTGTTTTGCATCTGTGAGGTGTCTCTCCTTATCGCTTCCTCACAGACCAGATTTTTTCCACCCCTTCAGAAAACATGAGAAGACACGCCACTGTTCTGGCATCAGAGCGTGCCCCGCAGTGGCTTTTGCTGCCACGCATCCACGAGCAAGCTACCGGCAGTGAAGCCTAGAAGTCAGAAGGTGCCACTTCCTGTGAAAAAGCTTTTTGCTCCCTCAAATGGTTCGAGATAACTTCTAAAACCTGCAGCTGGTACCAAAAATAGCAAGCGGGTCACCAACAGGCGGAGGCATTGGAGCTAACGCATAAATG
Source organism: Tetraodon nigroviridis (assembly GCA_000180735.1). Classification (NCBI taxonomy): domain Eukaryota; kingdom Metazoa; phylum Chordata; class Actinopteri; order Tetraodontiformes; family Tetraodontidae; genus Tetraodon; species Tetraodon nigroviridis. The sequence continues at coordinate 1,600,235 of CAAE01014601.1, forward strand.
CATCTATTCTGGTCAACGCAAGGACAACAAAGATTAGCGCCTGGCGTTGGGAAAAGAAAAGGCTCCCTGATGAGCGTGGTTTTGCTGTTGTCATTGTGGCTTCTGGTACATTCTGCAGCAGACGCCTTCTCCATGTCAGCCTTTTAATCCAATTCCGATGTGCTCTCGTTGCAGAATGTCATTTAATAATGTCAGCGTTTTTTCAGATCCACGGCTGTCTCTGCTCCTATTAGGAGTGATTAGTGCCTGTTTTTGGAACAGTCCTCAGATCAGACCTATTAGCTTTTATTGAAGCATACAGGCGGGTACCGCTTAGACTGCCTAATCTCCATTAGACGTAAATACACCGGCGTTCCCACTCCACAGCTAGGTATTTAGCATTATTTTCATGTACTCTGAAGCCAAACCCCAAATGAAAGTGTCAAAAGTAAGCTCTTAGAGAGCATTTGTGCATCAGACCTGTCAGTCACACTGATTTATAACATGCAGCAGCAGCTTAGTGCACCTCGCGGTGATGTCCCAAGCATGTTGGCTGCACCTCCGCTGAAGCCGGCAGTCCAGACTGGGTGATGGATACCTCACATTAACGTAGACAAATGGGCGTCCCCACACTCAATCTTTGTTTCACATTTGCTATGTGCGGCTCATTAGAACCCAATCCCGTTTAACTGCAGTCGCTTCAAGCAGCATTAATAACCAAAGCTGCGTCTCTTTTCCTGCCCAAAGGGATTTGTGCCCCCAAACAAAATGATGCAAAAGCTGAACTGAGCATCATTTGAGAAATTAGATTGGATTTTAATAAATGCCACGGCCCTTAGTAATCAGTTAGGTTATGCCATCATTTTTGACTTAGTGCCACAAACTGACTCAGTGTAGCATCAAAAAAATGGAAAGAAAAACTGGAGAATAATGAATAATAAAACAAAGCATCCTGGGAGAGCATCTGGACATTATGTGAATGCTCCCAGTATTGTTCAACACCCACTCTAGACCTGCAGTCACCTTGAGCACCTCGAGTGTGTGTGCACTCTAACAGGCATTCTTACTTACACACACACACACACACACACACACACACACAAACACACACACACACACGCACACACACACACACGCACACACACAGTGTCCCCTTTGTTTGCCAGCAGCATCAGCCCATAATCGCATATTTCCCTTCATCTTAAATTGTCGGATGTCAGAACTGCAGTCCAAACACACAATAACAACCTCATAATAGAAGAACACGATCTCACACACTGATGCTGTGACAATAGCCTTTGCAAATAATACCATCATGAAAAGCAAATGAGCTCATCACTATTCTAATTATATAATCCATCGTCTTACCTTCGACTTCTTTCTGGACAGCTGCAGGGAGAACAGAGGGAGAACAGGGGCATTTAATGCTAAATGCATAATACGCATTAAACTGCTCACATCCCACTTAACACAAATGGTGTGTATTTTAGCTGGTTTGCATCACACACAGACAAACTGTGTGAACTGCTCTTTCTGTTCGTGGAATTCAGGGGTTTGCAATTAATTTACCTACTTTGGCTGATCCATACAAAAAGCTAAATGCATTTCTTTGGGTTTAGTTGTGGCCTGCAGCTAATTAGCTTAGCTTGGATACTGATGTAATTAAGCAATAGTCTCAAATCAAAGTGTCACTCATTTCAGGCAGCTTTCCAAATGAATGTAGATTATATTTATGTTGAAAATGAAAATACACACCAGAAATCAAAAGAGTTTGAATCTAAAACATATACTGCCAATCTACAGGAAAGAAAATGGAATTTCTATTTCTGCTGTATGGACCAACTGCACTGGGTAAAAAGTAGACACACACACAAACTACCGCTAAATAGAAATGAGAAGCAATAGCGGAAGTTGGCAAAAAACTACTATGTATCTACTTTACTATGTTCCTTCAAATTTACTCATAAGAGCAGATTCTAGTTCACCTAAAAATGTTGGATGCCATCTCCTGTGGCTCAAACACATTAGCATATGCTGCTATTTCTGTCAATAATTTAAACAGCTGCACTTTGTTAGGATGACAGAAATTCAACAGCTTAAGTGGAATGTTGAGTTTATGAACTTCTTTAAAGTATAATCCTTTTCTTTTTTTGACAAACAAGGCTGTTAATGTTGCCAGCCTCCATGCTGACTGTTGCGTGGGTCTTTCAGGCGAAATCCATTTGTGAAATGCCCCTATTGTTCAAAACAAGCAACCTTCAGTCACATTGGGAAGCTGTTAGCCTGTATTGCATGATTTAAGACAAAGTCTAAGAGAGCTGGTCTAGGACAAACAAGCAGCCTTTAATTATTCCTGTGGACTGCTTCACAGTGATGCTTTGAAGTACCGGCAGGTTTTACTCGCCATTGGCGAGTATACTGTGCTACACTTTTTAACTAACGGGCACATGAACAAGTCATTTGCACACTAAACTAGCACTGTAAACATTTTGCACAATAAACTGGTAATTTGCATAATTTAGAGCACATTTCAAAAACAATAGTGAATGCTAGCATACAGAGATATTTATTTAGTTGATTCCGGAAGGAAATATTTGTCCTAATGTTTAGAGCCGTGGATGCATGTTGCAGCAGACAGGATCATCCTTACCTTCCTGGCAGTACCTCCCACTGTAGCTGGAGGTCAGACAGTCACAGATGACCTCCCCTTGGCTGACAGAGCACCGGCCGTTGCTGCCGCACGGAGAGTGTGTGGCACATATGTACTCCAAATCGCTGTGCACAGCCTGGCCGTCCAGCAGCACTGGAAGAGCCTCCCCTAGCTTCAGGTTGGCTATGAAACCCTGGAACGGAGGCTCATATTTGACCGTGCTGGACGTCAGTGCGGACAGCCGGACGTCTGGTGAGATCCCCCCCACAAACAGGTCGCTGGCCACAACCATGTCCTTCCTCTTGGACTTCACCTCGGCCGTTTTCTCCTCGTTGTCCACGACCAACCTCGTCTCCCTGTAGTCGCGGGAGAGGAGGATCCTGTGCCAGCGCAGGTCATTGACATGTGTCTCGGTGTGCAGGGAGGCCGGTTCGGCACAGTGGATGGTGAAGCGCATCTGCAGTCTCCCATCTGCCACCAGAAGCTCCAGGAAGTCACAGTTGCCGCCGTCATCCATGTACAGCACCAGCGCTTTGCTCACATTGGTTTTCAGAATAAAACTCAGTTCGCCTGTTGTCTTGGCGTCCCACTGGCTATAGCGTGTCCACTGACCAGGAACCCCCTCATATTCCAAAGCTACTCCTGTTAGCACCAACTCGGCTAACAAAAGCAACAAGCAACGAGACACGTTGCCTTGACGTCTGCCCATGATGCTCTAACTGCAACTACTGGCTTTTATAAGTCATATGACCTCAGCAGATGTGCCAACAGAAAGAATTAATCTTTTGCTTCAAAACACCATCAGCGTGTTAGATGTGTTTTCTTAGCATTAAGCTTTCCTTTTTATTTCCTGTGCCATCTCTCTATGGGTGGCCAATGAGGCAAATTACAGGGAAGCTTTGCATCTACTTTGAATCGGATGAGCGAGGGAACAAACACGTTATCCACAATACTGCACGCTTCCTCGTCTTCGCCATCCAGTGTCTTGGCCTCCATCCAGCACTGCTGCCGTCAGTTTCCCATGGGTTAGCTAGACACGCCGCTTAGGCGCAGCCTCCATTCTTGTAAGCCTCCCAGTACCCTGAGAAATAAAAGGAGAACAAATAATGAATAGATTGAAAGTTTATTAGTAGCGGAGGCTAAAAACAATAGAAAGTTGTCATCAATAAAATGAGAGATTGATTGAAGAAATCTGAAACAACAATAACAAGGGAAGTAAGAAATGCTTTTGTGTGTTCAGATGCAAACAGTAATGAGCATAATGCGGTACATTTTATTAAATCATCACCAAGAAGATTTAGATTTTTATCAACTCAAATCTCATGCTTTTGCTTCAGCATCTCGCCTGGGACAGCAGATCTCGCTAATTATCTTAAATATGGGGAAAAGCTTTTGTAGAACCATGCAGTCTGGCTAGTTCCACAGTTGAGCCCTTTAAACCCTCTATGATTCGACTGACTTTCCCTTTTTGTCAGTAACAAGCAAACGCACAAAAAATCTTGCGATCACAAAACGATCAACTTTTACACTTTTTAAAAATCTTTTCTATACTAGCAACCTTTTTGTCCTGCAAAAAAATAAAATAAAATAAAATAAAATAACAAAGCCAAGCACAAAACCAGAGATGCGTACTGTCTGTATAATCACAGCTTGCTATAACTAATGATGCCAATATTCCCCCCAAAACCCCTCCACTGCCATCTAAAAACTATTAAAAACACATAAAAGAGCAATAATGTTGTCTGGTCCAATTATAGAGGATCATAAATGTAATTATCCGCATTAGAGCGGAACTATGCTCAAGATCTCAGACATGACATCATCATTTAAACAAAGCAAAACGATCTGATTAATTGATCTTGGTTTTCGGAGCCTCCTTTGCATTCTTGAAAAGAGAACAGATCTCATTGATCTGCTCACATTTAATGACAATCTCACTGCTAAGCAACCATCTGTGTGGTATGTTTCAGTCTCGCTCATCTTTTATGCATTTTGGCCTGATTTTAACATGTGGTGCAGCTGACTCTGTGACAGAATTCTGACCTCTGCTAGACCTCCTGCTAACAAGGGAGCGCCGCCGTTGGGTTTCCTCGCCAAAGGTGTGCGTCTTAAGAGAGCATCACGGCAGATAAATCAACGGTTCTCCCCAAAGCAGGAGAGGAGACGGGCAGGGAGAGGAGCGGCCTGATTGATGGCTTTATCATGGGAATAGTTGTTTAGTGGAAGGTCACCCAAACTGACACCTTCCTCCCAGGATAAATTGCAATTTCCCAGGGTCAAATATGGCGTGCGAAACTCTCCACAGCTGCGTTCGGCCTCAGCCCCGATGAAGACAAACAATGCGCCACTTGCCTGGGGGGAAAAAAAAAAAAAGTAGACGGGCTGAGGAGGCGTGCGGCGCATCGGCATCACGACATCGCCACATGATAACTGTTGTGCAGCAACTCCCACTGACACTCATTAAAAGCATCCGAGGCACCAACAAGTCAAAACAAGACAGAGAACGGTGCTCAAAGGGGAGCGCAGCTACATCTAAAAGATGACGACAAATGGGTGAATGCTTAGAATCATGATCTGTTTTTTCCACATAATGGATCAAGCACGGAATTATTAGATAACAAAACACTTAGAGCTGTATATATTTACAGTAGCAGAAACTCAAAAGCAGCCAACCTGCAAAAACACGGTCGGATGTTGCCATTCTCCTACACAAGTAAGAATATCCTTGGGCCGATTTTTTATTATGAGGTGTACGTCTCTTACTCCTTGGCCCTCGCTGCAGTATTACCTTGCAATGGAACTCAATGAAAAGCTTCAATTACCAGTCAATCTAGGGGGATTTGTTCCGCCTCTAATGCTATGAGAACGGCTTGAAACCCTGTGGAAGCTCATCATAAACTGTATTTGAGAACGTTTCTCAGAAGTGTAAGTGCACCCCGGTCCTCTGGAACAAATCGGACATAAATCAGTAAGCGTCAGAGATCAAAAATATGCAGATGTGCATCAGTAAGGCGCATTTTTCCTTGGTTAACCTACTCAGTGCTGGAGTAGAACATAAGCTCTCATCCCTAGAAATGTTTTTCATATCTGGATTGATGGTGCTTTCTGTTGTCTGCACCATTATTGTTACACTGTTGTGAATGAGAACTGCAGAGGATGACCTGACAGATCCTCCCCCTTGTCCTCCTCCTTTCAGAATGCAGCATTTTCCATCGTTTTCCAGCAGCCTCAGTCCATACATTCAAATAATGATGCTTTACGGGCACCGTTTCAGCCTCACTGCTGAACAGAAACCATCGGAGTCTCTTTGTTCCGTTTGCAGAAAATCAAGCCCTGAAGCTCTGACCCGCTGTCCGCGTGGAGGAGAAGGAACCTCAGTTGCTTTCCAAGACCTCATCAGGTCCTCCTGCCTCCATTTCACGGTGCTCAATTACCACCACCTTCCTCCTGTGCGCGGCTCTGCCGCCAGCTCGCTTCCATGTTTTCCAGCCCCCAGAGCTGCGGTGTGGGGATGCATATTTCTGCAGATAAATTGTTGCAAATGCTGACAACGTTGCCTTTCACTCAGATAAATCACCTCTGGTTTGTTTAGGATCAGGCATGACAGCGTTGAACAGGAGTCAACCTGTTACCCTGGGGAGGCACTGCGCTGCAGAGGGTGGTGGTGGTGGTGGTGGTGGGGTTGGATGGTTCAATAGCAACCGTGTGTGTGCAGATATCACCGCTTTCACTGGAGAACCCGACTGCCAGCGAACAATGGGGATTGCAGCGGATACTCCTCACCGTTTCAGTGAGCACAGAGATATTAAAGCATTACTCCAACCAAAGTGGATTACCAAGTGGAAGAAAAGAAGGGCAGACTATGGATAAAATGGGAACGCGGCTGCCAGGAAGCGATTCAAAAACGGACAGAAGCCGGCAACGATGAGCTGCTGTAGTAGACTGTGCATGACAGCGTGACACCATGGATGTTGCAACGGTTTAAGGGAATGGCCCCGACCCCTCTCCCATGCTGTCGCACTTCCCGCACGTCTAGTACGTGTTTGCCCACCTTTTTTATTCACCTGTATAACTGCTCCTTGTTGAAGTCTGTGTAGGTGATGGAGCAAACAGCTTTTGTTCTGCTGCCTTCGTTTTTGTTTGTCCTTGAAATCACTGAAGACGCTGTTAAGAGTCCAGGCCTACGACAGCGTGCGGCACAAAACTGTTCTGCTGCTGATTAGCTCAACTGTATATGCTTTTCACCCATCAATTTTCCTCTTGGAGAACCGGCAAGGGTGGGTAATTCTCTAAATGGAGCCTGCCACACTGAGAAAGTGATTCAAACAGTCCTGTAGGTCCAACAGCGAGAGTGAGAGGCTGCACTCCAGATGTATGCCCAATCAGCCAGCAGCACTGATCTGCCACAGGCCTGTGCAGCTGGTAAAGGTTGTGATGGAAGTAATGACTCTTCAACACACCTCTGGAATCTTTTTTTTTTTTTTCCCCAGACCCAAACCCCATAACAGGGAGCAGTTTTGGGCTGTTTTTTTGATTGTACTACTTGTGTAAAAGCAGGTCCTTAGGACAGAAGGGTGACAGAAGGTGCCTTTTTGGAAGGGTGCCCTATGAAAATTCATAAATTCCTGATTTCATGTTAGCGTGGCAAAAAAACAGTTGGAGTTTCTGCCAGATTGTATTTTTAGATTATTATTGTTGGCATTAGCTTCACCAAACAGGGCAGTTGTGGCTAATGAGCAGATTCTCCTTAGTATGGGTCTTAGTGTCTTCTCATCTGATGCGGTTTAAAGGACTAACAAATACAACAACCCCCGTGGTGTCTGATGGCACAGCTTCAGAAGTTCACAGCTTCTTGTGTGCCTTCCAGAAGGCTACCGAGTGAGACATCACAGACAAAGGGACCAGACGGATGAATCCAAAACAGAGCCTTCTCAATACTTAATTAATCACAGATTGATGATTACCACTAATTACAAATGGAAAGACAGACAACGGGACATAAAATGAACCAATTTCAAAAGTAAACCTGATTGAACTTGTTGGAGTGATGAGTTTAAGATAATGATTAGATGTTTAATACATTTTTAACATTCAATTTAAACAACACCAAAGCTTTTCTAGCTTAGCATATTTGTTAAAACAATCTAATGAAGGACAAAAAAGTCTATTTTTGGTTTTGTTTGTTAGAAAATGACTTATTCAGCTACTAGGAGCATGTTTGAGCTAGACTGGGAATTCACTTTTTCAAATAACCCAGAGACATATCACACTCCTGGGTTTGTTTTTCACAGAGGGCAGACTGTTTGGGTACTTCTCTAGTCTGCTAGTAATCCAGAAAGGCTCCTAAAACATCCTCCAACCAAAGTGGATTGGCTGCCTCCATTATATTTTATTTACTACTCCATATTTAAAAAGTGAATCCCCAGGGGAGAACACATGTGGCGTTCCTCAGTTCCCCTAATTGCACTGGTGTTTCCCCCTGGACTAACACAGAGTACCAGGACCGTCAATCATAAATATTTTTCATGATTTACACCTTTACAAGACATGGCTTTACACTAGTCCCGAGGCGATTCGGAACATTTTAGACTTCCAAAAGTCCATCAAGTCCACAATGTATCAGAAAGACTTTCTGCTCTCACAAATACATCGTTGTTTTTAAAAGACCGTCAGCCGCACGATGGATCCAAAGTCTGGTTCCATTCCTGTCGTGATCTGAATCAGCCACAGTTTGTGCGCCCCAGGGGAACATCACTTTTGTCCTCTCAGTCACTGCCAACTTCCTTCTTCCTCCTACATGACAGCGTTCAGTCAACGTGCCAAGCCGTCGTCGGTCAGCAGCAGCCCGCTGATTGGAAATCAAGGCTGTCGCATAACCGACGATGTTAGACGCTAACAATATAACAATAAAGGGCATGTTCAATGGAACAGTGGAATATCACAAAATCTGATTGACAGTGTTGAACTTTCAGATGTTCTGTTTTCACCAGGCTCCTGAAAATGATTTGTACTGGCTCCACGCAACTTCTTTCATGCTGGGGACCACCAGCAGCAGCCGACAAACGATTACAGACTGTGGAAACGTCAGACCTCCCCACTGCAAACATCCCAGCCGGTTAGCTCTCATCTCCTGAGCTTCGTGTCAACAAGCAGGTGAAAAATATCGACTTTCCCATGGCTGCAGTTTAGGACTCAGACATCTGTGTTTGTCCAGCATAACCCTCTTGTAAACAATGTCATCAACGTATGTAAAACCAACATTCTGGTTTTACATTTACAGGCTAAAGAAGGAGGAGGTCATGTGACAGCCAACGTCCTTTGAATCTCTGTCTGTTAGCTGTCTGCACGTTAGCTGTTTGACTGACTCTGAGTTTGATAAAATGTTAATAAAGGGACAAGGAACAGACAGTTCCATTTTGGTAAAGTTCCACACTGTGGAGGGAATCCTTCGACCTTTGATTTTCAAGAGATTATCAGCCAAGACAACTGGGTTACAGTACCGAAGCACTCCAACCTTCAGAAGGGTTCGGACGGGCCGGGTCTGTCGTGGCCTCTTAGCGTAGCGCGTATAAATAGGGAATTCATGCAAATATAAGCCAGGGAGATGCAGCAGGGGGCTGTCACTCAGGCGCTGACGATGCCCGGGGACCTACAGCAGTTACAAGGACAGCACCCGCCCTCCACCCTGCAGCACGCAGGATGGAGCCACAGAAGGCAGCTCAGCTGTGTGGAAGCAGTCAAACAAGCTGCTGCTTCAGTCTGGCCGTGAATTCTCACAGTGTTTTCTAAAAATGGGACTGACTCATCTTCCTTTCCCCTTGACTTCCGAATTCACACAGATTCGTGTGTTATTTCTTGTGTCTTCACATGAAACAGTAAAATTTACTAAACTGTTCATAAGGTGAGGAAAGAATTCTTGGATGCATCCTTAACCTAACCAGTGTTAATACCTAAAAAAAAAAAAAACCACAAAAACAAAAGCAACAACAACAACAAACGGTTGTCTGCATGTGTGCGATCCTAAAAAGTGATTTGTTTTAATTAAATGTCAGCACGTCAACCAGAAACACCAGTTAAATTCATTTTGACTGATCTGTCTGCTATATTAGCGCGAGCGACGTCCCATCCAATAAATTCAGCATTTCAAAGCTGGAAATGTCAGGATAGATCAACCAGGCTGTCTCTCCAAAGATTTCCTTCCCCAAATTGGGTCGGTTAACTGAAAGTTTGAACAAAACAATAAACTACGAGTTGCTCTGTGTATTCCTGGCTGAATCCAAAAGTGGGTCTAAATAGAAGGAGAGCAGGCAGCAAGTAACCCTAAAAGATGAGTCAGAATATTCCTGTAGCTGATATTCCTGCAATGGATTCTCCGACCTGTGTGGGCAAAATCCGGTGACCCCCCCCCCCCCCTGCCTCAACAGAAACATTAGATAATGATTTAGGTTTTTTTTAGTTATATTTAACTGCCTCGCAGGCTAAAAAACAAATTTGCATGTTGCTGAATTTGAATATATCTACAGAAAACGTAGAGATTTCCCACGGTGGCACGCTACACTGGAGACCTCGCACTTCACACGCACCGCTTTCATTAAAATAATCAGCACAGAACGCAGACGGAAGCCAGGTCTCACACATGTCGGGGATGGAAATACTGCTGGTCAGTCTAAAGAGCCTGGCTGATCACCCAGCCTTTACTCCTTTACCTACTTAGTGTCACGTCTGAGCGATAACCAAGGTTTCCACCAACCTGCAGATGTGTCTGCATCATCCATTTTCAATTCAATTATGTTTTCACTGCATCTAGAACGCATTTAAATCCATCCAAAACCAGACCTAAGTTATATTTTCTCCTTCACAAGAAAACAACCACCTAAAGTGGTTGAACAGACGCAGCGAGGTAGAAAGTGTAACACTGGCACGGAGGAGCTGCAGATGGAAACACCCAGCTACGAGCACCTCAGGATTGTACTTAAGTGCAGGACTTCATTAAATATACACTTCCTGTGAGGTCTCCAGCAGAGGATGGTGAGTGAGGCAGCGCTGGAGAGTCGAAATGGTCTCGACTTTTAGAAGTAACCCATGTGATCAATTCAGAAATATGATCTGATCGACCAGGGTCATGTGATCATACAGCACAGAAATGAGCCAGAAAAAAAAAAAATCATTTTTAATATCCCTCTTTAACCAAGCTTGAGCTACAAGTCAAAGTAAGGGCCTTGAATTAAAGGTTTTATTAATGACAGGGCCTCATGAGTCAATAAACAGGGTGGAAATGTGGAACAGTCCAATCAGAGGCAAGAACCAGAACGTACACGTGAGGAATTCTAGACTGGAGGAACAAGCATGGCAATCTGACAAAAACAGAGGAGAGAGCGTGCCGAAATGCCGAAAAAGGGCGGAGTTAATGGTGTAGCTTATTAGAGCGCAGCGGTTAACAAGGCGCACATGAGAGGAATCACTAAACGGGGAAACAAGAAAGGGAACAAGCATACAGACAACTAGCAGAAGAGATTAGCAGCATGAATAAGACAAATAATTACAGCAGGGCGAAAGCTGGAAATGAATCTTGGGTTTTACGTTTTCCTCCCTCACACACCAGCTCCTCAAAGGTCAGCGGGGCTGCTGCGTGTCTGCGAGTGGCCTCCTCCTCCTTCTAACGGTCAGATGGCAGCGGTGAGTGTGTTGGTGTGATGAGGAGTCAGTTTGGTGGAAGCACAGCACGTCCAGCGTGCTGTGGCAGCATGCACTCTCACTCTGACGTGGTGTTGCTGAGCATGTTTTTTAAAGTTCTAGTTAAATTGTTGCAGCCACAGCTTCTCTGAAAAACACCCGTCTTCTGAAGCGTCACTGAAAAAAAGTGATGCTCGTCAACTTCACACCTGTCATGTGACATCTGCTGATTAAGATACTGTGTTCTAAATGGAATGCACTAACATGGCGACATCATTCCTGAGGACATATTTAGTCTTGAAAAAGCGAGTTTCACATTTCAGCCACTTCAAACGTGTGTTTTATCACCAGCATCACTCTCTTCCTCTGCAGACTTTATAAATCTTACATTCCCCCCCTTCTCTCTTTTATTTTCCGCTCCTTCTCCTTCCTTCTCCTCTTTTGTCTTCACTTCTTTCCTCTCCAGGTCTTTTTTCAGGATACTTTAATCGTAAATACCTTAATCATTAATGACAACTGTGCTCTTGACCATAGTTTCTGGTGTGAAACCTTAATCTTCAATTACTTATGGCTATTTTTTTTTTTGCTGAGGTGTCTCCTTCTCCTCCTCCATTTTGTCTGTTACTTTAGTGTGGCGTCATTTATCTTTCTTTCTTTTTTTAGCACATGGACATTTTGCACCAGTTGATCATCTTTGTGATTTTAAATATAGAAAAGTGAGCCGAGCAGATGCTCTCACCGACAGTAATTTCTCACTCTTGAAAAGCAGCTGTGCTCAGACGAATGTCAGAGGCCAAGGCCACATCTGCTTTTTAAAGTTTTTTGATTAAAAAAAAAAAAAAAAAAACAGTTTCCACAGTAAATATAGAGCTATATCTAAGTATACAATTTGCACTACATCTACTTCTTTCCAGGCACTGGTTGCTAGGCAACATTTCTAGTGACAAATAGCGATGGCGTGGTAATTTTGGGGTATTTTAAAAAGAGTAAGAAAAAATAGATCGCCCTTTGTTGTTTCTGTCACACTGACCCTTCCTCCAAGCACTTTTCTGTGCTGGCACTTCTGGAGTCGACCTGGTAGAACCTTGGTCTTCATGGCACCGCTCACAAAGAAATTAGGGCTAGATTTTATAATCTCCATCTTATTTTTCCTCAACCACGCTACCCATTGTCAGCTTGTTACTTGCATTTAATTCTTCATGATGTTAATTTAAAAATCATTTAGAAGCAGGAAATATCATCGTTAAAAATACAAAAATATGTGTCCCACTAGAAAATACATACTTCCGCATGTGAATTTTCATGTGAACTACAGCTGTCACAGACTTCATTATCATACACAGTAAATATAGACATTTCCTTTTATCTTACAGCTTTGAGGTATCACTGCTCTCATCCACATCTGCATCTCCAACACTGCCACCAGACATGGGGTGTAGCTTTCATCATTAGCATCGCTGTCCTCATCTTCATCTTCCACTTGATCCTAATCTTGACTGCTAAATCATATCTGTGCATCAGCTGTTATCCCAGTAATTTATCCTGCATGATACATCATTTACAGGTAGACACCTTTCCTCTCAGAATCACTCTGGCAATGGGGCTGTTTTGACGTCCATTTTTCATGCTGCGCTGCTTCTGTCATAGAAATGAAAGTGGTCGGCAGAAACCCCAGATTTTAAATGTGGATCTTTCACCAGAAACAGCCAAAAACCATTTCCATAACAGCTGCGGTGGTCATGGTTGCGCTGTTGCTGTGTACGGTGTCCGTTACCCTTCTCCACAGACTGCCAATTTGTCTCTGAGGAAGATGTTTTGCAGCCGCGGGAACACAAAGAAAACAGCCATCCCTCTGCTGCACCTGGACATCGCATGAAATATGAGCAGAAGCAGAAGAGTGGTGCTAAAACACTGGGGCACAGGAACCAATTTGAAGGAAAATACTGGCTGGAAACGAAGCTAAGCAATAGAGCGAGTGCAAGACAAGAGAACAAGAGGGCACGAGGCTCTGGAACAGCTGACATTTTCACAAACCAGCAAGCCAGGTAATTAGGTAGCTACAGTAACTGCACAACACTAGCTAGGAGCATAAACAGCGCTGCACACTAGCCTCATTAAACAAATGCAAATGTACTGTAGGTGTAGTAAAAGAGAAAAAGCCAGCACAGCTGCTTGCTACATATAGCTGTGACACTGTTTGAGAGGTGGAGGTTGGTATGGTCCGCATGGTCAAATCAGATGGTAAAAACAGAACAGCAAAAACAAGAAGACTGCAAGAAGAAAACATTCAGTTACAACTGCACAAAGCAAAATAGCTGTACTAAAATTATTGTTGCCATTCCATCCAGCGAGACCGAAGCGCCGTCCTTATCTCCTTCAAATGTGGAAAAAAAAAAAAGTTTGGGGTCATTGAGAGCTCTGCTGAAGTGCGAAGGTCACCAAACATCATTAAATGGAATCTATCCCCCACATCAGGGGTCAAACTCCATTTACTGCAGCATCCAGCAAAAAAAATGAATTACTAAATTCTAATGCTGAATAAAGATTTAGATTTTTTTTTTTTTTTCAAGCAGACACTCACCATCCACACACTGCCCATGCAGCAATTCTGCGGCCCATTATGACAAGAGCGATATGCGGCCGAGCAGAGAAGAGCCCCGATCTGCAGTTATTAAACTGTCACATAGGTGCGACAGAGGACTGACCTCCCAGATCAGCCTTGGAAATGTGTTTGGTGTTTGGATCAGTAGAGCCCGTGTCACGCTGCAAACATTTCCGTCAAATATTACTTGTTTAAGGTCTCAAATACTATACAGGGAAAAAAAATAAGGCAACAGGTTTTGTTGGAAGGTGGGAGTTTTTAGAGATGCTTCCGAATAATCAGAAAAATCAAGGACATACGTTCTAAATAGTTCTGCATAATTCAGTTCTGAATGTCTGCATGGTAAAATACATATAATCTTGATATCACTCATAAATGCAACTAAATATTCCTCTCTGCTCTGGGTTTTAAGTGATCTAAAGTGCAAACACTGGGTTTTGCCCTTTTGCATAATTACCATGCAAACTGGCATATTTTTGTTTGAATTTCAGAATTTTTTAGACCTGTAAGTGGTGGGTTGCGCCTACAGTTGCATCTGCATTTGATATGTTTGAAAGAAGGGACCTCTGTGCTTGTGCACAGATGGCTGCTATTATTTAGGCAAAAAGAAACTACAGCAAAAAAAAGAAAAAAAAACCTTCCTACAGTGAGCACCTATCCTTTCTTGCCAGTTGGTGGGTGCTTGGCATCCACGGTGGTAGTCTTGTTTCCAAAACTATAGTGGCCAGAAAAACGTGCAAAGCTCCAACAAAACTACAGATCTATATGGCCACATCATACGTGTTGGCAATGACGTCATTTTCCCCTGCGTGCTCACCAACCTGAGCAGGACATTTATTAGCCAGTACTCATGAGTTGGCATACATCACTTTATTTCGCTTTTAGCAGTAGGAAAACGTTAAAAGCCGGCGTGATCCATCATGCCGCTTTCCATCGTACATCAGCTTCAACCATCTGGAGCATTTTCATATTTGTATGATTTAACGACATGAAAATAAACATGAATTGAACATTTGCACACGCTGGGCTCCTATCAAAAGCCAATGCAGAGGTCCCCAGACCCCTTTTTTCTC
>CAAE01014601.1:1615249-1651884 GCA_000180735.1 Tetraodon nigroviridis
CTGGAACACAATGCAGAGATCACCAGACCCCTTTTTTCTCACCGAACCTTTGAAAATCTGCGTATCTTTTGCTGTCCCCAGTATTCGGGGATTTCTAACGACTGGGAAGTATAGCCATTATGAAAGCACCGGGAGTGATTTTATTCTAAATGACAGTTCCATCCCACTCAAGACTTCATTTGCTGTCACCGGGTTGACGCCACCTATCAATGGCATTTCCATAAATTGGCTCCCCGTAAAGGCGCTTTCTAAGATACATGCTCCAAAAAACCGCTACATTTCACAAAACTGGTGCCTCCTGTGATTAAGTGACATTAGCGGAAGCCATCACTCAACGCTGTGCCGGCTTGTATGGCGGGCTCGTTTATACAGTAGGCCGCTAAAGATGGAAATGTTTGCCCTTGAAATCTCAGTTAATAAGCAGCTATGCGGTGACATTCATGATTAGGGATCATCCAATGCTGTCACATCTGATCCTGGGAGGACGCCACCAGACAAAACGGAGCGCGACTGCCTGCAAGAACACTGCTCTGTTCACACACAAACACACACAAGCTGCTGTTAATTGCCTCTGATGCGTGGCCGATCCTTACAAAGTCTTCCTCCAAAACGAAAGCGTTTGACATGGAGGACAGTCCTGCTAACGTGTCCCACCAGCGATCCTGATGCACATCTAAACATATACACACACCACAGCCTGAGCGGCCTGCTTCTTATCCCACTTAACATTCTCTGCTTGGCTCTCGTTGACGTGGTTTAGAGGCTCCTTGCACAGGTACGATGCCTGAGACGATGGAACCCCCCCAGGCACGAGTGAGATTGATTTTGCGGCGTATTAGATGAGATATCCAACGCATACAGTAATGAATTATTGTCCTTCACCGAGAGACGCAAATTGAATGGAAAGAAAAGACCATCTCAGTGTTTACCAGGCCACTGCTGCAGCTGCTAAGTGTGACAGGCAGGGTTCAGGCGCAGGGAGATCCGCGTGATGAATGGACACCCGGGCAGCTGCTTAAAATCTCTTGATTCACGCCCTGCCTGACGTGCCACTCACTGATCCACGCCCACGTAAATCTGCCCAGAATGTGGGACAATGTGCTGAAAATAAAGGGACCCTCACCAGGACACACTCCTTCGAGCTTCACTCTCTGCAAAATGTTGCTCTGCAAAGGATGATCTACTTCTCTGCTCTTCTGGAACTGAAAAAATGGACTTTGCGAGAGTTTGAGGAGTCTTTTTTTCCTCAGGCCACATAAAGCAACATTTAACACGCTCCTTGTGTTGTTTTTTTTGTTCTTTTAAGCAAAGGTGGTTTCTGTCATTGTAAGTCTGTATCTGGCTGGGATCAGTTCAGTTTTCATTCGTTCCACGGTTCTGTAAAGATGGCGTAAAGCATGAGTGACGGCTGGAAGCTGGCGCCGCAGATTTACTTGTGCACGGAATCTGGTTGTGAATGTCAGCTCTCCCAGAGATGTGGCCTTGCTTTTGTTCCCTGGAAGGGAGAAAAAAAGGCCTACCCTGTCTGTTTTTATTTGCAACAGCATTTTTGTTGCTTTATTTTAATTTAAACTTGTAACGAAACACAATATCAATATCAATTTCACAGGCCCAGGTGAAACTTGACTTCTCATTTGAAGAATGAATTTGAGAATTCCAATAATATGCACTAGTGTGTTTTTATTTACAAAAAAAGAGATTCTTTTGTACTTTAAGATTCTAGTAAAAAGTTTTTGCTTTAATGAAAAAAAAAATCTTTTTTTTAGGAACACATTAGGAATGGTGTCCTGTCTAAAGTTTCTTCCTGTTGAAAGGGAGTAATCCCTCGTTTGACACAGTTTCCGGCTTCCTCTGAAGCGCCACCAGATGATCTGGATTCTAACGGCCGCAATATAAATAAAGCTAAACTAAATTAAATAAATGACCTGTTTGAATGCCTTCACCTCTCACGTTAGCATGCTAGTTACATTTACGACGGCTAACAGGATACACTTTTGAATCATTGCTACACTAGAAACCAGCGAATTGCAATGCCGCTGAACTCAGTGACCCCAGTTGGAACACCCAGGAAGGAGCTCTTTATCACAGTTTTACCCCCAAACATAAAGAAAAGACTTGTGCAGTAAATATAGTCTAACTGGGGCATGTACAGTACACTGGTTGCTATCACCCCCCCACCCCCACTGCAGTAGTAGATTTGCACCTTGTTGCGTAGCTGCCTTCTGAGAACTGAAGCTGCATAATGTATGTGCATGACAGGCTGATACTGTGTTTCATATCTCCGGGGGCACCCGCTCTGCTGCCTGGGCACATTTGGGTTCAGGGTGCAGTTTCAGCTTCCCTCGCTTGTGCTGTCACACAGTAACAACAACAGATGAGCTGCGAGACTGGCAACAGCCATGACGCAACCCTCCCAACAACAGGAAAGGCACCTGAACGCACAGAGATACAGAACGTTACAAGTCGTGAGTCTAATAAGGAAAGCCGATTTGAATTTCAAAAATCTGCTTCAGGGGTTTCTCCGTGCACTCTAAGAACTCATTATTTGGTTGGAATTAGAGCAGAATTATGCTATGTCACACAGCTTGACTGTGAAACCACTCTGCAACAAGAATATTTGCCTGCAAATGCACAATATCAATAGCATGGGATCATAAGTTGCCACGAAAAGCTGCTGATAAAAACATTCTGTGACCTTTCAGTCAGATAGATGACCTGGAACATCTGATCTGAGTGTCTGGGGAGTAAATCAGGGGCAAAAAAGCAGCCAGTGTTTGCCAACATCTATTGCTCCTTGAGTTAGCCTGAGTTAGTCTCATGCTGCGTAACCGTGCTCGCTTGTAGCCATGGCGGCTCCTGCGGTGGGTGGTAGCCAAGCGGGTCTACCTGGAGCTCCAGCAGAAGCTCCAGATCTGCACTTCCCCACGAGGAGGGCCGAACAGGACGCAGCCCGGAGATAGGCAGGAGCCGACAACAGGGGCCGGTTTTAATGACAAGGAGCGCAGTGCACAGGTGACTCACAGCAGCTCTTGCAGAGACTTTGACTGGAGGGTTACCGGCACAACAGGCGGGAACGGGAACCAACGCTGACCCAGAAAGGGATGAGAAGTGGACTACTTTCACATTACCCCTGGATCTTCAATCTAGGCTACTTTCATTGTTTAAATTAGATGTTTACTGATGGACCAGGAAGGCTGAAGCCCTATATTTCAGTCTGCTGATGACTAGATGGTTGCTAATATTAAATTATCTGCACTTTTCACATCTTGACGTCGGTTCACCTCCTGATTCTGGCTGGTCTGTTGAAATAACAAGATATTTGCAAGGTGGCAGCGGGCCACAGCGGTACCAGCCGTGCTCGTTTGTCATGCATGCATTTAATGAATCGCAGGTAGGATTTTCAAAAACAATTTCACCAGAATGGCAGGCGCCTTCATCTCCATTCCACCCACTGTACCACATGTGGTAGAAATAACTGGCAATCTAACAACCCATCATTAAAAAGATGAGAAACAATATCCGGCAGCCTGCCAACCCAACCGGAGCACAGGAACCTTTTAGAAGAGCTCACACGTTTAAAACTACTTCAGATAAAAAACCCAGACTGTAACTGAAGCCTGAAGCTTATTTTCCGCAGAGCCGTGAGCTTGGTGTGTTGGTCTACAGTCAACCAAGCCACACACAAACACACATACAGATAATTAAATAATCCTAAATTGCCAAAGGTGCAGATAGACAATGATCTCAACAATGACCTTTTTTTTTCTGTTTTGTTTTCACCATCCAGGGACATAATCCCTGTTCGGCTGTGCAGCTGGCATGCAACTGAGTCACGCGTCAGCCCTGATTAAAAGCAGCAGTGGTCCGCGGGCCCCGTTCCTCTGCCACAGCCAGGAGTGGAAAAGGCCAGGGCCACCCCTCTCAGTCTGTGGATGTGACCTTGATGGGGGTATGATAGAGAGGAAGCGACACAATTTGCAATGCTGCGCAATATCTGTAACCTTCCGCATCCCGGGTACACACACAAAAGCCATTGAGCCGTGACACACGCGTATATGTGCGCGCGCTGGGTTAGCTGTAGCCTGTCATTATTTCACGCGGTCCCTCCTTCATTTCATTTATTCCCTTTGTGGCCTGGCTGGTGCTTCTTCCATTATATTCTAAGTTCAAACAATGGTGTGTGTGCGACAGCCACCACATTAACGCAGGAGGAGTTGAAGCTAAAATGTTAATGACTTTTAAATCTAAATCTGAAGATGCAAATGAATGGCATCACAGCCTAAACAACAACGGTAAATAACGCGCAGTGTTATTTTTAATTGCACTGATAGTAGCACAACATTGGCTGTTCTTCAAGCGGGAGTGACTTGTTTTCCCTTTCTTTTTTCTTTGTTTTGATGCTAACTCACTGGAAGAAACAGCAGATGCAGATGCCTCATGAGTCAGACCCTGGAAACACAAGTGTGGCAAAGATGGCACCGAGGGCACCAAGAATAGTAGGCAGTGAAAGGAACCCTGCTGTAGGCTGCTTATCCTCACTCCAACCAAAGCCAAAAAGGAATGGAGGCGCGCACATCCATCGCAACTGCAAATGTGGCGCAAGTAGGAGAAGGAAAAGGCAACAACATGACACACCCTGCCAGGAAAGGTCACTATAGCAACACTATGCTTATTTATTCACAGAAATTAAGCGCTCGCGGACGGCGAGTGGTCACCGATCAGGGGCGAGGAGGGAGACCTGGATGATGAAAGCTGCCTGCATCGCTTTGAAAAGACAGGTTCCTGTTTCCCTGTTCAGGGCAAAACACCCAAATGTGTCACATTACTGATGGAGGACGATTTGCAAAGCAAATTGCTTGCAAGGAAGTACAGGAAGGGCAGTGCCGCATGGAGGTCTCAGAACAGGGGGCACCTCTGCTCCTTCCCAGAGCCAGGAACCAGGAGCAGGAGGCTGCGTTTCAAACACTCCTCCCCGTCTTTTTGAAATGTACACATGTGCTCTGTGCATGTGCTCTGTGCGCTGTATTCAAGGCAGCTTGTTTTTAGGAAGCAGAAGCACCTCCTCAGAGGCCATCTCTGCGGAATCCATGCCATTTCATCTTCTGGAGGGGGGCAGTGATGGGGGCGTGCTGGTGCTGCTGGTGCTGATGCTGCTGCTGCTGGTACCAATAGCAACAGCCATTATTTTACCACACAGGTAGCTTCTCTCTCTGCCCCCCAACACACCCACGTACACCCACCCACACACACACACACATTAAGGAGCCAGGCTGACGAGGCGACCTTTGCTGGCGATGATGTATCTAGCTCCCCCTCCTCTGCCTCTCCTTCCTATCCCTAAACTGGCCGATTCTTCCCCACACAACAGATATCACTCTCAATAATAAATACTCTCTCTCTCTCGTTCTTCCCCCAGTGTTCACAGACACGGCCACAGCTGCTGCGTGACTCACGGACCGCCCCAACTTCACTTTTCTAAAACCCATCACCTGATTAGGCTGACATATGGCCTCACCTCCCAGACAATAGGCTGCGATTTCCATATTTCTGCAG
Organism: Tetraodon nigroviridis; assembly: GCA_000180735.1. NCBI lineage: Eukaryota > Metazoa > Chordata > Actinopteri > Tetraodontiformes > Tetraodontidae > Tetraodon > Tetraodon nigroviridis. The sequence goes on from CAAE01014601.1 coordinate 1,620,803, forward strand.
CTTTCCACGCAAAAGGAGGGGAGACGGCGCCAGGCATGCAGCCGCGCACAGGACACGTCTTCCGGCACGCAATTAAGTGACCTCATCTGTAGCCGGTTGGAATTTGGACGTGGCAGCGCACCACTCCTCCACCCTCCTGACTGTAAACAACCATTCCAAACCGTCGGGCTTGAGATCTGATTAACCTCGGCTGGGTTAAATGAGACCCCCCCCCCCCACTTCCCCGAGAAGCGCTGGTAATTGGAGGACCGGAATCCAAACAATTCCGGACCGCTTGCACCGACAAACCGAACAAAAAACACAGACACGGACGCGCTCATTGTTTCGTGTCACCGCATCACGCCGAAGAGATAAATGCCGCCGTGCAGGAGGGGTGCGATTATCTGTGTAGGAGGTGTGCGGTGCCATTTACCTGTACAGCATCCACGATCCGACACATGGATACGGCGGAGGTGGGAGGCGGCGGTGGGTTGGTTGGTTATACTGGTTATTCTAACCAGGCAAATACGTGCGCGCAAATAAAGGGAAAAAAGACAGGGGAAAGGAAAGGGGAGAAAAGGAGGTAGGTGTGATAAAAGGAAAAAAGAAAACCTCCAATAAAGATGGATGCGACGGATCGAAGCGAGTGACCTCTGTCTCCAGAACAAGAGAGCCGCGTCTTTGGATGTTGACGTGTCGTCGGGAGCAGCCAGGCAGGGAAGCCCGGAGCTTCTGCGCACAAAGATGCTCTCTCTCTCTCTCTCTCTCTCTCTCTCTGTGCGGGGGTCTCTCTCTCTCTCTCTCTCTCTCTCTCTCTCTCTCTCTCTCTCTCTCTCTCTCTCTCTCTCTCTCTCTCTCTCTCTCTCTCTCTCTCTCTCTCTCTCTCTCTCTCTCTCTCTCTCTCTCTCTCTCTCTCTCTCTCTCTCTCTCTCTCTCTCTCTCTTTCTCTCTTTTTCTCTCTCTCTTTCTCTCTCTCTCTCTCTTTTTCTCTTTCTCTCTCTTTCTCTCTCTCTCTCCCTCTCTCTCTGTTTTTTTTCTTTCTCCGCTCTCTCTTTTCTTCCTCCCCTTCTTTCTTTTTTCTTTTTTGCCTCCCATTTTTCGCACTCTTTTTTTTCTTACTTTTTTTCTTTCCTTTTTCTTCTATTTTTTTTTCCCCCTTTCCCCCCCCTTTTTTTTTTTTTGTCTCCCCCCCCACCCTCCCTCTCCCCCCCACGCAGCAGCAGCCCCCCCAGCCTTCCTCTCCCGGTTGTAATAGTTTGGTTAGGTAGCTCTTTGCGCGCAGAGGGCGCGGTCCGCTCGCTATGAGAGATCGCGTCGCTGTGAGAGATCCGCGGCGCGCTGGCGCACAATCATAACAGGACACACAAAAAAGAAGAAAAAAAACACAAACAAATAAATCGGGCTTATTTCTACTTATTTACTCCATATGGCATCTGCACTTATTGCTATTTGTACCAAAGCGAGAATGGACGAGCGGGTCCGACCACCACCGCAACCCATTCCTGCTGCCTAAGTGCCCTTCAGCAAACAGGTTACCGTAATTAAGAGTGACTGCAGTATCGTGGTTAGAAACTAACCTATTCACAAATTTTAAAGGATATATGCATTATTAATGAGCGTCTGATAGGAACACACGCACACTCGGCACCAGACGCTGCTACAGTGAAGAGGTGGACCTCCAGGCAGCCATCTTCAGCTTCAGCGTCTCAAACCAGGTGCTCTTCACACCTACAGTTCTCTCGGCTTCTGTCTGCGTTCTGCCGTATTCTGGTGCTGTAGTTTCAGAGTGGTGGGAGAGATATCCACAAATCTGAAGCCTTGGAATGTCCCTGGTTAATGATGGATGGTCTGCAACGCTTTTGCCGGGAGAACAATTCATCTGGCATGGGTAAATAGGGGATTAAACTATCACTATTAAAAACTCAACACCGTCGTAGTGTTTATAATATGAAATTGAAAGGGCTGCCACAGATAATGTTTGTTCTATACATTACTCAGAAAAAAAGACTATAGCCAAAGAAATTTCCTTAAAGCACATGTGCACCAGATGATGCACTCTTCTGCATGCTGGGCTTTTCCTTCCCTACTTTTATATTTCATTCAATATTTGCACTGATTTATTCGTGAATACTGCCTGAGATTTAATATTTAATCACGCAGATCAGCTAATGGAGAGTATATATGTCACACATTTACACTTAAACTTGCCTGTAGTTGTGTCAGCTCTTCCCCCCTCAACGGAAGACTGAAAGCACAGTTTTGGTTGTGTTTTCAGCAGCAGTTATGGTGTAGCTGTGAAGAATGTGTGACTTTGCAGGGTGAAATCTTTTTTAAAAGTGTTTCTGCTATTTATTTTGTCCATCTTTGAAGCAAAAAACAGTCCCCTTTTTGCAGACACACTAACAGTAGATGTGGACTGAAATGTTCAAATTGAATCAATTTCTAAAGCTAACTATAATGCAATAGAAATTCAGCTGCAGTTTGAAAATGTGTTGGGTTTTCTAAGATGTCCCAAGACTGCAAAAAAGTTGTATTTAGCATATATGCTAACTGGGAATGATTCATACTGGTTTATGTTGATATACATTCAGTTTTCGTTTGACTTAATAGGGTTTTACAAGGTCTGGTTCTGAACAGAACCACACTCCGCAATGAAAGCATTTCAGCTTTATTGCTCTCTGAGCAAATATTAGTCAAACGCTAATATTCATAGAGCTTTTTAGAGCTTTCTTCTGTCATTTATGTTTTAAAATGAGCCAATATTGGAGCCATGGATCCCAGACGAATATCAAATAGGACTTAATGATTTAAACCAAACAAATGTTATATTTATGATGACTTTGCTACATCCAGCAGTCAATAGAGCAAAAACACTGGAAATGTGATTCAAGACCCCATAAACCACAGAAGACACACCTTTAAAAAGACAACAGGCAACAGCAACACAAACGTTCCGAGATAAGGCACAAAGCTTAAAGTGTTAGGACAAAAAAACAGCTCCAGCAGGATTAAATCTAAAGATTGCAATAAGGAAAAAACTTTCCTGCAACGTAAGTTCTAAAGCATTTAATAGAATGATAACATCAGCCTGACGAGCAGCAGCGAAGAGACCGGAGGCAGGATGACAGGAAGGGTCACTGATAATGCCTGCAGAACATGACTGGGGCCAAAAGACAGCTATAGATCTGCAACCAGCACACTGACACCAGCTATTCTGATTGGCTGCTGCATTTTCTCTTTTCTGCAGAGTGAGAAGAGATCAGCCAATGAAGATACTCTCAGTCACATGTTGATGAAAACTGCACAAAACCCCAAAGAGTGAATTTATTATTATTTTTGCAAAACAAAAACTGACGATCATTTTAGCCCCTCCCTCCCGAGGTGATTGAAGTCAAACATTTAAATGGCTATTATGGTTTAGTCACCATTGTGTGCCAGTTGCTGATTCCCAGGCTGCAGTGAAGCCTCCTGAATCAGGAAACAATGGTTTTGCAACGCCTCAGTTGCGCTCAGACACAAATTCATAATTGCCGCAATCTTGTGATATTGAACACATGTAGCCTGTGAACCAGCCTCGGGCCTGGCGTGAGGATGCACACCCGCTGCTGCTGCATCCACTCGCTTGGTGTCAAATGGAATTTTTTTCAGTTCCTTTTTTTTACATATTCATTGTGGTTCAGTTAGAGAATAATACTTTTGAAACCAGAGCCTGCTCTGACAGATGTTTTCACTCATTCTGCCTTAAGTGTCACACTTATGTGTCATGCACTTGACATAGATGCGTATAGATTTTTTTTTTTTTAGGTAACGGACAGTCAGGGTCTTGTAATTCTGTGCTGCATCCCTTTAATTTCTAATCTAATATTTGCTCCTTCTCACAGGTACTTTGTTTGTCTTAAACAGAGAACAAATCAGCTGGTTTTAGGTGCAGCGCTAACAGATGCAGCAGCAGGTGACAACGTTCCTCCTGCCCACCTCACGTTGATGGGTTCACAGACAGACAGAAGAAAGCGTTTGACCTCCGCTAAAGGCGCCAACTTAACAACGTCCCCAACTGTGCTGTGATTCATCGCCAGCGACAAACGCAATGCAAATCAGATGATTAGTATTCTACCACCAGCAGTTTAACTCATCCCTAATCTTCAGTCTGGATACAATTAAAGGCCTTTTCCACCACTGTAAGAGACAAACATGCATCATGCAGACTGAACACTGACACCACTATTATTTAAAAAAGGCAAGTCCAAATGTTGATTTTTTTTTTTAACCATTTTATTATATTTAACTGCTACTTAAAATCTGATGTTGATGTTTCTATAGACTCCTGGCACACTGATTTCCTGCTGACCCTGTATGTGTGTAGGTGTGTGTGTGTGTGTGTGTGTGCGTGCGTATGTGTGTGTGTGTGTAAGTGTGTCGTGATGGATTGCGACCTGCCCATCAAGGGGCATTCCACTGCGATGGGCCCCATTGCCTGTCCTGATCAGGCATAATTTGCAGTTAGCACAAAATGGATGGATAGATAAATAAAGATGGCCACTCTGGATAAAAGGGTAAACAAAGGGGTGGGCAAAAAGACTCCCTGATGGTGACAGGATTGTTTTAGCCAGTCTGTGTGTGAACCACAGCCAGATCAACTGTTTGAAATGCTATTGTTGGAAGGAAAGAAGAGAAAAGCTGTTTCAGGAGAAGAAAAGAAGCGCTACGCAGGCCATATCTATCGGCTCGATACGGTATTTGAAGCTGGCATTATTGTGCTAATGAACCCACCCATACCACCTTCTTTTCTTCCATTACCTTCTAACAACCTTCATTTTTTTTTTTGAAGGCTTTGTTTCCTCTGGAGAAAAAACCCGTGACTGCTAAAGGAGAATGTGATACAGATATAATGACTTCACCTGGCAAGCATGGGGGGAGCGGGGTTAAAAAAATGAAATGACTCACCAAACGAGAGACAGCGCTAAGGCCGGACATGTCAGCGTGTGTCTTGCACACTGAGGTCTGCGTGATCTCAGCTCTTCTGTTCTGCTGGGTGAAACACATCAGACATGTTCTCCTTTTAGCTGTCCCATCAGGAAAGAAAAGAACTTAAATTAAATCAAATATTTGGATTTTACGCCCCAAATAGATGCAGCAGTGATTAGAAAGCATGAAAACGTGGTGTGTGTGGCAGAAGGAGTGGGGCTGTGTGAGCTTCCACATGGATCCTTTATGCTGGCGGCCCATTATTCACTTTATGTATCTTTTGAAACACTTCCAGGCAACACAGACAAGTCAAAAAGCATTGCTCCCATTGGCCAAATACTACAATGATTAACACTACAGTTAATTGACTTAATGTACCCAAGAGATTGAAATAAAAGTTAATTAAAGCTTCGCGTGCGTTTAATGAAGAGAAAATGAGAAAAGGCCAAATTAGCAGACGCTGTAGCTCAGCGCTAATCCCACGGCGGTTGCAATGTGCTGGAACGCAGGCCGCATTCCGTGCCTCGACTTTCCCTCTTCTTTCATCTTACAGGACTTTTTTCCCCTCTACATTCAGGATGCTGTTTGTTCTATTCTGCGGTCACCAGCAGGCAGCGTGTTTGATCGGCGTGGTCTTGGAACGCTTGATGCACTGTTTGACAGAACAGCCAGTAGACATGTAGAAACATAATTTGCTCATCATCGTGGACAAATTGGGGGCACGCCAGCTTCGATCTCTGTCATCTGACGGGTGATGGGTCCTCGGTTCTGGTGGGGAAGAGGTTGTTTGGCAAGGCTGGACGTGAAAGGCAAGATAACCGGAAATGGTGTAGAAAGCATTTACATGCTCCGAAATTTCCTCCAGAAGATGCAGAATGTGCTGCCAGAGACATCCACAGCCATGAGCAATCTGCTCTCCATCCAGCCACCGCCGCCTCATCCTGGTGTTTGACGGAAGGATCCTTTTGTTTCGTGAATGGTTTCCGTCCAATCAGAGTGACAAAGAGATTGCTCCATAATTTCTCCAACAACACACCTCCTGTCACTGCTGCGTCTGTGGTGACACTAAACTAACACTCACTCCTTCATTTAGCTTTTAACCAATTTAGGACCAAAGACTTCAAACGCCTTTCTTTTACCAGAGAAATTATAAGTATATGCTGACGTTCCGCTGGGAGCACTCTACTGTTGTCTACCAGCTCCTGCTGACATTAACGGGCAATGCCTTTCAAATATCACGGCCTTTGGGAGTGGGTCACCGTTACTATTTATAGAGGGTCAAGACAAGATGATAGTTTGGCCCGCTGGAGTGATAACTGAAAATAGAGCGAGTTTTAGTAGCTCTGCTACAGCCGACTCTGTGTCAGCGAACGCTTCGGGCTCCAGAACAGATGTGATCTTCAAGAATCTCCGGTTCAGTGGTCTTTACAGTCGCACTGTGTTTCTGAGCTGCAGCCGCAGAAACAAGACTGCAGCCCTGCAGCTCCGCTGGTGTTTGCACCGGGAAGGAGTTTCTGAGGGATTTCCTGTCCTGGAACTGTAACCTCCAGTGAGATGCGAGAGAGCACAAAGCTACCTTGTGAAATGGCTAATAGGCAGATTTGATTAATTTGTCTAGTTTTTTTAATCTTATGTACAGAAGCTATCCATGACTGAGGAGCCTGTGCTAGGGAGCTGTGAAAACCCAGTTAGCAGCACCCACTGCCAGCACTTCTTCTCCTACAGTGTCAACATTTCCCTAATAGGAAGGTTAAATAATTGTTTTTGTTCCTGGGTATTTATCTAACAGTGATAAATGACAGTTTAATTTCTAGTTTAATAATCACTAGTGTGAATCAGCGTAGGTCTCAGTTACTCACATGTTGTCTCCAGCACAGCCAGGCGCCACCCTTGACCAAATATATCCCCTTCACTCCACCCTCTGCTTAACATTCACCTCTGGGTCCTTAAAAGCCCCGAGCCTGAGCCTGTTGCTGTGGGTGCCTCTCCTGCTGTGTCTCTGGGCCCTGGTGCAGTGTGTGTTTACATTCTTCCAGAGAGCTGCTTCTCCAGCCAGAATGTCTAAGCCCTTGTCTGACCACGAGAGAAAGAAACAGATCTCAGTGCGAGGCCTCGCCGGCGTAGAGAACGTCACAGAGCTGAAGCAGAACTTCAACAGACACCTCCACTTCACGCTGGTCAAGGACAGAAATGTGGCGACCAGAAGGGATTACTACTTTGCCCTGGCCCACACGGTGCGGGATCATTTGATCGGCAGGTGGATCAGAACCCAGCAGCACTACTATGAGAAGGATCCCAAAGTGAGTTCTCGCCACAACACAACACATCACCAGACTTTCCACTGCCACATCCCGGGTTTTCTATGTGTGCTGCCGACTTACCGGCACCTATTTTTGTCCTAAAAGCTGGTTCCAGCTCTCAGGACTTTTATGGACCTGATTGTGGCCTGTAGTCAGCTCAGTCATGCACCCTAACCTGAATTTAACGCTGCTCCTGCTCATCGACCACACTCTGACCTCCACATTGTCAAACAGTTCTTTCCTCAGCATTACGTAATGTCAAGTCGTGACATTTAAACCTCACTGTGGGATTCTTTCGCCGGCACGCCGATGCTCCTATAGTGTGTTGAAACACGAAACTCGCCCATGACCTTCTGTTCCTGACCGGTCTGACTGCCAGGCTTTGCTCGTCTTAGTGGACCGCATGCCTCAGAGGGTGTCTCGATTCAGGAGCATTCATGGCCGTGTACTCTGAAAAGATCTGTCTCTGCAGTCGTTCTTGGCGATTAGATTAAAACAGGAAGTCAAAGATGTGGAGAAAAGAGTACAGCACAAAAAGGCAGAGTGAAACTGAACTCTGAGCACGCTCGGTGTGAAACGTTTACGTTAGATAAGATTCAGCTGGGAAGCTGTTTGCTTTACAAGTTAGCCGGATTTCTAGCCATCCTATATGAATGACCCACCCACACGCTGCCAGTGCTCTAAAGGTCAAAGGTGAAATACCTGCGGTACCCTCACAGCAATGACATTTTAGGGTAAAGCAGCTGCATTTTAAGGTAAAGCTAGACTAATCAGCACAATGCAAAGACAAGTCCCAAGAACCATCTGCAGAAGTCCTTCGATGGCTCCTCAGATTTGAGCTGCACAATAAAAGGGTAACAGGCTCAGGCTGACCTTTCCAGCAACCTCTGCAGGAGCTATTTTTGCTGAGGCCAAAATGTTGGTGGTTATGCAACACTCATATCAATCTGTCCCTCTTCTCTTGTGTTCTCCTCTTCACTCTACCTTCACTTCAACTTCTCCTGCTCCTTCACAGAGGAGGAGAGAACTAAATTGCAAAGGCTACATGGAGGCTCAGGTGGCACATTTGTGTGCTTTGCCGAGCGCAGCTGCCAAACGATGAAACAAAGATTTCTCTGCCAGTCGAGGGTCCGATGTTGTGGTGACATTATGCCACAGATGTCACTTTTCTTTGATTTTTACTTATTTGATGTTGCTAAATATGGTCGAAACCTTTTCTGCCTGTTTATTTTAGTTCCCTCTTCTTCTCTTCTCAACATTGCAGCGTGTGTACTACATCTCCCTGGAATTCTACATGGGTCGGACCCTCCAGAACACCATGGTGAACCTTGCCCTGGAGAATGCCTGCGATGAAGCCATGTACCAGGTGGGAGGAAGAAGTCATGTTTTTGTTGTCATGACTGCTTCATCGATTCATTCAAGAGTCAACACGTAAAAATGTTTGTTTCCTCCAGGTGGGTCTGGACATGGAGGAACTGGAGGACATGGAGGAAGATGCGGGTTTGGGAAATGGCGGTCTGGGCCGCCTTGCTGGTGAGCGCCTCCCTTTAGTTTTCTCCCTCCTTGACCCATATTTATTATGCATTATTTTATGAGAGTGAGTCAAAGCTGCTGTCGTGTGTCCTGCCTGCATTTGCAGCCTGTTTCCTGGACTCCATGGCTTCACTGGGCCTAGCAGGCTATGGTTACGGCATTCGCTATGAATTCGGTATCTTCAACCAGAAAATTGTTAATGGCTGGCAGGTCAGAAATAATTCATTTCTATGTTGACTATAAGCTCACCTTTAAATCACCTCCTGAACGAGCTACCCGCTATCATTATGAGAACTTAATGTATGTTCTTCTCTGTGTCTGGCACCACTAGGCTAATGAATGTTTTCCTTCTCCCCAACACAAATTAATATCACCCGTCAGGTTGAGGAGGCTGATGATTGGCTGCGCTTTGGTAACCCCTGGGAGAAGGCTCGCCCAGAGTACATGCGCCCCGTACACTTCTACGGCAGGACTGAGCATCACCCAGATGGCGTCAAATGGGTTGATACCCAGGTGAAAATAGAATTTAGATCCATAAAAATGAACACAGAGGTGTCTCCTGAGCTGCCGAATGACCTTTTTGTGTGACGGTGGTGGCAGGTGGTGCTGGCTCTGCCATATGACACCCCAATCCCAGGCTACAGGAACAATATTGTCAACACCATGAGGCTGTGGTCTGCCAAGGCTCCCTGCGAGTTCAACCTGAAAGACTGTATGAACTATTGAATCATGTTAAGTCCAAAAAGAGCGACTGAATCTACTTTATATTGTGTTTTTCAGTCAATGTTGGAGGCTACATCCAGGCTGTGCTGGACAGAAACCTGGCTGAGAACATCTCTCGTGTGCTGTACCCTAACGACAATGTAAGCAAATGGAGGTGAACTCGGTTCAGAGGTACCGGTTTAATGACAGCCAGGTTCAGATCTTTGGCCTGCAGGCTTAACCAGGGATCAGTGGGACAGAACTTGAGGTGGAAATCAATGTTCAGAAGGAGATAAGCTGCGATAAATGATGCCTTTTTACAGATTTAAACGACTTGAGCTCATTGAGTGAATTCATGTACTAACTTTCCGATCATCTCAGAGATCTCTACATCACAGCTGAATGGAGAAGATGCAGCATTTTTTCCTTCTTTAACATTTTAGTAAAACTTGAAAGGGTTTGGTATAATTCGCACAACCCTGGTCTGATTCATCATCCTGTGCTGTGAGTAAGTGCTGCATTAGACGACACTGCATCTCAGAATGCACGTCCTTCTATACAACCAGGTTTGCTGTGGACCTTATGTACTCCGTTAAATATATTCATGAATCACCGTACATTTGAGTCCTAAATATTTGGAGCGCAGAGGAGAGGTGCACTGCGGAGGCTGGCCACTGGAACCCCCACTGGCTTCATTGATCAATGCAAATGTCTTGATTTTATTGACCAGACGTCACTCCTCCTTCCACCATTCCCGCTCTCATTTGAATTGCATTGATGTTTTATGTGGAGAAGCAGTATATTTAACTCCACGCTGGGCTCTTTACCTCTTCCCGCAGGGCCACCTGGGCAGCATTTCTCTGCCATCTCCTCTCTCTCGAGGAAAATATAGCATCCAAACTGAGGACTGCTTTATTAGCCTCCTATAGCTTTCATGCTGATATGGAGCTGTGGGACTTATCCTATATAAAATGATTGATCTTACCTGTGATTTTTCACTGTGCGTGTTCTGGGAGAAACGTGTGATTGTTCCAGCAGCGTGGGGACGTTCAGATAAAATAATGTTCCCTACGGCCCAATAAGCAGCAGCTGCAACAGTCCACCTAGAAGCAAAAAAACAGAAAACCCCCCCCCCCCATCATTACATTGAAATCTGTTAGGGTGTGTATGTGAGTAGAATTTGCAAGTACCTAAATGCTAATAATTCCCCTTCCAAATCATTTTCCTACTTAGCGCTTTACATGTTTTTGTGAATTTGGTCCAAAAGAAAATGTCTGTAATTTATTCTCTGGACTGGGGGACCGACTCGTATTTTATCATAGATTTTTATTTGTAAAAACAGCTGCTTTTTGCAAGTGCTTGTCTGAATTATAATCTAGCAATATACAAACACTGAAATGCTTTTTAATTACTTCATTACCATGAAAATTTCAAATTTCCAGCTCTTTAATATGATTTCATGTAATGTCTTATATTATTGCAGACACTGGGATTTAGTTGTTTAGGAGTTTCATTCTAATTGTAGTTTGATTATAATAGACCAGTTGATCACTCACAAATGACCCAATGTGCTGGGGGCTTTATTATTTATTTCTGTAAAAAAACAATAAAGTGTCTATGCAGTTTCTCCTATAGACCTGAGGAGAGGGATCGTCGTTCTGTCAGTGTTTGCACATAAGCAGCACTCCTCCAATATCTATGTGATTTTTACTTTACAGTCCTTGGCTGTCAAGGTAATTAAGGTTGTTGGCTTTTTCATACTCGGTCTCAAGTCAGCTGTCCGTGAGCGTGAACGGCAGTCAGAAATATTTCAGATTGTATGCTTAAAGAAATCTCTTCATCTTTGCCTGTGAGGCACAAACAGACAAATATGCATCTTTACCCGTAGTTCTTTGAAGGAAAGGAGCTCCGTTTGAAGCAGGAGTACTTTGTAGTATCTGCCACCCTGCAAGACATCATCCGCCGTTTCAAGGTCTCCAAGTTTGGCTCCAGAGAAATTGCTCGCACGGATTTCAGCAAACTACCTGACAAGGTGAAGCAAATAACATGCTGCATTTGAAAAAAGAAAGGATTCCCCACTTGTTGTTGCTCAATTCTCGTGCCGGTGAAAAAAAAGGCAGAGCAGAGCACCTCATTTTTTATTTGCATCCTGTTGTTCTGCATGTCTAGGTTGCCATCCAGCTGAATGACACCCATCCAGCCATGGCAATTCCTGAGCTGATGAGGGTCCTGGTTGATGAGGAAAAGCTTGATTGGGAAACGGTAAGAACACACTATTTATTTTTAATCCGTCATGTAAATCATATTGATGCATGTTTTAATCTGTGTATGTCCAGGCCTGGGACATCTGCGTGCGCACTTGTGCCTACACCAACCACACCGTCCTTCCGGAAGCTCTGGAAAGATGGCCGGTCGACCTGTTTGCTCATCTGCTTCCTCGGCACTTGGAAATTGTCTACGAGATCAATCGTCGCCACCTGGAGGTCAGTGTGGCGCACTGCAACCTGTAGTTAGTTACGTTCTGTCCATAAAGAATGTAGAAAAAACAAAACAAAACGACCAAATATCTTGTTTCTCCTGTACAGAAAGTTTCCGCTAAGTTCCCTGGTGATCACGATCGTCTGCGTCGTATGTCACTCATTGAGGAGGGTGGACAGAAGAGAATCAACATGGCCCACTTGTGCATCGTGGGCTCCCACGCTGTGAATGGCGTCGCCCAGATTCACTCTGACATCCTCAAAGCAACTGTGTAAGTGTCAGGGTTGAACAGTGAAACCCTCAGCAAAGGTGTGAATGGTGAAACTGCAGCCTTTTGCACCGCGCAGGCTGCAGCAGCATTTGTGTGTTCATTGACAACACATGGGGTTGTTTTCCTGGCAGCTTTAAGGACTTCTACGAAATGGAGCCACACAAGTTCCAAAACAAGACCAACGGCATCACTCCCCGCCGCTGGCTGGTGATGTGTAACCCCGGGCTGGCTGAGGTCATCGCTGAGGTCAGCAAAACCTTTCATACCAACTTCACAAATGGCAGCATATTAAATAAAAAAAAAACATTTTAACATATTAATTGGGAATAGAGGATTGGTGAGGATTTCATCCGAGACCTGGACCAGCTGCAAGGTCTCTGCAAATACTTGAACGATGAGGCCTTCATCCGCGATGTGGCCAAAGTCAAGCAGGTAACGGCTAGATTTCTGCTCAGCTTTGCAATCAATGGACAAGGCGTCGGCTGCATTTGGAGTCACTTGTTTGAAACCGCAGGAGAACAAGATGAAGCTTGCCAGGCATTTGGAGGAACACTACAAGGTGAAGATCAACCCCAACTCCATGTTTGACATTCAAGTCAAAAGGATCCACGAGTACAAGAGACAGCTGCTCAACTGTCTGCACATCATCACCTACTACAACCGTGAGTCTGCAGAAGCAGACAGGTCCTTTGATGACGCTGGGGTTCGCTGACCTTTGTTCTTCTTAACTCAGGCATCAAGAAGGAGCCCAACAAGCAGTGGACTCCAAGAACCATCATGATTGGAGGAAAGGTCTGTGATCTCACATAACCACAGTGACTTTAAACGACCCTGACCTAAGCTTTTCACGCTGAGTCTTGGTCCCTGCAGGCTGCCCCTGGATACCACACAGCCAAGATGATAATCCGCCTGATCACAGCCATTGGCGAGGTGGTCAACAATGATCCGGTGGTCGGCGACCGCCTGAAAGTAATCTTTTTAGAAAATTACAGAGTCACGCTGGCAGAGAAAGGTGGTTATTTCCAGGCTTTCCCTCCTCTTCACTTTTCTGCTTCTTTTTATTTCCATCAAACCCGTCATTCATTCAATATTCTGCATACATTAGCGATTAGGAGGCTTGTTGGCATCATTAAGCCTCTGCATGTGTCCCCCTTCAGTCATCCCAGCAGCTGACTTGTCAGAGCAGATCTCCACAGCGGGCACTGAAGCCTCTGGAACCGGCAACATGAAGTTCATGCTGAACGGCGCCCTCACCATCGGCACCATGGACGGGGCCAATGTGGAGATGGCTGAAGAAGCCGGGGAGGAAAACCTCTTCATCTTCGGAATGAGGGTGGACGATGTGGAGGAACTTGACAAAAAAGGGTAAAAGAGTAAAACGTGATCTGTTTCACTGCTGAACAAACATCAAAGTAGAGCATTTCACACCATCAGCATTAAAACAAACATTAACTACAGCACAAACCATCTAATCCAGTTATTCTGATTCCTACACACCCGCCTATATGCTTTTTTCTGCGGTTATGTGTTTTTTTTATTATTATTTTTGCAATCTGTCCTTTTTCAGATACCATGCTGAGGAATATTACAACCGACTGCCTGAGCTGAAACAGGCCATTGACCAGATTTCTGGAGGCTTCTTCAGCCCAAAGCAGCCTGATCTGTTTAAAGAGATCATCAACATGCTGATGCATCATGACAGGTAAAGACACATCCAGCATGGCCAGCCTGAGGCGCTGCCAAGCTGGACTGAACGTGTAGAAATGCACAAGGAACAGCAACGAAGGAAAAGAGAATTCTGATGGCTAGTGCGTTTACAAAAGAAAAGCACCGGATGGCGCCATATGTGGTTGATGTTGTGCACGTTAACCTCCTCGTTCTCTGCAGATTCAAGGTCTTTGCTGACTATGAAGACTACATCAAATGCCAGGAGAAGGTTAATGCTCTTTACAAGGTATGCAGGTGATTTTACTCTGCCAAAAGCTAATGCACAGGAGCGATTCCTCAACCTTGTTTTACTTGAATCCCCACATTAGAACCCCAAAGAATGGACCAAGAAGGTGATTTACAACATTGCTGGCTGTGGCAAGTTCTCCAGCGATCGCACCATCGCCCAGTACGCCCGTGAGATCTGGGGGATGGAGCCTACACTGGAAAAACTCCCCGCTCCAGATGACAAATAAAAATTCAAACCGCTGATAAATCAGTGCTGACACCATTAATGTGTTCAGAGTCATCAACACTGCAATTAAGCAATGCCTTTGTGATGGGTTTGAATAACTTATTGGTATTTTTGTATTTAAAAATATAGATCATCGTATTCCACGTGGATACATTCTGAATAAAAAAAAATATCTGAAATGCTACTTTTTTTGGTTTAATCCATTTAAAACACACACACACACACACACACACACACACACACACACACACACAGGAGCTGAAGTTTGGGGTGAATTATTTAACCAGATCTGCTCCTCCTCACATCTTACAAACAGGGTTATAGTGTAAATCTATAATTTGAATTTGAATGTTGTGTAACCCAGGGCGAGCACGTGCACAGCTACCTGAGCAAAGCTCATGTTGTTCTTAGTTATAGTTTGTGACAATAGTTCATCCAGTGACGACAACTGAGCATGCTAGAAAAGATTAATGTGGTACGTGCACATGTAGTGCACACCGCATACTGTCTGTCCTTGCATTTATTGCCGAGCACATCTTTATGCTGTCTTTTAACATGACAGGAGAAATGGGTGGAGTTTGAAAACTATATATCAGGAGGTGCAACGTATGCATTGAATAAAGTCCCTTTAAAACTTAGTGAAGGCTCACGAGTCAAGCCAAGTACAATTTTAGCAATTGTTAATGTTATAATCTTAATGTAACTTAAATGAGCTCAGGGCTTGAAAAATAAGCAGTTAAAGGCTGTAAAAGGGTCAAATCCTGCTGGTGCCGGTGCCCCGCAGCTAAAGCATGAGATTTTTTTTTGTTTTGCTTTTTCTTTGTGCACCTGCAGCTTCATTTGGCCTGACATCTCATGCTGATATTAGACAAGGGCGCATTCCTCAAAACTAATCGCAGGGACCCAAAAACAGACAGGCTTGTGTCACATTTCTGCTGTAAAAACAATATCTTACACAAATCAGGGGCTTTGCTGTGCTGCTCTACATAACGCTGAGATGCTCCCTGATGTCTCTGATCACTACAGTCACTTCTTCACTTGTTGGGTAAAACTTGTTCTAAAACCCTGTCTTATAATTTAATATTCATCATCCTTGTGCCGTTTGTCAAACTGCTGACTTATAAACTGTAAAGAATTCAAAGGAACACACATGGCATCAGCCAGTCCTTCAGACTGAGTAACCAATGAGATGCGGAGGGTGTGCTTTAATGACCAATGTGCACAGATATGCCCCCGGTCTTGATGCTGAGTCCTACTTGCTCCTGGGCAGTGAGGATCCGGTGTGTTGCCTCCAATAATACCCCCGGAAGCCTCATAATCCAAAGTTCAGTAAAAGTTCCTGGAATTTCAGAGCCGATTACTAACTCCAATGCTCCAGCAGCAGGATTTATTTGACCTCTTCCAGGGTTTGATCAAACTTGTGAAAACCTCCTTAACTGCTTTTTTGGATTTAAAGCCAACTGTCAGTTTCCTGTCTGAATGACTGTTACTCTTTGATGGCTTGTGTTTTTTTGTCATTTTTGAAAATTCAATTTTGATCAGCAGGTAAGTTGACTAAATTCAACTCCATCAAGACATTTAGATGAGCCAAAACTCCGTATTTGGTAGGTTTGGGCAGCTGTTTCTGTTCGACATCCTCACAGGTGCTACAAGAACTTTGGCCCACTAAAGGAACACCAGATCAACAGACTTCTGTGCGTCTTGCGGAGTTCTGCTCGTGCACAAAGATGGCATTTGGCGATCTGTTAGACATGGCGGGGAGCATGGGACGTTTCCAGATCATACACGTGACCCTGCTCTGCGTGCCGGTGTTGATGATGTCCAGCCACAACCTGCTGCAGAACTTTGTGGCATCTGTGCCTCCTCACCACTGCAGCGCACACTCAAACGTATCCGCATTGAGTCTGACACCAGAGGACAAGCTGCTTGTCACGGTGCCGCTGGACCTTGCAGCGCAGCCGCTGAAGTGCCAGCGCTACCGTGCTCCTCAGTGGCACCTTCTGGCCAGGAACAGTAGCTCAGAGGGGGAGGTGAACTATGCTCGCTCAAAGCAGATGGATGATGACCTGGAGGGATGCGTGGACGGATGGTCGTACAACATGACAGAGAGGACCTCCACCATCATATCTGATGTAGGACTTTTTTTCCCCCGAAAATGGACCTCTACTGAGTTTATTTTTGTGGTTCTTGTATGTTAACCTGTGCTCTACTTTGGCCAGTGGGACTTGGTGTGTAACCTCCACTCTTTGAAGCAAATGGGCCAGACTGTCTACATGGGAGGTGTTCTTGTTGGAGCGTTGGTCTTGGGAGCTCTCTCCGATAGGTAACCTTGCTTATAACCGAGAACAGTGAGTTTTATATGCATATTTATGAGCAATTGGACCTGATGTAGTCTGACCTCACTGACCTTGGCAGATACGGACGACGAATGCTTCTAATTATCTCCTACCTGTTAATGGCCATCTCAGGAACGTGCGCCGCGTTCTCCACCTCCTTTCCCCTGTACTGTGTGTTCCGCTTTGGCTGTGGCATGGCTCTGTCTGGCCAGGCCCTCAACAGCTTCTCGCTCAGTGAGATATTTCAAGTTCCTACGACAGAGAAAGGAATAAATGAATGTGGTTTGTGGAGAGGTGTTGCATCATGGCCGGCTCTGTTTGTGATCTGAAGTCATCGAGTGGATCCCGACGCGCACGCGGACGGTGGTGGGGACAATAACTGGTTACTCCTACACGTTTGGACAGCTGATCCTGGCCGGGCTTGCTTACTTTATCCGGGACTGGAGGTGGCTGACTCTGGCTGTATCTCTGCCCTACTACGTCTTCTTCCTTTACTCATGGTGAAGATGCGTTAGAACTGGAGCGAGAGAAGGACACAGTTTGGCAATATTTTACTGTCTCACAAAGACTCAGAGGCAGCGTGTAGCCACACACACATTGCTTTTGAATTGCATTAAAATGTTAATTGTGGTCTTATGTAGAGGACTGGAAAGTGAACACACATCTTTTGCAGGTGGTTCCATGAATCTTCCAGGTGGTTAGTCCACAACAACCAGTGTGAGCACGCCATCAGGAACCTTCAAAGCGTGTCCAAAATCAACGGACGGTTCAGTGAAAGTGAAAAACTGGATGTTAAAGTGAGAGACATTGGCATTTTTCTATGGTTGGATGACTTCTCTTTTAGCGTCAGCACCAGCTGGAAGTCTCTTTCTGTGTAGATGGTGCAGGAATCCATGAAGAAGGAGCTGGGTAGCTCCAAGGAGTCCCACTCCTTCATGGATCTTTTCCATACAAAAACCATGAGGCTGATGACCATCTTACTCAGCGCCGTCTGGTACGATGCAGATCCTGCTGCTTGGTCTACAAATAAAACCAGCCACATGACACGAAGCCCCACTGTCTAGGTTTTCGACCAGCTTCGCCTACTATGGCCTGGCCATGGACCTGCAAAAGTTTGGGGTGGACATTTACCTAATCCAGGTGATCTTTGGAGCAGTCGACATCCCTGCCAAAATTGTCATAACTGTGACTATGAGTCTGTTCGGACGCCGACCATCACAGTGTGGAGCCCTCATCATCTCCGGAGTTACCATACTAGCGAACCTGCTGGTGCCTCAAGGTACGTCAAAAAACCAACAGGGTAGAAAACAAGAACTACTGAGTAATCTGGTTGCTGGCTGCAGATAAACAGACACTGCGGACCAGTCTGGCTGTGCTGGGTAAAGGTTGCCTGGCGGCCTCCTTCAACTGCTGTTACCTTTACAGTGGAGAACTCTACCCAACTGTTATTCGGTAGGTATATTGTGTCAGCAATTACAGGAATAATAAAAATATTGTCCATGATTATGTGAATAGTAACTAATTATTTTAATACATCCCCATTCATTTCTGCAAGACCCCGTAATTCAACCTGGAAATGCAAGGGTATAAATTACCTCAACACCTGGCATCAAATCTGAATTGTGGAGTTTGGTAGCACTTATAGCGCTCAAGCTGTGCAAAATGTGACTGAGTTTTAGAGTGTGAGCAACGATGGTTTATGTCTGGTTGTTGTCTCTCAGTCAGAACGGCATGGGCTTTGTATCTATGATGGCCCGCCTGGGTTCCATGGTGGCCCCCATGGTGCTCCTAGCAGAGGACCACATACCTTGGATACCTGGTTTCATCTACGGAGGCGCTCCAATCCTCAGTGGGGTGGTTGGAATGTTTCTTCCAGAGACAATCGGCTTTCCCCTTCCTGATACAATACAAGACGCGGAAGACAGGTGAGATAGCAGCAGGAAGACAGGCTCCTATCTGTACACCTCTGCATGTCCCCAAGTTAACCAGAAGAGATGATTCATCCTTATACTCTCTTTCAAACACAGGGGTTCTGGGAGACCCATGAAGAGAACAAAGGATCAGAGCCTACAAGACAATGACACAAAGCAGGATGCCTGACCTATCTATCCATCTATCTATCTATCTATCTATCTATCTATCTATCTATCCATCTATCTATCTATCTACCTATCTATCTATCTATCTATCTATCTATCTATCTATCTATCTATCTATCTATCTATCTGTTCGTTGTCCTTATCTATCTCCCTATCTATTCTATCTTAGTTACTGTTCCTAGCTGTTATCATGTCCCCATTTCTAATCTCCGGTTTGCTGAAAAAGCTGTGATCAAAGGGTCAAGGTCAGCTGTGGCCTCCTGAAAATGCTTCTAACAAGAGTCCGAGGGTCAGTCGAGGCTTATGATGCTAATTACAAACAAGTGTACGACAATATATGATTCAGTCTGAAGAAATAACTGCAAGTGTACTTTACTGTAGGTTTGATGTCAAATCAGAGACACTCTTTTCAACACAGCACTATACTATAATCTACACAGTCTAGTTGGTTTAATGGCAGCAGACTGTTAAAAAATAATTTACTTACTTTCATTTGCAGAGGCATGAGGCAAATACAGAATATAGCAAACTGAATCAACTTTAGTTTTCTTTGTGGGTGTAATAGTGCTGCCCATTAGCGTGGAGAAACGCACATTTTAATAACTACCAGTAGGCAGGAGAGTTCTTTACCTAAATATAGGTAATATAAATTTATATTATATTACCTATATATATAAATTGTTTTATATAATTTATTATGACAACTAAAAGATGTTAGTGTCACAAATCATGATCCGGATTTGACATCCTTCTTTTTGCGTATACAATGAGGAACTGCAAACAGTAATGGTACACGGGGTGGTTCTATTAAATCATTCTCCAGAGTAATGTTGCCGGGGCAACGCAGGATGCGCCGAGAGGAAAGCGTGACGTTTTACCGGTAAAATTTGCTGTTGTGCTACCACCTAGTGGCGAATCTACGGTAATGCGTGCACCAAGCAACATGACAGCTTCAGCGTGGAACGCAAAAAGTGATAAACTTTCCAACGTGTTCTATAGCGTGTTGTTCAGACATCTGCACAATTAGAATACCTTAATCTGAATTAAATTTAAGTTTTGTATATAGCTTTAAAATCTTTTAATATGTGTTTGTTGCTAAATGCGTCAGCTTTAGCAGAGTAGCAAGGTAAAATCTATGCCCTCAAACATCTTATTAAACAAGTCACACACACAACGTTTAAAGTGCGTATTCATGTGTTCTAAGATAAGAGGTAAAGCAGAAACAAATACCTTATAAATATGATATGAATAAAATTTATTTTCTCATATGAACAAGTGGATTCAATTTTCATTTTTATTTTACAGTCTATGACAATCTCGCGTTGTTTCCTTTTTTCTAGCATATTTCAGGGACGACATGGGGAAAGGCTTTCTTTTATTGCTGAATGTTAAATGAAATACACTTTTACTGACTGGAAAAGAATTGTCTGCTGCTTTTTTTTTTCTTTTTCCTCTCTTTTTTTTTTTTACTTTTTGAAACCATGCACCCATCTAATTGTGACCACAAGGACATGCAGAAGAGAGGTGTTCCAAATATCTCAAGCGAGGGCTGGGGTCAGAGGGGGTGTGGGACGGGCGTGAGGGCTAGACTGAGATGGAGGAGGCGGGGTGGGGGCTCACAAAATTAAAGAGGAGAGACGGCGGGGCATCCCTGGTACCGTCCCATCGCATTTAAACTGCTTACTTTTGCATTTTTGGATGTACAAAATCAGACCCACAGGTGAGAGATTCAATGAAATGTATGCAACTCAGGTGTAAATAAAGACCTTTAACTATAACAATACATCTGTGCGTTCAGCCTATAGCAGTGACAGTGAAAGATTGATTACTGGGTTTATTCAAACTGATAAGAATGAGACATTCAGCCGTGGAGAACCTGACAGCCATGAAACATCATCAGCTGTGTTCGGTCATCGGCTCACTTTAAAGAGATCGGACAGTTCCTTAAGTTATACCTATAACATTTTGCCTCCAGGGGATGACCATTAGGAAGGAAGGGGGGTGATCGACCCTGTTCATTTTTAAAGTTATCAGCATTTATCAACTATGTTTGCCAACGAGACAAAGCAGTACAAAATCAGGACAGACGTGGTTGTGCATGTAAAAAAAGAAGTGACACAGACATTCAGTGGACATGACTGCGTGAACACAGAAGGCTGACAACTGGATAAATGGCTGTATAATGGCTTTAAAAACGTACTCATGTAAATATGCACTTATGTATATCATGATAGTTCATTCTACACTATAGGCATCACATAGTTTTTTGTACACACAACACACTACAGTCACCTCTTAGAAAATGATGTCATTAACAGCAAAATATAAAGTTTGCATATTTTTGCATTTATGACCCTCCAGAGTTTCACAGCTATTTGCTTATATTGTCTGGTATGTATACTGGTCTCTGCTGTCTCCACTTGGCTGTCTGTCATGCTCTCAGGAAGGGTTTGGGGAATGGATGGACGCAAGCACGGTGACGTCCAGGCCTTTATTAGGGCCTTGGGCAGGCCTTGAAAACCGTTTGAGTCAGGGGTGGGCATGTAGAAATCCTGAGACGCAATGCGGCCTTAACAAGGGCCACATTAACAGAATGGACCACAAAAAAAAATGAGTTGGGGTGGGACTGGGAAGAGATTTGATCTTCACTTTCTGTTTTGCCATCATCTGGGATGCCAAGTGGAACCATAACAGACGAGCATGAGAAAAGCCTGCTGGGGGAAAGGCGGGGGAGGCAGGGCAGGCCGGCTAAGAGGCAGAATAGCTGTAAACACATCAAGCTATGACCTGCATAACATATGACCCTACAGTGGCCTTACCTGTCCAGTGTGAGGGGAGGGGAGGGGAGGCGTGCGGTTCTATTAAAGCACGACTACACTGCAAACCTCTGATACACTCTCGAGTCAGCTCTGCTGAGGCGTCAGTAGAACCACGCGTTAACCACCAACAGCTCAATTCACCTAACAACCACAGACACATGCAGGCACACTGACATGCACTCACGCACAGCAGCAGACACACACTCAGGCCTTCGCACGCACATCCGTCGCCTCTCACGTTTACTCCGTCTCTCTTCGGTCGAAGGAATCTACTCCAAATTTACTAGAATCATACAGGTGAATCGTATTAATGTAAACATACACGTTACGTCGAAGTGGTTTATATTGCAATGAATGGAAGAGGGTGGGGCCGGGTTACGCTCCAGTGGGGCTAGACTCCTCAAAGAATGCAATTTGGACATAAAACAGAAACCAAGGAGGGAAAGAAACATAAATGTGTATAAAAATGAGGCATCCATATAAGAAAGACTACAAAAACCTCCACTGGCCCTCTGGCATCGGTGTACAGCAAAAGGCACCACAATATTACTCTATTTTTTATGTCGTGAAAAAACTGGCACATCTTTTTTATGCTGTAAATCAAAATGTACATATAAATAGAGTTTTCCCTATAAAAAAGTCTTTGCTGTTAACTAGTAGACAACTTTTGCTAAAATGAAAATAAATATTTCATTTGTTTAGAATATCTGTCAGTTATATAAAATAAAAATATTTCTTATAGATGCAGGTCTATACTATATTGATTTTGTCGATTCACTTCTGCGCTTTAATGGGGTGTATTGTCCGGCTTGGAGCGTGAGTGCGACAGTCTCGTATGCATGTCTGAATTCCCACTGTGCCGCCCAGACGAGTGCGAAGTCCGACTGTCCACCGGCCTGTAGATGGTGGAGGGTTCGGCGTTCATGTTCTGCATACTGAGGAAAGGCGTGCTCTCACCGTCCTCGTCTGACTCGCTTTCCGTTAGGCAGCTCCGGGACCCGTAGTCCCGCGACACCTCGTATCCCCGCGGGGCCACGTGGCCATTCAATCTGGACCTCCGCCAGCGACGGCCGCGGTTCCCACTGGACCCGCTTCTCTTTGGTTGCTCCCGAGAGGACAGATTCTCTTGGGTGGTCTCATAGTCTTCCTCCTCTGCCAGCCGGTAGGGGCTGGCGGGCAGGCTGCCCCTGCTGTCATTTAGATAAGTACGCCGCTGCTGCCGGTAGGGCTCCTGGTACTGGGCATCATGGAGCGGCACGTGGTAGCGGCGCAGCAGAGGCTGGTTGTCCTCCAGAGGGTAGGGATTGTGGACAGCAGGAGGCAGGGACATGGCATGGCTGGCATTGGGAGATGTGATCTGGAAGGTAGGCACCTGCGCGGGCAAGGAGTAATGGAACTCCACTGGCGAAAGGCGGGCTGGTGTGGTCAGGGCTGACACATATCTGTGGGACATAAAGAAGGGAAGGGGGCATGCTGTTTAGAAGAGTGTGAATCGTGCGCTGCGTAGTACTACATATTTGTAGCGGGTTTTTTTAAAACTGCAGGGGCATCCCACAGGGGTGTATTCTTGGTCCCATTCCTTTTCTACATACAAGATGCTAATTGGATTAAATACGTGTTTTTAAGGTCACATGTTCCCAGGCATCCGGCTTGGCTGACCTTTAGAGGATTTTCCATTTGCTACACGCCTCTAAACTAACGTGATGAACAAGACTGCCAGGTTGACTTTAACATCAGCTAACAGCTAAAACACTCAAGCATTTGTTTCTGAGTTGCTTTTCTTGTGTTCATCGTAGTTTGAATGACTGATATGTTGTTGTAGATTTTACCAACCTCGAACGCAATCAAAACCTTAATCTTTTATGGGGCATTGTGATGAGGCATTCTTTAATTGAAACCCAATTATAAAGTTTTGTGGTTATACTGACTGTTAGTGAGAATTTAGAAGCACAAGTGGCAGTCAAGCTAAAACTAAAGAAAGATAAAGTACCCTCTGACGCCTACAGGTAAACGGTCACTATCAAAGATATCATTTGTATGTCATCTTGACAGGTTTGAACTGTTGTTTATCCATCCTCCACCAGGGTTTACCTCTAAGCACCCATATTTGGACTGTTTGGATTTCTCCATAGGCACCATTATCCGCGAAAGCTACGGTTAATCTACACCCGCTAAATATTTACGCCATAGATTCGCGAAGCATCATTTTAGAACATACATGAGACTGACGGTGACTCATGATGTGAGAGTTTGATTTGCCTGTTTAATCCAGCTGCATGCGATATTCCCACATAAATAAATCATAAAAGGAAAAAAACTGTGAGTACGATGGTTATGCAACCCACATCTGCAAAAGGACTCATAGGCCAAACTTAGCACACATGCTTGTTGTTACACATGTGCAAATTAAAGTTGGGTCACAAAAAAACCCCTGCTCCATTGATTTTGCCTTCAAACTGGTTTTAACTGCGTTATGAATTCCTGCACATGTTGTTATAAACATGTGCTATTAATACGTTTCAAAATTTGCACTTTCCACTCCACAGTGAACCCAATTAGCAGATTAAACAGTCTATAAATGTGTTAGATCTGCTGGTAAAAAAAGAAAAAAAGGAAAAAAAAATCCACACATGATTGCGAGCATGTCTCGTTTGGCCTGAACGCTGTTTACTTGAAACTATACGCCAGCTCCGATCAGCCAGAAGGACAGGCAGGCACCTGTAGAGTCACCTTTAATGAGGTCATGGAGTGCACCATTCCAGCAGATCCTTCTGTGCTGCCCACCTCTGCTGTTATGAATTTGGGTTTGCCCTGTTTTCTTCCTGTTTTGACTCTGAAAGGCGGTTTTAGTGCCTGTGTCCTGCACACACAGGACGATACTACTGTTTGTTGTGACAACCCTGAGCAAATGTTCCAATACTGGCCCTTAAAATCGTGCTACTCCTCTCAGAATGTGATCACTGTGCTGTTTGTTATCACATAAATAGTACTTTTGTGTTCTGGATTGGGCCTGTGTTCAAGCTACACCAGAGGGCATGGCACAGCGTCCTCCTGCATATGGTCATTGATCAATCATTTCTGTCCTTCTGAGCTGATTTGTGCCGGCAAAAAAATGCGTTCCTGCTGGAAGGCAGGTCCAGTTTAGAGACGTGGGCTTGTGTTTAGATATCCTCACGTTTTTCTCTCAATCACTGGCATGTAGCCTCGTTGATAGATGGTTGCAAGGAATTTCAAACATCAGCAGAGGCATGCTGACATCTGTGGGCTGCCAAACCCTGCAGTGAATGATCAGTGATGGACTCAGAACGACGCTCTCGACAATATTCCTCCTTTAGCACATGCAAAGCCTATGAGCTGCCTCTGTACCTTTGAGGAAGTGTGGAAAGATGGGTTTTTCCCATATCGCAAACAGAGCAACCGTAACTGCAACTAAACCCGTTTCCCATTAATCCTCACAGCTCCACTGTTATAAACCTCAGGCTCCTGCAGAGTGGAGGCTTTTTTCTTCCACCTACACGACAGTATTTGACAGAAAGCTTCGACAGTAGCCAACTTAGCTAACTGTTCTGCTGTGTTATGTTATGCGACTTGCAATGTGGAGCATCTTAAAGCATGATGTATGAAAAAATGCAACATTGATTGATAGAATGCATTAATTAAATAATTCTGGAGCTTTGCGCTGTCCAGCATATGCAGCAGGGTTATTGCTCAGCTTTAGATTATTGCGTATGCTTTTATGTATAGGAGAGTGATGTGCCTCTAATTTTACCTGGCATGTAAATATTTCACCTAAAACTTACCATTTTTGTTTGGGATATCATTGTTTGAGTTTTGATGCCAAATGATAACAGTATTTTCCAAGAAATACATTTCCAGCTGAAAATGGTGACTGCCACATTTCAGCTGTTTATGCAAAAAAAGGCAAGACACAAAACACACCGACAACTTGTGGTCTGCATGGAAATGACAGTTTTTAACATTTTGTCCATTTCTGTGTAAACATATTTGTCAAAAACAAAAGCAGGAGATGGATACCCCTCCCACCACATCATACTCACATATACGAGGATTTAAAATCCTACCAACAGGCTCGGCTTATGTAACCTATTTTTTACTGTTTTTGCCTAATTGCTGGTCTTGGGATTTATACAGTGGATTTTTTTTCACAGAAATATACTGTATTTATAATAAGAGTACGTTATAACACGGCCTCTTAAAAAAAAAACCGTTTCGAATGTTTTGAATTAACCTGTTTTTTATACTTTTGTCTGCCTGTGTATATTTCTCCATCATGTCTGTTGTGTGTCGGGTTTCACCAGGCCTGTCAGAGTGACCTGACCGGCTATTGACACCTAAGAAAGAGAACAGGTCCCCCACCTGTCGCTGTGCGGAGAGTCCCCCAGCGAGTCAAACGAGTCTCCGTACTGCAAGCCCGGCTGGTGGGAGTCAGAGTAGCCACAGTGTGCAGCGCGCCGGGCCCGTGCCTCCACGCAGGCAGGACTGCTGCATTTACTGGTCCCAACTGATGATGACATCATTCCCGCCGAGTCAGAGAGAATGCTGTCAGAATGTTCCAGGCTCCACGTACGTTCCTCGTGTCTAATGAAATTGAAAAACAAAAAAAAAAATTCTTAACTTGTACACACTCAACATGTTTCAGTATCCCACAATCTAAAAATGCTTTAAGTTTTAAATCAGACGCTTAAGATAAAGGGAGCCAAAATGGCGGTGCTGCTGTGTGTATTTGCAGTGGCTTCGTTTTGATGGGATCTGCTGATCCTAATCTAGTGTCAGGGCCTGCACGTGGCCTCCGCACCTGTGGGTGGATGAGTGGGCTCGTGTGGAAGAGTTGTGTGATCTGGAAGAGGCGTGGCTGGCAGGAAACGATTCTTCTGTCACAGGCCGTATGACTCGTTCGGTTGCAGGCATAATCTTTGATATGTACTGTCGGGAAGATGAGGAAAAAGCACGGAAATTGGATTCAGCAACGCAGTTTTAATGTGGTTTGGTCTACATCTGTGTTTTAACGACATTTACAGTCCTCTCAGATACTTACATCGACCATGGGGATTTCCTCTGGGCCTGGTCCTGGGTGGTTGGGTCCATTAGCAAGGTTGCGATTGGGGGGTTCTGGAAACAGGTTCTGTCGCAAATGATTGTGCATCCTGTTTCTTTGTCTCCTAGTTGGAAAATGCACAATTGTTATCTTTGCCTGCACTTTTGCAAGAGCCAAAGCTGTAAATGCCCTCAATGTCGCAGGAAGATGCAAGGGAACAGCATCTTATTACTCACTTGGTTTTACAGTAGGCAACCACACACACGATGCCCACCACCAACAGAGCCACACAAATTCCTGTGACTGTCAAGACTCGTTTCTGGTAGAGTTCCTCTGCCTCTGTCAGCATCACACCCACAAACACATTCGCACAAGTAGGGAAGTGAAATAAATGAGAAAAATTAATACCTGGAGGTGCATGTTCTTCACACAAACTTGTATCTATTATTCTTTTATTCAAGGTACTAAATGCTGAGTCGTATGAAGCTTCATTTTTCCACCCCTGGTGACTGAATTGGCAGCTGAACGTTCCCTCTAACAGAATAACAGATGCTGCTGCTGCTGCAGTAATGTGGTGTAGGCGGAGACGGTGCAGCCCAGCATAGGCCGCTGTGATATATTAAGCAGGTGGAACCTCTGATAATCTAAATAATTTCACATTTTATATAATGCAACAAGGTTTTGCTCCTTGGATGGACCCACATGAGCAACCTGTTCCAGTGCTAATCTGAGAAAAATGGCAGAAGTCTTCATACACTCAGCTAATTAGCTAATTCTAATAAAAACTAGTTTTAAAGTAATTTATCATTTTAATGATTAAATTCAACACAATCACAGGCTAATGTTCTTTTTTCCTTTTCCAGAAAAGAGTTTGAATGAGGTTGAGGTTTGTCATGAACAATGATAATTAAATGTCATAAGGTAAATAGCTTTCTTTCTTTAAGCATAAGCATTTCCGAACACAAAGTCACACTAAAGCAATGAACAGTAAACTACAATTCTGGCAGATAGTTCCACAATCTCATCCCCTGCAACACTTTTCTGGAAGGGATGGCAGAAAAAATACTGACAAAAAAGAAGAAGAAGAAACAGCAGCAGACAGAAGAAAGACGTGGCCGCACGTTCTAAATATAGCATTGCATGCTTACGTTGCAATCTATTCAATGAGAAGTAACTCAAACCAGGAGCGCAGATTATAAATCAAACTTCAAAGTTACTTCTCAGCTACATGATGGACAGGTGGACAGAGCAATGCAAGAAACACGGAGAAGATGACACACACACAGTAAATTTCAAAAACAAAAAGATTTGGCATGTCAAAGGGAAAGACTTTGAATTGGACAGACAGAGCTGGAAACTGAAATCTCTGGCATCTACAAACATGATACATCATGCTTGTTACAGATGGAATGAGGGATCAAAAATCAGTTGGTTTAAAGGTATAAAATGATGAAGTGAGTAGGATGGAAACTCAGTTAAGGGTTGTATGTTTCCATGAGATGAATGTTAATGATGCTTGATGGCGGTTCAGTCGCACTGACTGAAGGTTTGTGATCACGATGGGTTACAATGGATCAATCTATCAGTTAATTGAGGATTAATTGGGGCAGCAGTTCACGCCACAGGACGGGAGCAAGTCAACTGTTTAAGTGCTACTCTAGGATGGAGAAGCAAAACAGATGGTTCCATACCCATAAATTCAATCCTAAGATGCTCTGCCATGGCAGAGGGTTGACAGTCGGAAGGAGAACAAAAAGAAAGAACAGATTAAGAAAAGTGGCACCTCGCAGTGTACAGTGGAGCAAACCAAAATAGGCATTGACCGGCACGTCAAACAACAATAAAACACGAGACACAAGTATGTTAGCATGCAGCTCATACATGTTAGCATTCAAGCACAGCACACGACTAACTCAAGCTAAAAATACACTCATATTGTTCTTAACAAGCTATGTCAGTTATTAAAAATCACCACTGGTCTTTGGAATTATGCTTCTAGACTGCAGAAAATGATTTCTTACGTTAAAAAAAATTAAGAGGTTGGCTGTTCCACTGCAAAAACATGCATCATCTGTGAAGATTAGCTGTGCTTTCAGACCTCTGTGTTCTAAAAATGCAAAACTCTCTGTTCCTGAACACACCCATCGCATGAGCAGACAAGTTAAAAGGAGCCTTTAGCACAGTAGCGTTCTAGCTGCGCTGAATTCAAGAAATGATAGGGCGGCTGTATCGTATTCCGCCATAGGGAGACTTCACCAATCAGGTGAGTCCAGTCTGCACTGGTGGCTCGCTAGTTGGCTCGCTCGCTCGCTCAGCTTGAGCTCAAGCGAGTCCCAGCTGCTCTTATGACAACATGCTGTTGTTAAGCCAGACCCTTATGGTGGAGCAGCAGAAGCCATTCCACTCCTTCTCGCTAGTGTCTCGTGGGGATGGGAGGCGCCGCTCCGGGAGGTGGGCCTTCCAGTATGGAATGGATGTGTGTGCATGTGTGCGTGTGTGCACATGTGCTGGTTCTTTGAGATAAAATGTGATTTATTCTTTTGTTGGAAAATGAAATGTACCAGAGGCCATTAAAGAGATCCATATCCAGCACATACATATTGTGTGTAATGTGGCCTGCGCGGTACACGTTTCTACTGCGATTTTTGACATTTTCAGACACATATGAGGTCACAGACAGGTCATATATTTGGAGACTTTACAATTTCTTATGTAATTACAACGTCCACCTGCAAGTTCTCTCTGATACTCCCGTTAATCATTTACATGTTGCTGGCGCAGGTTCTCGGCAGTAAATGAAAAGTTTGGTTGATCATATTTTACTCTCCAATTCCGAACCAACAAATAGGAGGTGAGCGCGCGGCCTGTCGGTCGACTGGGAAATCAAAGCCCGGCTCAGGCAGCTAGATGAGAACTGGAAATAAACGCTGTTCATGATGCAGTCGCACAGCTGCATCGAAGTTAAACAGAATGTAGAAAAAGTGGGTGAGCGCAGGGGGAAGAGCACTCCCACGCACCGCTGCCGACACTGCCAAAAAAACAAGCTATTTCAGCACAGCGCATTACCACCTAATGCAAGATAAAATTATTTGTTGCTAAGAAAAGGAGGGGGGCTTTGTGTGGGCTGTGTCCGTGCACTGGAAACTGCGCTTGCAGCTACAGGGATGAGGTTGCTAGCTGTTTCAGATACTCCTTTTCTAACGACCATGTTAAGAATAATTGCATCTGCATAGGGAGATTTTTTTTTTTTTTTACAATCAGGCACCAGTAGCATTTTTCTGACTTTTTTGTGTTGGTATACAGGAAATGACATTGAATTCGGGGGGCAAACCTGACAGGCAGCGCTAGTGTGTGAACCAAGAACGCGATTTGTCGGATCAGTGTGATTAAAGACTCCCTGCTCCATTCCACAGAAAGTGTAATCGCAATACGATTATGGCTTCTGACGGAGGGGAGCTGCCAAACTGTGCTGTGAGAGCACCATTTTGTTTGTTGGGAGCAGCTTCAACTAAGTCCCGGTGAAGGTGAGTCCTTTAAAACGTCGGGTGCACGTGGATGTGCGCTTGGCCCCATTTGTCATTGTCCCACAGCATGTGGATGAAGTCAATCATTAACTTTCTCTTTAGATATTATTTCTGTTGAAATCTCCTTTTTTGAGTTGAAACTTCTACTGGTCAGATGGCTTCAAACCTTGGACAAACATTCTCTTATCGGTCTCGCCATTGAACCTTTGGGGCTTTTAATCATTGCTCATGCCAATTAGTGAATATTAATTGTGCAGGTCTGGCTTTTTCATCCATCACCTCTAATAGGATCAAACATGCTTATGTTTGCAGCTGACTGTGTAAACATCATTACTAAGTGAGCTTAAGGTGGGGTTTTTAGTCAATGTTTAGCCATCAGCCCTGGCTCTTGCATGCAACTAGCTAACTGTGCAAATTGACATTTATGAATAATTTAAATTCCTACATGTTTTCATCAAACACTGTTGCATTAGCTACGATTGCACATGCAGCACGCTGCTTGGGTTTAAGGGTGCGCATGCCAGCCGCCCTTAAACAATGCTAGCGTGGCATTCTTGAAGGAGCCACAGACATAACCAGTCAATCACCGATCAAACAGCTAATGATGAATCACAACATCCGTTCAACACTAAACATGCACACACGAGACAAGAACCATTGGACGGAGTGACAGAAGAGGAAATTGACATACGGTAGAAACTGGCCAGAACGTAGGTTTGACAGCGATCACCAGTAAAGTCATTTGGACACCTGATGGGAAGAAACAAAAGCCACAAAAAGAGAGGGAGGAGGTGGTGGAGGAGTGAGAAGAAGATCAGTGAGAGAAAGAGGATCAAGG